>OY720025.1:177415-777415 GCA_963082485.1 Eudonia mercurella | reverse complement strand
GCTATCGAGCTCCTCTTGCCCAATTCACCAAAATATAATAAAATGTTATCCACAGTTAATCGATCATTACTTGAGGTTGTATGAGACTAGTATTACAAATAAACGTACATAAAAAAGTTAGAAAGTAACTAACTAAATAAGCAGAACTTATATTGCTTCGTAACACTATTACATTGCACAATAATAAAATAATAAATACTTTAAGAAGTAATGAATTGGTAATAAGTATCCCAGTATGTTCTGTCGTAAAATCGAGATCCTGGGACGCGCTATTTTGATAAGACAAACGTAATATGTCCTACGGTTACGCCACACACAGGGAAAGTAAAATATATACTTAAATAATAAGGATAGGACTTTTTACTGATAGAAGACTTTATTTCATTTATCCAAAGGTTGTCTGGAAGAGATTAAGAAGAGAGAGCAATTTTAGTGATTAGACGGGCCTTTTGTACCTTCACATTAAAGTTTATTTTTTATAATG
Source organism: Eudonia mercurella (assembly GCA_963082485.1). Taxonomy (NCBI): domain Eukaryota; kingdom Metazoa; phylum Arthropoda; class Insecta; order Lepidoptera; family Crambidae; genus Eudonia; species Eudonia mercurella. The sequence goes on along the minus strand of OY720025.1, from coordinate 776,931 downwards.
ACACTGCATTCTCATCTTATGACAAAGAGAGACTGATAATAACATTTTAAACTTTTTGTTTGTCTTAATCCATTTCAAGATTTTCAAGTATGTGCTAGTATTCACAATAACTAATTTGAGACTGAATAAATAAAATAATATACAATATTGCTATGTAATTTCATTCATTTAATAAAAGAAATCCATTTTTTATTTCTTATGGGAATGCACTTGGTCTTTAGCTCACCTGATGTTATTTGACGATAAGGCTAAAGATAGAATCGCACTTCTCCCTAAATACTGATGCTCTCTGAGGAGAACGTACATATTTTTACTAGTGCCCCCGCCAAGTCGAGCAAAAAGCGGCACGGTCGTACCATCCTTTTCTCGAAACAGTTCAGGCCATTTTCGACGCCCTATAACTTCGTTGTGGATTAAACTAGAAGCCTGAATTTAACCAAACAGGCATTGTATAAACACGGTATATATCAAATTTCATTCAATTTGAACCAGTAGTTCAAGAATTATAACTAGTTAAAGTTTCTTAATTTTGTCACTCACTCGCTCACTCACTGACTGATTAACCGACCATCAAAACTCTAAGGCACTTCTAGCAAAGGCATGTCAATGGCCAAGTCAATCTATTTATTTAAAACATAAACGATTTTTAATATTGAGAACTTGGTATTACATGGATCTCACAACTTTTTACGGTAAAAGAACTGAATTGCGAGACTTGGATTTTTACAAGTTTGTTTTTGATGGTTTCCGTTTTTCTATTGAAATATAACGTTATGGTAGAAAGACGAGAGATATCTCTGTTACATCGATTACGTCAATCTACATTAACATATACATTACGTATGCAGCTGACCAGTGCAGCTTGTAAGCAAACCCATTATGCGGAGCTGACTGACGACTACTTACCTTGTCAATATTGATATTAGTGCTACATTCAAGATGATGTCAGCGTATTGATATGTGCCAGTCTCAAACATTCCAGTCACCAAGCAGACCGGTTGCAATAAAGATTTAGTAAAGTAAAGAAAAGTATTAGGCGTGTCTACTGTCTCAGTGCTAGGCAAAGACCTCCATAATTGTAAGCAAGTCATCGTTGTAATAAGTTGCATGGATATTAATTTAATCACCACGCTTGCCAGATACGTATGGGTGATTGCATCCTAGTATTGTCCGACCCTGACAGGACCTCTATATATGGAGCTGGCTGCTTTGTTAATCAGCTACAGGCTGTTTCCTTGGACAAAGCCAAGAAACACCAAGGACGTCTCGCTAGGAGTTAAGTCGGTGGCATAAGCTTGCAGTATGGAAAAAGTCTCGCCTCGTTACTTAGCTTATGTCCTTGTACCTATATTTTATTGTTGTTGTTACATTGTGGTTTCAGTAGACGAGATGAGAGTAGAGAATGTCGCAGCATACTTACACGCGTTACACTTACACACTTAAATGTCCCAGTGCTGGGCAAAGATCTCCGCCATTTCCTTCTGTAAGGTTTGTTGCCACTTCTTGTGTGCGGTACCTACAGACTCCTCAGGGAGTGCGCGGGTGCATCAATGAAAGTCACTGGTTAACTTTATAATTTATATTTTAAAGACTGGTATACACGTTACATAAAAGGTATAAAAAAGATGGTTGCGAGTATACCAAAGGCGCGACGGGGAACGACTGCTGATACTTGGCCGCCGTGCACGCTTGGGGTACGCGTTTGCTTACGCAGCAAACGTTACAATGTGTCCTTACACTTCCATATCTTTCTATCTCCGACAAATCCAGATTGCCGTGTCAACGCTTTCGTGACCTTCCTTGACGTGGTCCTGTAGGTCCGCTCCGCCAAATGGTAAAACTCTTGGCCCACCTTTCAGGGTGCATGCGTCCAAAATGTCCTGCCCAGTCCCACTTAAGTTTCACAGCCTAGAATCCTAGACCAATAATTCTGGTTTTGGAGCTTAAAGTGGTATTGCGGGTATGTACCGCATAGCGTGTGTACGCTACAGACTTAAAAGTGGTATATTATTTTGACGGATGACTAATGATGCCGTGATTTGTCTCTTGTCAGTTCAGTTTAGAAATCTGGAAAAGTGTGTATTACATAGATGCGATCGCATCAACACATTGCTGGCTGTATGTTCCGCTTTCCTCGCGAATACCATGTTTCAGGTTTCACGATAGGCCTAGGAGCTCGACGTTGACGTACACCAACAGCTTTATATTTAAAGGTATGCGCGAACGCTTGCGTGTTAGAATTTATTTTGGCAGCGCAGGCGAAGTTTCAACTGTTTGCAACGAATGCAATGAAACTGTTTGCTCTGCAATGTTGACACGGAATAATTTGGAGGTTAAGGACCTGACTGCTAGCAAGTTTGAGTTACGACCGTAGAAGTCAAGTTACTTTTGCAATGGCTGGTTTTTTTGGTTGGGTGAAATTATTGAGCCTCTCCATACTAATGAAACTATTGTACCAATGTGTACTTATGTTATATATATATTTTAATTGTATTAGAAAAATTAGCTGTGCTGATTTTTATAATTTTTTCTAGCTATTTCGTTTGTTTAGGTGTTTTAATAAATTTTAACAGTACAGACGCCTGTACATCAACCTATCCAAAACAATAAAATTTCTTCAATAATGTTCAATAATATACCAAACCAGCTGTGCCTCGCAGTTTCACCCGCGTAAATATTTTTCCGTTTTTGCAACATTTTTCATTGCTGCTCCACTCCTATCAGTCATAGCGGAATGTAATATAGCCTATAGCCTTCCTCAATAAATGGACTATTCAAAACAAAAATAATTTTTCAATTCGAACCAGTAGTTCCTAAGATTAGCGCGTTCAACCAAACAAACAAACAAACTCTTTAGCTTTATAATATTATATCATCATCAGCTCATTTTACGTCCCACCTGCTGGGGCACGAGCCTTCCCTATGGATGGATAGAAAGAACGGCCATAAACCACCACGCAGGCCCAGTGCGAGTTGGTAGTTGTTAACGACTGCTAATGCAGCCGGGACCAACAGCTTTACGTGCCTTCCGAAGCACGGAAGAGCTCGAGATGACTACATTTTTGATCACCTATCCAATGACCGGCCTTTGCGAAAGTTGCTTAACCTCAGCACTCTCACCGGGCGCGTTAACCACTGCGCCATCGAGCTCCTCAATATTAATATAATATATTATATCTATACTAGTATTATAATGAGGAAACCTTTGTAATTTTGTATGTATGTATGTTTGCAACGAACAAACTCAAAAACTACTGGACCGTTTGAAAAATTCTTTCACCATTAGAATGTTACATTAGCGCTGAGTAACATAGACTATATTAAAAAAAAAGAAATGCGGTACGAGGTCCGCCGGGTCAGCTAGTATAAATATATATATTAATATAGTATATATACATAAAATTCAAAGTCTATTGAAGAAATGTTGATAGTTTGTGGTAGTCTTATGTGCAGGCGTGTGTGTGTACCTTGTATATTGTGTATAATATTTGTTGAATAGTAATATTTTAATTGAACTTCATATCGCTACAATTCGCTGAACTGGTGTTTGTCTATAAACGTTTGCCGTAATTTCATTTCGGCTTTAATTTCCCTCCATTTTACTTTATTTGACAAATGTTTCAGTTAGTTACACAACAATTGTATGAATATTATTACTTCATATTTAAATGAAACAACTTTTACGGATCTACTCGCGTTTATTTTACTTTACACATTATTTAATGTTTATCCTGACGTTTCGAATCCTTTGAAGGGTCCGTGGTCACAGGGAGACTGACTGTCTCCCTTTTCATTTAAATGTGTAGTGTTCGCGTAAACTTTAGAAAACAATATTATTACTTCAATTAAACTATTATTCAATATAATATACAATATTATACTGTGTGTGTTGAAAAATTTGCACGGGTCGGAATAGTAAAAATTATATGTAATTAATAAATAAATAGCGCTCGTAAAACTTTTTTTCAACACTTTTTCGAAAAATATTTAATCTTATTTATCAAAATTTACTACTTATTTTCCATTTATAGCCAAAAGTAACGCTAGAATTAGGGTTAATCTAAGAAACAGCAATTTCTTGGTAAAACTCATTTTCAGCAATGACCCACCCTCCTTACACCAAAATTACGAGGATGCACGTACGACGTGAGTCCGTCCGCCAGGGTTGACCGGGACCGTCCAATGATCGATAACCCAATCGAGCTGACCGGTGAAGGTATAAATAACCCACAGGTGGGCGTGACCCTAATTCTATAGACGAGCTTTCACATAATAACATTACAAAACGTTTTTAAAAAACATAAAAACATATTGATATTTAAAAGTGTAATTAGGGATTATTACTTAGGGAATATTATTTTTAACTAACTGATGAATTTGAAAATGTATTATTTTAATCAACTTAATCAACACAATAAATAAAAATAAAGGAAAGTAGCCAATATCGAGAACTGACAAAAAAAAACTCCTAACGAGTTTTTTTTTATTTACTAGACAATTAGGTTCAGTTTTACCTGAATGTCTAGCTAGATAGTTGTGCAAACGTATGTTTATTAAATTTTTTTGACCCTTACTGTACAACTGAAATTGAAACAATTACAAATGAAATTAAACAGTAAGTACACATGTCATCAATAAATTAATAATATAAAAGTCTTTTTGTGGTCTCAGTAGAGTTCCTTATCTTAATTTCAAAGAAACTCAAGGGAATGGCGGGAGCATCATCCATTAATATCATTCATCAATCACAATTAAATGAGGAAAAATTAACTGAACACTCCTATCTGTACGGGATAGATCCCTTTGCTTTTAAAATTAAGAGTGAAAACAAAAAGAAATCCGCAACCATTTTAAAGCGCGTTGGTAAGTCATAATCCGATTTTATAAACTAACTAATAAGAAAAACGCTTAAGAAACATATTATAAATTTATTTTATTTCAGTTTTCTTTATTTAGGAACCAAACAATTACATAAATCTTATAAAAAAATACAATTTCGAATAACATAAATCAATCAGTGACCAACAATACACAATAGCAACTATAAACACGACTAAGCCGAAATAATTTCTCTTTTTAATTCCTTTTTTAGTTTTTAGCGTGTGGTTAAACATATCCACGTGTGACAATTTCTTGTTGTAACTTGTACACGCTCAATTTAAATGAAACAACTTTTACGGATCTACTCGCGTTTATTTTACACATTACTTTTTAATGTTTATCCTGACGTTTCGAACCCTTGGCAGGGTCCGTGGTCACAGGGAGACTGAGGTGTTGGTCGTCTCATAATTAGTTAGAAGCTTGAAATGAAATGAAATGAAATGAAATGAAATGAAATGAAATGAAATGAAATGAAATGAAATGAAATGAAATGAAATGAAATGAAATGAAATGAAATGAAATATATTTTATTTGCGCTTGAGAAAGGTACATTTTTGGTCTTAATCTAATTTTCTTCTCTATCTCAGCTGACAATGTAGCATGCAAATAGCTTTTACCTTTTATTTTATAAATAACAATGACTATTTCAATTACAACATTACATATAAAAATACAAAATTAATTCTCCAAATTGTCAAAAACCAATTAAATTATATTACAATAAAATTCAAAATTAAACTAGAAATTGTCCATAACCAATAATATGTCAAAAATATGTCAAATCAATATTACTGAGCAACTTAACTTATAATCTGTGGAGCTTATAGACTTCACTTCTCTATGGCAGTCCATGGAGGAAAAAAGAAAAGTTTGTGAAAAGTTACACAGTTGTCAAACGTTACTATTATTTGCAATTAAATCATAAATACAGAAATAAAATAATAATAAAAGTCAAGTGATTTATCAAGTTTGGTCAAGGTGAACAGTATTTTGCAGACATCAAAAGAAAATAATATGTCGTTAACATAAAAGTAAAACAAAAGTAAAATATTTGTTTGCACACATCTAGGTACACGTCTTACATTTATTAGGTGTATGTGTAAGAAAATCTTGCACTGAATAAAATAGGTGTGCCATAAGCCATTTATACCCTCATTTAAATTTATATATATATAATTCGTTCTGGTAAAAGGGATTCTTTTCTTTTTATGATTCGATAGGCTTGCATTTGACTACTACCTGATGGTAAGTGATGATGTAGCCTACGAAGTAACATGCTTGCCTAGAAGGTACAGATTCACTCGTGATTTGAACTCGTGATACAAGACAAATCGCTTTTGCGGGAACTTATCCTTATTTATTCCTATCTTATTATTTTTGTAAATGCAAAAAAGATCAAATCAAATCAAAATAAATTTATTTGGGACAAAAAACAGTTCAAACATACAGATAAAAATGGAAAAAAATCATAGGACAGTCCCAAAACGGTTCCGACTCAGTAAAATGCTAGCCTTGAGGTTAGCGCTGATCTTCCGTCGGAACCGGTTTAGGTGATGCTGCGATAGCAACACAAGCGTAACATAAAAAAGTATAAAATATAAAAAACAAAAACGGCAGCCCTAAGTATAAAAATATTTAATTTGAACAGAAAAAAAAATATTATAGGCTGTATATTCTGAATCCCTACCTTTATTTTAAAAAACGGAATACACATTCAACCAAAATAAAACGGACGGAGGACGACTTCTTGGCGGGAAAGTGAAGAGTCATGTCTGCGGTTTTGTTTTATTTTCTAAAATTTGTGTTATGTCGAATATTAATGTGAAATAATGGTGGATTATTAACCGTTAAGTGTTCGTGAGTGTGCATGAGTGTTGGCAAATGAAACAAAACAGTGCAACGTCACTTTTCAAATTCTCTCAAGAAGTCCGCCCGAGAACTCAGTAAAACCCCACATCTTTACTGAGAAACTCGAGGGGTTGGGTGGTATATCATTTCTCACTTCTCATTTCTGTTGTCCTTCATCATCATCATACAGAAAAGAAATATTTATGTATTACTTGTTAGAAAAATTACTTTGACACTGGCTAAATGTGCTAATCGCACGAGGCCATCGACAAAATGAAAAAAAAAAAAAAAAAAACGGACGGAGGACTTCTTGGCGGGAAAGTGAAGAGTCATGTCTGCGGTTTTGTTTTATTTTCTAAAATTTGTGTTATGTCGAATATTAATGTGAAATAATGGTGGATTATTAACCGTTAAGTGTTCGTGAGTGTGCATGAGTGTTGGCAAATGAAACAAAACAGTGCAACGTCACTTTTCAAATTCTCTCAAGAAGTCCGCCCGAGGACTTAGTAAAGCCCCACATCTTTACTGAGATACTCGAGGGGTTGGGTGGTATATCATTTCTCATTTCTATTATCATTCATCATCATCATACACAAAAGAAATATTGTTTATATATGTATTACTTGTAAGAAAAATTACTTTGACACTGGCTAAATTTGCTAATCGCACGAAGCCATCAACAAAATGAAAAAAAAAAAAAAAAACGGACGGAGCGACAATGACAGACAAAATGATTGGTTAACGCTTCAGCAAAATTTTTAGAATGAATACATACATCACACAAAACCTTAAAGTATTGAATTTAAATTACCTATTCGACAACATTACTACATTTAAACAATGATTTAGATAACAGAAACTTTTAACACAACAAGGACATCTTCGCAACCATTTTAAAGCGCCTTGGTAAGTCACAATGCGATTTTGTAAACCAACAAAACTTTCAAACTTCGCATCTGACATAAATTTGGTTGAAATCTCTTTAGTAAAGAGTATATCCATCGCATCGAATTTAATGATCAGATACTTAGATACCAAACTATCACGTCAAAGCGAAATCTTCGCCTAACTACACAGCGACTGTATTATACGTACCTTTGCTTGCCTTATTAAAACTTGGCAATGGATCTCCAACTTGTCTGTAAGCCCTTCGATACGGTAGAATCTAGTTTTGAAACTTGTAAGGCATGTTGTAAATCTATACTTATTGCTAAATCAAACTTACAGAAGGAATATTGTACGAGATAATGCTTGCTATCTCGTCCATTTTATGGATAAACGTTGCGTGTGTGGTCTAGTGGTAAAACAACAGGTCTCAGACCAAACGGTTACGGGCTTGATTCCTACATATTGCTATGCATTTTTGGTTGGTAATAAGTCTTGTTTTAATTCTGTCTATTATCTAAGTCTGTCGCCACAAACACAATGTAATCAATTTGTAGATTTACAGCATATGAATGTCTTTATCCAGCAGTGGGACGGTATGTAGGATAATACTATTCACTTGAACCAATTGTTACCTCACGTTTACTACCATTCTATCTTAGAGCACTCCGTCTTGAATCAGAGATATTCCAATAAATAATTTTGATAACCGTCCTCTGGGCTAGCTAGTAGCATAAAATAAATAGGTACAGAAGTGTGACTCCAAACAAACGAACGATAAGGTGCACGAACCAAAGACGCATTCGTGTGGTGATTCCGGCTATACTCGGGAGAACTCCAGTTGTGCGTGAGTCAGCCAGAACGCCTCGCGCACTTTGTTCCAATTAGAACCACGTTCATATTAAAACTCCTACGTATTTATTTGTTTGAATACGACAATTGAAATGAGTTGACGTTTTTGCTTTGCACACACCACTGCGCCCGGGTAGACGCAGTTGGTTATGTGGAACTCTCTCCCCCGAGTATGCGTCCGTCGTAGCGCCGTAGCTTCGTAGCGCTACGACCGAGTGTAGGTAAAGAAAATCGCTACCGGCCGGAGCCTTCCTTCTGTACTTATCTATTTTGTGGCGATAGCAACTCCATTCAAGTCCTCCCAATCAGGACTATAGCGGTTCCGCTCCACTTCGTGAATATTAAGCGTCGCTCCCTGACAAGTGGCCGATTTATATAACTATCACGGTGTCTGTTATGTATTGAGGCTTAGCTGTAAGCCGTGTCTAACGTCTTTCAATAGTCTAGAGAGATTCTGCTTTCCGCTATAGGTAGGTACCTATTATATGCAGCTAAGAAAGTATTTTCGTTTTGCATATTTCACTTCGAATTCGAAAGCAAAGGCTCATGTTTATTTCAACTAAAGCAGATTCTTCTAAACCTAAACTAGAAAGAAATTGAATGCATTACATGTGTTGTAAAGTAGTTTTTTAAGACTAATTTTAACTACTAGCATCGTAATGTTAAGTCTGCTATTTTTTATTATACGTTGTATTCAACGTTGTCATCACTCATATTGTGATTCAGACTGTTTGTGTCTGCCCGATCAGACAACATGGCGACAAAGGTTATCTACATAGTATAAATATGTTGTTTATGTATGTACAATAAAAACAAGTATACCTAATATTGCCCAACAAACATGGGATATGGCCTACTCTCCAGAATTGCTCATGTGGAGCGTATATCCTGCCATGCTGGTCTGGGACGTGAAAAGAGTGTATCAACTGTTTAACATTACGTAACTGTCGTAAGAGACGACTAAGAGACAAGGGTTCTAAGACACTCGCACATTAGGCGATCAGCTAGCAACCCATCTTTGTTTGTGCTAAATGTGTCGTCGGACAATAGCGAGTATACTCAAAATTGGTGATTTCGATGCTATGTCCTCTTTTGGAAAAGGACGTGAAAGTATGTATGTATGTGTATAGCGTATCATCATCATCATCATCATCATCATCATCATCATCATCATCATCTCAGCCAAAAGATGTCCACTGCTGGTTAGAGTTTTCCGTTAGAGCGTATATACGATGACAAAGACTAAAGCGAAGTCTACATACAATTTGTGTATTTTTTAACAATCTTATGTACTATTACATAGGTATCTTAAAAGTTTTATTCTATTGGCTATTCTTGAAGAACTATTATGCGTATCTTACTGTTTATGCATCTAAGGCTTGTTTCACACGTACCACAACCACACCACACCGTCGCGAAAGGTGGTCAAGCTGTGGTTACGTGTGAATAGTTTCGTTGCGGTGTTTGCGTTTGCGTTGTGTTACCTACACAATATTTGCGGTGGCCGGCCGCTAGTTCGCGGTGTCGCTGGTGGTTGCATTGTGGTTGCGGTGTGGCTGCGATGTAGTCGGAATCAAACACGTGGTCAATAATGACGGCAAAATGTGGCCCGTGTGAATTCGTGATAATAAGCGCCCGCCCACGTGTTGTGGTTGTTGTGTGGTTGTGGTTGTGGCAAGAAACAAGTGAAACAAGCCTCAAAATTTATGCAAAGAAACAAATGAAAGACCACAATCAATGACGTCATTCGTTTCGATATCTGACGCTCCTCAATCCTCCTCCTATCGATAAGCCGACCGATTTGCATAGCATTTAACTGGTCGCAGCGGAACTCTCCGTGTTCGTATTGCACCGAATCTTGTATAACTGTGCAGACGACCATTGAATATTAAACGCGACCCGATCTGATGTTTGGTTCCTCTCCATTGGGCAATCGCGGACTAATGAAGGGTAAACAATTCGTTCAGGCAAATTCGTTTAAGTGGAGATGATTGGTCTAGTGCTGATTGAGCGCTAATGCGCGTAGTTGTTCGATGTGATTTAATGCGTGTTGACTTTAGAGTGGTTTGTAGCATATCGATATTTTAACAGGACATCTATAATGCTATTTGAAAACATCTACAATGTTGTGTCGGTGGCCGGTGGTAAATTTTTCCATAGTCCTATTATAAAAGCCTGGCTTTTACTGATACACTGTTGAGATGCTACTGAATTTGCAGTGTTTTATGTTATGAATTAGAGATAATAATATCTCTATTGGGAAATTTGTCTTCTAAATTGTCAAGGTACTTTATAAATAAATAAATAAATAAACAAATAATAAAATTTAAAAAAAAATAAGTTTTTTTTTCTCATACAATTCACTTAACATAATGTAACAACAATAGACATAAATCTTGTTATTTGTATGAGAACTGGTGCCCGAAAAGGCTTAGGTAGCCCGTGAACAGTCACCAGGTCTCACCTCATGAACTTAGAATCTACGTGCCTATGCACCACCACATCTAAATAGTTTGAGAAAATAGGAAATAGGAGATCTTGGATCAAATTCTCAAATCAGTCAACATTTTTTTATTATTATTTAAGCGTTTATTGTTTGTGATCACTATTCTACATGGCAAGCGGCAAGTACCTATCAATGGTCGTGATGACTTGATTTCAATGATGGACGCCCATGCTCAATAGCGAGACTGCGTCCAGTATTGAATAAATAAAACCATTTTAGACTATCCATTGACATAAAAGCAATAACTAGTTATTATTTATTTTAAACATAAAATATGGAAGTTAATAGGTATATTTAAATGTAATAACTTTGCAAAACAAGTAATGTTGTTCCTTTGTGTTTTTATTCACAATTGATAAATAAAACAGACTAATAATCAATAGTCTGTAAAATATGGATGCAAATTTGGACTCTGCCATTGCAGTTAGTTGTAAAGTGCATCAAATCTCGAATAACTATGCAGACAGTCGCTGCATATTAAACGTGCCTCAATCTAACTTGTAGTCCTCTTCTGTGGATGCATTTATTACGCGACTTTAAACTTTTAATAGTATGAAGGCAGCACAAAGGCTTTTGCACCTTATTATCTCCTTTTAAAATGTATCTTACTTTTTCGCTGGTGGCTGAGTGCTTTGCCACCAGCTGTACTTTATCTGGTGGTCCAGGGTACCCTTCCCAGGTTTAGAGTTTTCCAGATCGAGCAAAGTGTGTTTCAGATTTTTCGATGAATATGCCGGGTTTTTGAAAAGTCTAAACTCGTATTTGGAAAGCTTGGTTTAAGCCATGTTTTTGATATACCTGAATATCAAAAACTGTGCGCAGCAATATATACATGCTAATTACTAAACTTAAGAGCGTTTACGACGCACACTAGCGCCACCAATGAAAAAAAAACATAATATCTAGTAATTAGATATACAAAATCAAATTATGCTCAACAAACTATTTGAATGAAGTAATTTAGCATTTTTACGTCACCTAAAACGTCACCATCTGACATGTTATGGTTTAGTTAAATACGGCGTTATAGTTAAAAGTGGCCGTTTCTAGCTGTAACGTCTGTAATGATTTTGTATCTCTAATTACTAGATATGTTTTTTTTTTCATTGGCGGCGCTAGTGTCCGGCGTAAACGCTCTTAACGTATATTTTACTTTATTGACTTTTTTTTCGAAACGCAGCCAAAACGAAAGTTAGAACTAAACAAATGCTAATCATATCTCCTGTGTAAGTGGGACACAATAAAGGCTAATTAAAAACATATTTTTTATTATGCATATTTTATTTTCTTATTTTGAACTAGCTGTGCCCTGCGATTTTACCCGCGTTAATTAGCGATTGCTGCTCGACTCCTATTAGTCATAGCATGATTTATTTATTTATTTATTTATTCAACAACAAAACATTGCCAGCATTACAGTATACACTAATGCATTGAATAATATGTAACATAGACCAATAAACAATGAAAAACATATAACAAAGGACAGACCATTCAATCATCTCGCTCACAGAACAGAGAATGATGTAATATAGCCTATAGCCTTCCTCAATAAATTCAACACAAAAATATTTTTTCAATTTAAGCCAATAGTTCCTGAAATAAGAGCGTTCAACCAAACAAACAAACAAACAAACTCTTCAGCTTTATAATATTATAGTACCATAGATTTTGCATTCACAATGCTAAATATAGCTACAAGATAAAATTTTACAAGAAAGCTTCAACCAGCCTCAGAAAGCTCGAGTCGGAATAGAACCCACGACCTTTGGATAACCGGCCCAATGCAGTGAGCGCTGGGGTCTCAGTAGCTTTCTAGTAAAATTACATCTTAAACTATGCAACTGCATCGCACTCCACTGCCACGCAAGAGCGCCCCCTAATTTTCCTTCCACTTGTCTCTTTCAAGCCACGTCATGTGTCAGCTCTATCAAAACTAAAAAAAATATAATGACACCTAACCCAAGCTAAAAAAAAGCACAACTTACAAATTCAGACATTACGAAAGAGACGAAACCAACTAATTACAACTTCCAACTGTCCGTAGTAATTATAACTTAAGGGAAAGCGTATCGCAAAATCAAAGTTTCCATCATCTCCCTGTCACGGCCGTAATGCCCGCCCTAAGTCCTCATTGTACCAAAGTGTCGCAGGAAGGTAATATTTAAGGCCCTTCTCGACACAACATAAATTACCAGGCGCTGGCTCGTCTAACTTGCGGCATCTTGTAATATACGAGCTTAATAATGTATTAATTACTCGAATGTTGCCTTGAACTCTGCAGTTTTGGGGGTAATCAAAGTGGGAGTACGTAAGCAAGTAGGTAAGTATGTACTTACATACTTACCTTCTTACTTATCTATATATTAATACGTGAAGCAAAATGTTTGTACTCGTTTTTACGAAACTTGCGCGGGACGGAGGAGTATGAAATTTCGCACACTTATAGTTTATATAGAGAAGGTTATCCGAATGTTGATATATTTTTAAATTGTGCATAAAAATACATTAAATCAACAAAAACAACACTACACACACTACCATGAATTTGACACACACGCATATGTATTTGACACACACGTATTGTTTGTCTTTAATGCAGCTGACATCTGTCAATGCCAATCCAAACGCACATTCTATCTTTTTTAATTTTTCAATGCTTAGGATACAATCCGTGCAACCTTAATAAAATTATGGTCGAATTTCGACCACTGGGCGACCACTAGTATACTCTAAATAGCCTATAACCGTGCCACTTCTGTGCAAGGCTCAATGAAATGCAAGTGTAGCGATCAACATGGGTACTGGCTTAATCACCACGCTTGCCAAATGCGGGCTGGTGATCACAACACGCATTTAGTTCTTTTCTTCGTAGCTTGACAATGATGTCAAATAGGTGTTATGGCACAGAACCTCTATGGATGGTTACCACCAGTAACCTTATCTAAAACCTTTGCGATTTAAAAAAAACCTCACACAGTTTTAAAGATTTATCAGCCATTACTTTCCCATTCCTTTCACCTATCTCTATCCTGAGCTAACTAATTTTGAAGTTGAAAGGCGATATGGAATCTGGCATTAGGTACTTTGCGGAAATCAATGGCACATAAAAATGCCAATTGAAATAATAATTATGTAGTATTTATTCCGCAAAATTTTGCAGATTAGCCGATTTTATTTTAGATCTTCCGATTAGCGGAAATAACACCACATTTATTTGAATTGCATTTTTGACTCCGATTGGGAATTATCTTTAAATTGATGGAACAACATGATTTCAATTCTTTGTTTTTCTTTAATAGGCCGTAAGATAGTTACATTCTCAGTAGATGAAAAACCCAGGTGAAATTAAATAAGCTTCCATTAATTAACTTATCAAATGAAACTAGTCAACAGGTGATATAAAAGCTAATATACGAGACCTTTTACGTCGTAATTTATAAATAAATGCATACGATAAGCCTGAGGGCTGTAGGTATTTATCTCCGAAGGGGTGCCCAGAGATATATTACTAATTATTGCTTTTTAACAACCGCCATCAAAAAGGACAACTTTCCCTCGACTTCGTCTCGGAAATGAACAAATTGCTTCCGCAGCATCATCCTACCATGTACAGCAAATATATTTAACACAGTTAACTTGATGAGCAGTATATATTTACTAGCCGTAAGACCACGTCACCTAGCTGAGCCCTGGCTGCATAAACTACTGTGTCGTGCTAACGAAGAATGCAGTGAGGTGGTTTGTTGTGATTTAGAGAAAATGACGGCTAAAATGAAATTTTAACCGTCTTGGCGATTCCAAATCTAAAATTAAGTCATTATATGAAAATACCGGCAATTCCGAATCTACATACAATTAAATTATTTAAAAATACCGCATTCTTCGTTAGGACGGAAATAACACAAATCACTGGTGTCTTTAGTTTTATCTTAATGAAAGTATGAAACAAGTTAAGGCCGCAGTGGAAATGCAACTGTAAGAAATAATTAGATTTTTTTTCGGAATCCAATTGGATAGTGACTATCCCCTTATACTCTGCAAGCAGCACAGTTTTACTATTCTCCATCCAAATTGATTAATCAATTCCTGGCAAGAGCTCATCTACATAACTTGAAAGTTGCCTTACTGGGAATACTGACTTAACAAGTTCAACTATGTTTCCGTTCCGGCTGTCTGTTCATTACTTACTGCAGCGAAAGGCATTAATCAATTTTTCGATAATACTGACGGGAGATGGTGTAAAGTCATTAAGGTATGTTAACATTTACTGACTTTGTGTATAACGTAGAGCTATACAGGAGAAGCTCGATGGCACAGTGGTTAACGCGCTTAGTTTGCGATTGGTGATGTTAAGCAACTTTCGCAAAGGCCGGTCATCGGATGGGTCACCAAAATTTATAATCACGAGCTCCTTCATGCTTTGGAAGGCTCGTAAAGCCGTTGGTCTCGGCTGCATTAAAAGTCATTAACCACCACCAATCCGCACTAAGCTCGCGGTGCTTTATGGTCCGTTCTCCCTCTGGTTCTTCCATCCATATGGAAGGCTCGTGCCTCAGCAGTGGGGACATAAAATGAGCTGGTTATGAAGAGTGAAAGGTACAGACGTGAAAGATACCACTATCACAGTATTCGTAGCGGGGCACTTCAAGCGAATTGTAACTGCTGGGATGAAATGTAATGATTACATACTTATAGGCCCAGATGACCCTGGAGGTACTTTATTATTATTATTTTTTTATGTTAAAAGGGGGCAAAGAAGCAGGCGGGTCACCTGATGAAAAATAATCACCGCCGCCCATGAACACCCGCAAAACCAAAGTAATCGTAGATACGTTGCTGGCCTTGAGGAAGGAGTTGGATCTTGAGAAGGGAGTGGGAATCGGGATGGGGGGGGGGGTGAGAGATTGGCCTCCGATACTCTCACTCACCGGACGAAACACAACGGCAACGAGTGCCATTGTTTCACGGCGATATTCTGTGCGAGGGTGGTATTACGCCGGGCGAGCCGGCTCATTTCGTGCTGCAACGCAGCGTGGCTCTACCACTTTAGAGACAGCTCAGCAGTAACATTTTTTTGACGACGATTTTGTATTTGTTCTTGTGAGCCTAATCCTAGTTAGTATAAGCCTAATCTAATAAATTATAAGATCCGATTTTTTTAAATTGACTTTGTTTGATTTGCATTTTATATACTTTTGTCTTGGTAAGCATAATGATTGGATGTATAGAACTAAATATAAACAAGGAATTAACTTGAACTTTGATAAAACACAATGATTAAGAGCACAGACAACGAGCTCGCTGATCCATCAATGTCTCATTAAATATAAAACGCCAGTGTCTGCTCCCCGATGGTTGATGTAGATATGTGAAGTATTTGCATATTAATAATTTGCCAATGAAATTGCTACCTTTGGCATAACGGGGTGTTTGTTTATATTAATAACATCGACAATTTTATTCACAAGCGTCAATGTTTGGTATCAGTGTTAAAGGTAACATTGAGCCCAAACCTTCTACTACTAAAGGTAGAGATTATTGGATAGTATAATTGTTTTTCCAATGTTTTGAATGTAGTATAATATTTTATGTGAAACTTGAGCAGAGTGATTTAAAAGCTCATTTAAACCGACATAGGTTTTATTTAGAAACTGTTAATGTAAAGTTTTAATTGCCTTTGTGTTATAGTGGTTATAACTGAGGTTTGATTTCCAACGGGGGAGTAAATGGTATAATATATTATGGACTTTTTTTAATCGGTGTTAGACATATACCATACCATATAACATGTCATCAATGATGGTAGCATTAATGTGTTTCGACAAATATTGTTATCGTCATTTTATTATTTTATCTTACGATATGAGCCAGTTCCTGAGCGGTTTGCCACTCGGCGGTCGAGGAGGTAATAAACAAGTAGGATTCATTATTTTTAGATGACAATCAGTCTCAGGTCAGGACAGATTTTAATATATTTTTATAACATTTTTCTGACGCTTGTTACCCTTTACGGGATCCGTGGTCACCCGGAGACTGAGGCGTTGGGCATCTATCTATAATTATTTTGTGTTTGCGTAACTTTAGAAAAAAATATTATACACGGTGAACAAACCCCCAACTTTCAGGCCTAAACGTTTATCCTGGAAGACCTGCCCGAGAGCGGGGGATGAATAATAACAGGGTGCCTAGTGTAAGTTTTATTTACTATCCGTATTGATTCCATTACGTTAACGAAAACAAAAATTAGTACGGCATTGAAGCAGCGCCACCTGGCGACATACTAGAAGGGTTAATATTTTGCCATAGAGGGTGCAGCGCGGAATTTGAAAATTTACGTGTTTTTAAGTCACTGGTGCTAGGCGCTGAATAGGTCTTATATATTAAAAAGACAAGTGTAGGTTAGCTTGATCCTTTCACAAGGCCATGGTTGTCTTGGAATTTGAAACAAATAACCAGAAACTGCATAAACAATTCGTAAAATAATGATATCTAAAAACTTATTTCTTCAGAAACTTTGTAAATATAGCACAAATGAAACAATGATCCGACATCAAAATGTTTGTATTGATATTCCGCAGGCCACTGTTGTCTTATTTTTCAATTAAAAAACATGAATATGAAAATATTAAGACTTTTATTATTTTTTATCCAAACGCCTATGATTTTACGAAAGTAAACATTGCTCTAATAATTAAATCTGGTGATTTAATTAGAGCCTACTCTGTACAGATATTAGTGTGCGTGCGTATTCATAGTCGTGCGCCGTTGTCACACCACTTCCACGCGCCGCTCGCTCACTATCATAAAGAAACTTGAAACTCGCAGTTTTGCGTCCGCGCTGCATCCCCTTAACGTGATCGAATGGCGAATGAAACTCATACTATGCACCCTGTATGCGACACTAGGCACCCTGAAGATATGCGACACTAGTGTTTTTTTTTTTTTTTTTTTTTTTTTCGTTCGGACGTTTTGGTTATTTTTAATACTAAGTTAGCGTAATTTTACCTTACTAACCTATTTCAGTGTAGACTAAACAAAATAAAAAAATATAGGTATTTTATCTAAGTATTCAGGGTTCGCAACGCACAAGACATATTTTGTACCTATGACGTAATAAGCTACCTGCTACTGCAACAGCAACAACAACAACATTTTCTCTCCCTCCTATAACATGTGGTCTATTAAACGAGGCTTGAAGAGTTAGCTGCTGATTTTCACACTGCACCTCAGTTGTCTTTACGTTTGGTCTCGATTTTCACTTAACAATAAGTGGAATGGAGTCATCTGCCGTGCTAACTATAAAAATGTAATAAAATTCAGCCAAATAGAAAAAGGTATTTAAAAAGGCACTCCAAGTGTTGAGACAACTTGGTATTAAGCCATACACGTGTCAGGTAAGATCATTTACAAATACTAGGGGTTTTAGAGGGTAAGCGCCTCAGAGTTGTCGAGTATTTCGTGGTAGCAGAGTCACCCCTGGAGAAAAAACATTGATTGATTTCACATCAAAATAATAAGAAAAAACAAAGAGCAGGATAAAACAGAGTAGGTACCTATAAATAAAACATTATGTTAGGTATATTAATGCTGAATTTTCCTTACTCAAAGAAAAGGTATACTCTTGTGTAACATTACCATAATTAGGTTATTATTATTACTGTTTGTACACAAAAAAGAAAGAAAGAAAGGCTTTGAATTCGTTGCACCAAGTGCCTAACCTAGTTGGCAATCACTATAAGATAGAACCTGTTGCGATACGGAATTGCCCGAGACCATTGGCCATCGATCCAAAATTCAATTTAGTTTAATCAGCGCTTTAAATCAGTCAGTTTATCAGTAAACAGTTCTCGGTTAATTGTGTGGCGGTTAGTCAGGCTTCGACGGGTCGGTTGAGGCATAATTTGGACCTTTACACGTTGAGCTAACACGAAATTGACCGTGTCGATGTAATTTTTATGCTTAAGTAAAAATTTATTTATTTTATATTCTATATAAGGCTACACATTAATAACAGTCCCGTTGAGCTACCTAGAAAGCGTTAAGCATGGTTCACGTCAGTGGTCAAATGGGGCTATCTATATAGGCATTGAATCACAATTTCTATGTTCAATTCAATTCTATTAGCTCTTATGATTGTCATTATGCATGAAAATCAAATAGAAAATATAACATAGAAAAATATATGTTTATATATTTTTCTATATGTTACGGGTAAGCACAGTGCCTTGATCTCACCTGATATTAAGTGATGATAAGGCCAATGATGGAAGCGCACTTCACCTGGGATCCTCAACTAGTGAGGCACTGGCTATCGTATCTCTAGCTGCCGGAACACAACAATGCTACAAACATTGATGTTATGGTGACATATTTAGATAAGATGGTGGTAGCTAGCCGGGCGGACAAACCCCTACCACCAACCAAACAGAGTATACAAACATGTACCCCCCGCTGGGAATCAAACCCGGGGCCTCTTGGTCTAAACCGGTGGTCTTAACCACTAGACCACAGAGCCGGTTAATATCAAAGCGTCTCGGTAGAAAAACAGATAGATGCTAGGACTGAATGCGAGAAATCATGGTTCAAACGTTAACAGGGGTTAACAAGACTTACTAATGTCTTAACATAACAGCGCATTAATAACTTGCAACAAAATGCATGGGTTTCATTAACATTAAATTTTTTCTTAACTCAAAACAACAAATATTTATAAAATACAGTGAAAAAATTAAATGCCTACTCGACCCAGCCAGGAATCGGACCTGGGTTTTCCGCAATCCGGGCGGCTGCATTTTTACACTGCTTTTTAATTTTTGAGTGCTTTTAGCGGCAAAGTGCCATCTATCCAACGATTATTGCAACCGATGTCTATGCAGATTCATCTTTGCAGATGAAATACCACAAATTTGATAACACAACGCTATAGTAAAGGAGAATGCCCATTCTTGGTATCGTCCTTATTCGAATTTTACCTCCACCTAATTTATATTAAAAATCAAGTTTTTTATTTTCATAAAACTCTGTTTAATAATTTGTCTTAACTTCTCCGACGAGAAATCTTCATATGCTTTAGTAATTAAATTCACTTCCATTTAATTTGTTTTTTTTGACATGTCGAGTTGTCGTTAAAAATAGTTATTTGTTATACAAGAGTGCAAAGTTGTTTTTTAACCGCGTGCTCAATTTTGATGACCGAGCAAGCGAAGGATTCTAAAATTGAATCACGAGCGCAGCGAGTGATTCAAAAATTAGAATCCTGAGCGTTAGCGAGGGAATCAAAAGAGCACCAGGTGAAAAATCTTTGCACTCGAGTGCAACACCTAACTTTTCATCCCACCTCAGCGAGGAAATGACTAAATGCAAAAAAACATTTACAATCACAAGATACTTTTATTTCAGTTTAGGTATTAACTACTACATTATGAAAGGTAAGTATTACAGAATAATCTTTAAATTATAACAAACAATACTTAGGTATAATTAAGAAAAATTGAAAGTAACGTTGCTACAGTTACTAAGTTTAATATTTTTGTTAGGTACTGTAATGTTGGTGTTAGTAACTTGTGTACTGTAACACCCCGCTGGGTCGTTACTTAAGGAACGGGGGGTTGTATCGAATAATAATGCTTTATAGCTTTTAATATTTATATTACTTTCAACATAAAATAATAACAATCAATTCGTCGTCGCGACCCGTCACCGAGTCCGCGATGTTCTTTTTTTTTCTCTTCTAACTATATTTTAATGCAGGCCACGGTGGCTGCCAGTAAGTATGCCCGAGCAAGGAGTCTCGGTTGCTACAGTACTGATAAATTGGGCACCATGGAGGTAGAAGCAAATAGGTTTAATGATGTTTTGAATTCACAAACTTAGTGCACACGATGTTCTAAATTCGATTTACTTTATCCTCTAGGGGATAAAAACGGCTTTTGCACTCAGATATCGAAGAGCAAAAATACTCTTTCCGAGATGGGGGGATGAAAAAAACATTAAATGGAAGTGAATTTAATTACTAAATAATATGAGGATTTCTCGTCGGAGAAGTTAAGGCAAATTATTTAACAGGGTTTTATGAAAATAAAAAACTTGATTTTAATATAAAAATCATCATTATAAAATAATTTGTAGCGATACTAAAACCCATACTACGATGGGCATTCTCCTTTTTACTTTTTATATTTAAGTGCTTATTGCTGCACTGAAGGTGTATTAAATATTTATAAAATACAGTGAAAAAATGCCTACCTCCATCACTGTATTTTATAAATATTTAATACAGCTTCAGTGCAGCAATTAGCACTTAAAAATATAAAGTAAAAATTCAAAACAACAAAATTTGAATACTACGAAAACAGTGATATCTATAATTAATAAATATCCGAGCGCAGTTGACGATGTTCCAAACCGCTACATTTAGCATCTCAACCGACTCGCGGCGGCATTGTATCCAATCGCATTGTTACCTTCACTATAATTGGCATCGAATTACTTCGCTTCGGTAACGGAACAATCTTGCAACTGTTCATTAATTAAACAACGGACGTTCACTGTTCTGACAATTGGCGTTACATATTTTGTCATTGTCAGTAATGCATATTATTGTCGTGTCAAACTTCTGGTGGGCTGGGACGTGACAATAATGTATCAGCTGCTTCTTCCCGTGGATGTCATAAGTGCCGACTAAGGGACAAGGGTTCCAAGATACTATCACATCAGACAATCGCAACCCTTATATGATGTTATCTACTCGTATTCCACCTCGGAACCTTATTTGTTCATGCTAAATGTGGCGTAGAGTCAGTAACGGTGAGTATACTCAAAATTTGTGACTTTGATGCTCTTTCTACCCCTTTCTGGGAAAAGGACGTTGAGGTGGTCAGTGTATGCACCACCATAAATAATATTTTTTTTACCATCGACAAAATAATTCCAGCAACTAAAACTAAATGACAGCGTCCCAAACACGTGCAAACCATAAAACCTAAGATAAATGTTTTAGAAACGCGGAACGAATCCTTTTTTTCTTAAATGAGGGTTTTAGTTATACAAACTTGATAATAAATTTAGAAAAGACAAAGAACTACTCTGACCGTATGCCATTAAAAGTTAAAGTTTATGGTCTAGTCAATAGGTGACAGTGATTTGGTAGAAAGACAAAAAGTTAGCAGACGTTCGAAAGTGCCATAAATAAACAAAAATGAACTATACATTTGCTTAAGCGTCGAGTCGGACTATGGGAAAGCATAAAAAAGCGCCACACATGCATTGCAAGTGAGATTCTAGGAAACCCGGGGCGGGATGCTGTGCGCTATAGAACCGCCTACAAACATCATCTGACCAATTAGAAGAACAATATACTCGTAGATGTGTAAAAAAATTACAGACGGGAGACATGAGAGGTGTGGCTACAGAGGCTACCTGAGCTGGACGGCGAAGGAGAGCAGGGACAGTCAACGGGCGCACCTCCGGGCACGAGGAAGCTCATTTTGGTTCGATTGCAAAAAAATCGATGTTAAAAGCAGTGTACTTTTTGAAAATTGTAACTAGAGCCAGTGTTTTGATTATAAGATAAAATTGTACAAGTAATAGATCATAATTAGATTCATATGTAAGGTGGTACCATCGTGCGAGTGTGCTAAATTCGGTAAAGTAGAAAATTTTGTTTTGTAAAATTTGTAGCATAGTTTGTTAGATTTATTACAGAAGCTTTCACGACACAAGCTAACTAAAGTTATTTATGTGAACTAAACCACATTTAAACCAGAGATACATAACGAATTTCCTTTATTGTGGGCCTATATAGAGATATATGTATAAATCAGTAACACTATTTTACGGAGCTATCACGTGACTAGCAATAATACTAATCATAATTACATGAGTTGTTATAGTGTAATGCGCCAAATATTGAAATGAATGAACCGTGCTCCATAGTGTGATGTATTCGCCATTGTAATGATTGACCCGGTACTCATGTCGTTGGATCCCTACAGAATCACGATTAAATACTAATTTCACGTGGCTTAAAGGAGAGAGGAATAATTTTATTGTGTGTCGAGAAAGGTTCTTGTAAATAGAGTGTGCATGTTTAGTTATATAATTGTAACTAGGATGGTCAATGAGGTTTTTTAGTTTAACCGACAGTTTTTCCTCATTTGCGATGACCTAGGAACTAATCGGTTGGCTTTGTAAGGTCTAACGATTTTACAAAGTCTCAAAATAATGAAACAGTTTCGTATCTTCTAGTTTAATTAGGAAATTAAGTAAATAGATAGATAAATAAATAATTAACTAAATAATAACAATAAATAATCCAAATTTGGGCAGATCTATATAAATAAATTAAGAGAACTGCCTATGTCTTGAGTTTTATTTGATTAAGTTAAGTGCCTTAAGTGTAATGATTATTACAACCGCTAGGATAGCGGAAGACCTAGGTTCGATTCCTAATGGTCAGTACAGCCGCAAGGATTGCGGGAGACCCAGGTTCGACCCCTGGCTGGATCGAGAGAACATTCAAAGTTTTACCGTGCTTTATTTCATCATGTCAATTTCACCACTGAGATATAACATCAGAGATAACTAAACCTGGGGCCTTTGTATAACCCAGCAGTGGAAATTATAGCTGAGCTTCATTGTTATTACTTTTATTAAATTGGTTTTATTTCACTCGATACACAAATATAGATGTCAGTAAATTCCTTAGTTGTAGACAGACATAATATATTATCTTCCTAAATAGTAAAGCGTTCAGATACGCTTAGTTTTGAATAAGCCTAGTAATTACAACTGGACATTAAAATCCGACTTAACTATAAAGAGTGGAATGGGTAATTTTGTAGAGCAGAGACATTGCGATAATTATATTTGATTTAGGCAATTATTGTTGTGAACAAATTGCAATTTAACATCGCACCTGACCCGGAGTGTCATGGGGTACGGGTTCGACTCCCGTTTGTATAATTTTTCAATGTGTTACGAGGCGCGGGTTCGACTCCCGTTTGTGAAACTTATTCAACGTTTTGTCACTTTAAAGCATTTAAGTTTAATTAGAGCTCAGATAGACAATAATAGATAAGCTACAGAACTGAATGGCGGGAAGGAGAGCAGCTGCAGACATCACTCATTCATCCTAAAGGAAGTATTTATTGTAAAATCAGGGACATAGGAAAATTGACGTAGGAGTATGTAAAACTAGTACAGAGATTTGTGATATTTGGGAGAGCACAGTTACTTTTGTTATATCGGGAGTAAGGCCATCGCTGCAATGCGAAGCCTGAATTATGTTAATTAAAACCAGTACACTGTCGTGGCGGGGAGCAGCAGTCTGGGGTGTCACCAATACACGTCCCTGTCTTAACCGAACCTTTGCTATCCATAGTCTGGCCAGACTAACACGCAATTATCTTGAGAATAAAAATGAATAAACAATAAATCCATGGATAAGGGGGCAAAAGAAAAGAAGCGCTCAGCGCCACGTAAATGATATTACACGCTTCGCAGCGTATAGGGTAAATAAGGTCGGTTACCCCCATCTAGCTCTGCTAGCGGCTCTGCCATCAAGTAGGAACCCTGACATCAAGCTGGACTGGTTCCTGATCGGAGGGGGGCCCTTAGCCCTCACGGGTACAACACATCGATTCACGCGATCCTATCACTTGCTATGGCTGCAATGGTCTATATACTCTTAAGTCAACTCTATGCAAGCACCCTTTAGAGTGATTTTGCGCACTTATTTCAGCTTAACGATTAGAAACCTATCTAGACTCACTAGAAGGATTAAGACCAGCCATTAAAGCGAGCTAGGTGGAATGGAAAGATGTTTGTGCTTGGTTCACTCGATGATGTATTGGTATAGACATGCGTAATGACTATTGGAAGTAATTTAATCAAGATAATCTAGCTCTCCTATAATTTAGAATCTCTGTATCTGGCACAGCATACTCGATATACTTATAACTTACTAGACGATCACAAAGGGGCACTACTGCGGTGCCACCACATAAAATGGTGCCGTGACCAGGATTTCCAATTACGTATTCGAAAACACAATACGATTGGATTAAGAAAGAAAAATAAAATACAAATAAAATATAAAACACAACGTAGAAATCATGTGTATCGAGTGTCATAAAGCTTTTCAGGGGTACCAATGTGGAGGAGAGGAGATTTATTGTGCATGAACTATTATTATACCATTGCGCATGACTGATTTATAAAAATTGTGTTTATTGTTTAAAACTTTGTGCATTGATAAATGTGATTTTACAAGACGCTAACAAAAATTTAGAGCATAGCATTTTACATATCGTCCTTACTTGAAATTGCAATTAAATATAAACAAAATTAAAAGACATCTTGAGTAAAACGAAAAAAAAAAATATTGATAGAAAGTTCACTTTTGTTTTGTTTATGGTACTTACGAACAAAAAAAAACGGCACGGACATTGTAAACGGTAATAGAGTCGCATTGTTCAAAAACGCGCTATTGATAAACTTGCACAAAGGTAGTAAAGTTTGTTAAAATGGTTAGAGGTAAAAGTACGATAAAAAAAAAATAAATAACAAAACGCGGAGTGAATAACGTTATCGGTGCAGAAAGGACAGGAGGAAGTTCTAGTACGATAGATAACCCAACCCTAGGATTGTTGGTACAAAAAAAATTAACTAATTTCAGGAGAGGTTAGAATTGTTAGGTTCGGAAAATAGGGATAACGGGAGATCCCAGATTAAACCTATTATATATTTTAAAGAGAGTTAAGAAATGCATTAAGCGCACGATAGAGAACTAGATATTGCTATGGAATGTGTCACGGTGCACGCTCGTAAGATTATGGAGTTATACTTGAAAGATTGGGTCACGTTTGCTGATTTCGAAACTGATTTTATACGCATTTACTGGACTGAGCAAATTCAGGAATCAGTAAGATATAACATAATTAGAGAGGAGTATTCAACCGATTTGGGTATCACTATGTTTGAACATTTTGCCGGACAGACAGAGACAATAAAATCGTTGACAATAGCCTTTAGTAAAAGGGATCTTGCTAACTCGATAATGAGACATTACTCTGTAGATGTTCAACAATTATGGTTTACGAGAACGGAATAATCCACTATTATAAAAGGCGCTAATTTTCTTAGGAATCTAGAACAAAATGTTGTTGCGAGGCAGCAAGTAACGCCTATAAGATACAATATTGCTAGAAACACTAGACAAGACAGGCGCGTTGGTCAACCAATAACGGCTATTATGACGACCGATTCATGGAGTCGCGGATCGTTCCGAGGGAGAGGTTATGAGAGAGGACGTGCGAAGTATAGGATGAATTATAAATAGAGTCGAGGCGTATGCAACGCGTAGAGATAGACCTAGCTTAGAGACCTGCGATCACTTTTGTTAAACAAACCGAGACGACCGCTTTATCGAAACCTGTGAGCGCGGACAGACAAAAAAAAAATACTAATGTACACGTAAGGCGAGTCCTAGTTGTATAACTATGTGTGACGGGGGCGAAGGGACTCTAGAATGTTCAGGGAGAAATGTAGCTTATGAGATCCTCACGAAACAAGGGTGGAAAGTAGGGGAGAAATTAGGAATTAATGAGTTCGATTTAGTACGACATTTAGTCGGAACGGTGTGTGATAGATAATAAGATAATAGACCGGTTACCCAAAGGTCGTGGGTTCGATTCCCACTCAAGCTTTCTAAGACTGCTTTATTTTTTATAGTAAAATTATATGTAAAATTTTATAAAAAAAAAAAATTATTTAGATGTTTTGTTTATTTAAGGATTTATATGGTTATTATAATTACATTTCTGTTATAATTAAGATATAGAGGTAGAACAAAGTTATTGGCTGGAAAAATAATAATAATGCTAACAGTCATTATCAATCACTAGCATGTAATATAGGAACACTATTGGAGAGTCAGTTCGATCCTGACTTGATATGAATAACATTTTGATATTGTAGTGTAGGAACACTATATATTGGAGAGTCAGTTCGATCCTGACTTGATATGTGAAGAGAGTTATAGTATGTGTGAATTTTGTACGAACAGAGACAGAGTGGAGTATACGGTGTTCCACGAGCTAGATGAGGTAGATGAAATAAATGGTAATTACTCATTACTTATTTTACGGGAGGTGTGTGTTTGTCTGTATGACAAGCATATGAATGCATTGATCGACACGAGTAGCCAAATAAGCGGTATCACTAATGAATTTTATGATTCTATCCGAGAGGAGGCGCCTTACCTGAGATCGCTATACCTGCCATACGAGTACAAGATGCATTTGGTTCAGGGAGTGAAAGTACTAATCGGTTGGTGTTGATAGATTTTAAACTAGGTAGCACTTTAGAAATAGTTTTAATATTTTTACGAGTAAGCACAGTGCCTTGATCTCACCTGATGTTAAGTGATGATAAGGTCAATGATGGAAGCGCAATTCACCCGGAATCCTAAATTAGTAAGGCAATTTGTATATATCTTATCTCTCGATTAGTAGAAGTACCTGTATTGATTTATGCGTAGATTTCCTAGGACGTTGATACTAGGGTATGACTGGCTGGAACGAGTGAAAGGTGTGGTTAATTGCGGAAGTGAACGGATATTGACGATAGAACATCGGGGTGTTTAGACTAGTGTTAGACTAAATTCAGATTGTAAAGTCGAAAGGTTAGGGGGCGCATCGAACGCCGCTATAATTAACTCTGTATTAGTAAGAAACGCACAACAGGTTGGCCATTCTAATTCGAATATTGCGTCGGATTCCCATTCCAATTGGAAGGACTCACTAGACAATGCCGACTTAAATAACGAACAAAAGAAGTTGTTATTGCCTGCATTAGAAATGCATAGTAAAGTGTTCACGAATAAATTAGGATTAACAGATAAATACGAACACGTCATTAAATTAGTATATGAGAAACCTTTCGTTAAAAGCAGTTATTCAGTACCGTTCGGACATAGGGAACAAGTTAAAGAGAAATTAGACGAATTAGAGAGGTTGGGAGATATTCAACAAGAGGCGACGCCATATTGCAGTCCGCTTACTTACACGAAAAAGCGAGATGGTATTATAAGACTCTTATTAGACGCGCGTGAACTCAATAAAAGGATGGTAGGAGACGCGGGGTCACGTCCATTGGCATCCGAAAAATTCAATCATTTCACGGAGTAAATTTTATAGGTTTAATTGACTGCAATTACGCATATTTTTAATTACCTATGTATAAACATTAGCTGATAATAAAACCGGAAAAATAAAAGGGAATTCTATTCATTTGTTTTGGTATTATGTAAACAAAAAGAAAGAAACTACGAGGTTCTTTGAATTGGGGGGGGGGGTCTTGACCGAACACAATAGTGCCGCTGCTGAGGCGCGTGCCGAGATGGGATACCGTGGGAAAGTTTCAAAGATCGTGTGAAATAAAGGGAAGGCCTGGGGAGTTTTAAATAGTATAGACAAATTCCGATGGTTATTGTTGAAATAGATTTTAAAACGACGATAAACTAAAAGTTGACCTTATGTCGACATTTCAAAATCTATTTGGGGGCGTGTGAAGTGGTCAGTGTATGCACCACCATAAATAATATTTTTTTTACCATCGACAAAATAATTCCAGCAACTAAAACTAAATGACAGCGTCCCAAACACGTGCAAACCATAAAACCTAAGATAAATGTTTTAGAAACGCGGAACGAATCATTTTTTTCTTAAATGAGGGTTTTAGTTATACAAACTTGATAATAAATTTAGAAAAGACAAAGAACTACTCTGACCGTATGCCATTAAAAGTTAAAGTTTATGGTCTAGTCAATAGGTGACAGTGATTTGGTAGAAAGACAAAAAGTTAGCAGACGTTCGAAAGTGCCATAAATAAACAAAAATGAACTATACATTTGCTTAAGCGTCGAGTCGGACTATGGGAAAGCATAAAAAAGCGCCACACATGCATTGCAAGTGAGATTCTAGGAAACCCGGGGCGGGATGCTGTGCGCTATAGAACCGCCTACAAACATCATCTGACCAATTAGAAGAACAATATACTCGTAGATGTGTAAAAAAATTACAGACGGGAGACATGAGAGGTGTGGCTACAGAGGCTACCTGAGCTGGACGGCGAAGGAGAGCAGGGACAGTCAACGGGCGCACCTCCGGGCACGAGGAAGCTCATTTTGGTTCGATTGCAAAAAAATCGATGTTAAAAGCAGTGTACTTTTTGAAAATTGTAACTAGAGCCAGTGTTTTGATTATAAGATAAAATTGTACAAGTAATAGATCATAATTAGATTCATATGTAAGGTGGTACCATCGTGCGAGTGTGCTAAATTCGGTAAAGTAGAAAATTTTGTTTTGTAAAATTTGTAGCATAGTTTGTTAGATTTATTACAGAAGCTTTCACGACACAAGCTAACTAAAGTTATTTATGTGAACTAAACCACATTTAAACCAGAGATACATAACGAATTTCCTTTATTGTGGGCCTATATAGAGATATATGTATAAATCAGTAACACTATTTTACGGAGCTATCACGTGACTAGCAATAATACTAATCATAATTACATGAGTTGTTATAGTGTAATGCGCCAAATATTGAAATGAATGAACCGTGCTCCATAGTGTGATGTATTCGCCATTGTAATGATTGACCCGGTACTCATGTCGTTGGATCCCTACAGAATCACGATTAAATACTAATTTCACGTGGCTTAAAGGAGAGAGGAATAATTTTATTGTGTGTCGAGAAAGGTTCTTGTAAATAGAGTGTGCATGTTTAGTTATATAATTGTAACTAGGATGGTCAATGAGGTTTTTTAGTTTAACCGACAGTTTTTCCTCATTTGCGATGACCTAGGAACTAATCGGTTGGCTTTGTAAGGTCTAACGATTTTACAAAGTCTCAAAATAATGAAACAGTTTCGTATCTTCTAGTTTAATTAGGAAATTAAGTAAATAGATAGATAAATAAATAATTAACTAAATAATAACAATAAATAATCCAAATTTGGGCAGATCTATATAAATAAATTAAGAGAACTGCCTATGTCTTGAGTTTTATTTGATTAAGTTAAGTGCCTTAAGTGTAATGATTATTACAACCGCTAGGATAGCGGAAGACCTAGGTTCGATTCCTAATGGTCAGTACAGCCGCAAGGATTGCGGGAGACCCAGGTTCGACCCCTGGCTGGATCGAGAGAACATTCAAAGTTTTACCGTGCTTTATTTCATCATGTCAATTTCACCACTGAGATATAACATCAGAGATAACTAAACCTGGGGCCTTTGTATAACCCAGCAGTGGAAATTATAGCTGAGCTTCATTGTTATTACTTTTATTAAATTGGTTTTATTTCACTCGATACACAAATATAGATGTCAGTAAATTCCTTAGTTGTAGACAGACATAATATATTATCTTCCTAAATAGTAAAGCGTTCAGATACGCTTAGTTTTGAATAAGCCTAGTAATTACAACTGGACATTAAAATCCGACTTAACTATAAAGAGTGGAATGGGTAATTTTGTAGAGCAGAGACATTGCGATAATTATATTTGATTTAGGCAATTATTGTTGTGAACAAATTGCAATTTAACATCGCACCTGACCCGGAGTGTCATGGGGTACGGGTTCGACTCCCGTTTGTATAATTTTTCAATGTGTTACGAGGCGCGGGTTCGACTCCCGTTTGTGAAACTTATTCAACGTTTTGTCACTTTAAAGCATTTAAGTTTAATTAGAGCTCAGATAGACAATAATAGATAAGCTACAGAACTGAATGGCGGGAAGGAGAGCAGCTGCAGACATCACTCATTCATCCTAAAGGAAGTATTTATTGTAAAATCAGGGACATAGGAAAATTGACGTAGGAGTATGTAAAACTAGTACAGAGATTTGTGATATTTGGGAGAGCACAGTTACTTTTGTTATATCGGGAGTAAGGCCATCGCTGCAATGCGAAGCCTGAATTATGTTAATTAAAACCAGTACACTGTCGTGGCGGGGAGCAGCAGTCTGGGGTGTCACCAATACACGTCCCTGTCTTAACCGAACCTTTGCTATCCATAGTCTGGCCAGACTAACACGCAATTATCTTGAGAATAAAAATGAATAAACAATAAATCCATGGATAAGGGGGCAAAAGAAAAGAAGCGCTCAGCGCCACGTAAATGATATTACACGCTTCGCAGCGTATAGGGTAAATAAGGTCGGTTACCCCCATCTAGCTCTGCTAGCGGCTCTGCCATCAAGTAGGAACCCTGACATCAAGCTGGACTGGTTCCTGATCGGAGGGGGGCCCTTAGCCCTCACGGGTACAACACATCGATTCACGCGATCCTATCACTTGCTATGGCTGCAATGGTCTATATACTCTTAAGTCAACTCTATGCAAGCACCCTTTAGAGTGATTTTGCGCACTTATTTCAGCTTAACGATTAGAAACCTATCTAGACTCACTAGAAGGATTAAGACCAGCCATTAAAGCGAGCTAGGTGGAATGGAAAGATGTTTGTGCTTGGTTCACTCGATGATGTATTGGTATAGACATGCGTAATGACTATTGGAAGTAATTTAATCAAGATAATCTAGCTCTCCTATAATTTAGAATCTCTGTATCTGGCACAGCATACTCGATATACTTATAACTTACTAGACGATCACAAAGGGGCACTACTGCGGTGCCACCACATAAAATGGTGCCGTGACCAGGATTTCCAATTACGTATTCGAAAACACAATACGATTGGATTAAGAAAGAAAAATAAAATACAAATAAAATATAAAACACAACGTAGAAATCATGTGTATCGAGTGTCATAAAGCTTTTCAGGGGTACCAATGTGGAGGAGAGGAGATTTATTGTGCATGAACTATTATTATACCATTGCGCATGACTGATTTATAAAAATTGTGTTTATTGTTTAAAACTTTGTGCATTGATAAATGTGATTTTACAAGACGCTAACAAAAATTTAGAGCATAGCATTTTACATATCGTCCTTACTTGAAATTGCAATTAAATATAAACAAAATTAAAAGACATCTTGAGTAAAACGAAAAAAAAAAATATTGATAGAAAGTTCACTTTTGTTTTGTTTATGGTACTTACGAACAAAAAAAAACGGCACGGACATTGTAAACGGTAATAGAGTCGCATTGTTCAAAAACGCGCTATTGATAAACTTGCACAAAGGTAGTAAAGTTTGTTAAAATGGTTAGAGGTAAAAGTACGATAAAAAAAAAATAAATAACAAAACGCGGAGTGAATAACGTTATCGGTGCAGAAAGGACAGGAGGAAGTTCTAGTACGATAGATAACCCAACCCTAGGATTGTTGGTACAAAAAAAATTAACTAATTTCAGGAGAGGTTAGAATTGTTAGGTTCGGAAAATAGGGATAACGGGAGATCCCAGATTAAACCTATTATATATTTTAAAGAGAGTTAAGAAATGCATTAAGCGCACGATAGAGAACTAGATATTGCTATGGAATGTGTCACGGTGCACGCTCGTAAGATTATGGAGTTATACTTGAAAGATTGGGTCACGTTTGCTGATTTCGAAACTGATTTTATACGCATTTACTGGACTGAGCAAATTCAGGAATCAGTAAGATATAACATAATTAGAGAGGAGTATTCAACCGATT
This sequence comes from Eudonia mercurella, assembly GCA_963082485.1. Lineage (NCBI taxonomy): Eukaryota > Metazoa > Arthropoda > Insecta > Lepidoptera > Crambidae > Eudonia > Eudonia mercurella. The sequence continues at coordinate 744,292 of OY720025.1, read as the reverse complement.
TGGGTATCACTATGTTTGAACATTTTGCCGGACAGACAGAGACAATAAAATCGTTGACAATAGCCTTTAGTAAAAGGGATCTTGCTAACTCGATAATGAGACATTACTCTGTAGATGTTCAACAATTATGGTTTACGAGAACGGAATAATCCACTATTATAAAAGGCGCTAATTTTCTTAGGAATCTAGAACAAAATGTTGTTGCGAGGCAGCAAGTAACGCCTATAAGATACAATATTGCTAGAAACACTAGACAAGACAGGCGCGTTGGTCAACCAATAACGGCTATTATGACGACCGATTCATGGAGTCGCGGATCGTTCCGAGGGAGAGGTTATGAGAGAGGACGTGCGAAGTATAGGATGAATTATAAATAGAGTCGAGGCGTATGCAACGCGTAGAGATAGACCTAGCTTAGAGACCTGCGATCACTTTTGTTAAACAAACCGAGACGACCGCTTTATCGAAACCTGTGAGCGCGGACAGACAAAAAAAAAATACTAATGTACACGTAAGGCGAGTCCTAGTTGTATAACTATGTGTGACGGGGGCGAAGGGACTCTAGAATGTTCAGGGAGAAATGTAGCTTATGAGATCCTCACGAAACAAGGGTGGAAAGTAGGGGAGAAATTAGGAATTAATGAGTTCGATTTAGTACGACATTTAGTCGGAACGGTGTGTGATAGATAATAAGATAATAGACCGGTTACCCAAAGGTCGTGGGTTCGATTCCCACTCAAGCTTTCTAAGACTGCTTTATTTTTTATAGTAAAATTATATGTAAAATTTTATAAAAAAAAAAATTATTTAGATGTTTTGTTTATTTAAGGATTTATATGGTTATTATAATTACATTTCTGTTATAATTAAGATATAGAGGTAGAACAAAGTTATTGGCTGGAAAAATAATAATAATGCTAACAGTCATTATCAATCACTAGCATGTAATATAGGAACACTATTGGAGAGTCAGTTCGATCCTGACTTGATATGAATAACATTTTGATATTGTAGTGTAGGAACACTATATATTGGAGAGTCAGTTCGATCCTGACTTGATATGTGAAGAGAGTTATAGTATGTGTGAATTTTGTACGAACAGAGACAGAGTGGAGTATACGGTGTTCCACGAGCTAGATGAGGTAGATGAAATAAATGGTAATTACTCATTACTTATTTTACGGGAGGTGTGTGTTTGTCTGTATGACAAGCATATGAATGCATTGATCGACACGAGTAGCCAAATAAGCGGTATCACTAATGAATTTTATGATTCTATCCGAGAGGAGGCGCCTTACCTGAGATCGCTATACCTGCCATACGAGTACAAGATGCATTTGGTTCAGGGAGTGAAAGTACTAATCGGTTGGTGTTGATAGATTTTAAACTAGGTAGCACTTTAGAAATAGTTTTAATATTTTTACGAGTAAGCACAGTGCCTTGATCTCACCTGATGTTAAGTGATGATAAGGTCAATGATGGAAGCGCAATTCACCCGGAATCCTAAATTAGTAAGGCAATTTGTATATATCTTATCTCTCGATTAGTAGAAGTACCTGTATTGATTTATGCGTAGATTTCCTAGGACGTTGATACTAGGGTATGACTGGCTGGAACGAGTGAAAGGTGTGGTTAATTGCGGAAGTGAACGGATATTGACGATAGAACATCGGGGTGTTTAGACTAGTGTTAGACTAAATTCAGATTGTAAAGTCGAAAGGTTAGGGGGCGCATCGAACGCCGCTATAATTAACTCTGTATTAGTAAGAAACGCACAACAGGTTGGCCATTCTAATTCGAATATTGCGTCGGATTCCCATTCCAATTGGAAGGACTCACTAGACAATGCCGACTTAAATAACGAACAAAAGAAGTTGTTATTGCCTGCATTAGAAATGCATAGTAAAGTGTTCACGAATAAATTAGGATTAACAGATAAATACGAACACGTCATTAAATTAGTATATGAGAAACCTTTCGTTAAAAGCAGTTATTCAGTACCGTTCGGACATAGGGAACAAGTTAAAGAGAAATTAGACGAATTAGAGAGGTTGGGAGATATTCAACAAGAGGCGACGCCATATTGCAGTCCGCTTACTTACACGAAAAAGCGAGATGGTATTATAAGACTCTTATTAGACGCGCGTGAACTCAATAAAAGGATGGTAGGAGACGCGGGGTCACGTCCATTGGCATCCGAAAAATTCAATCATTTCACGGAGTAAATTTTATAGGTTTAATTGACTGCAATTACGCATATTTTTAATTACCTATGTATAAACATTAGCTGATAATAAAACCGGAAAAATAAAAGGGAATTCTATTCATTTGTTTTGGTATTATGTAAACAAAAAGAAAGAAACTACGAGGTTCTTTGAATTGGGGGGGGGGGTCTTGACCGAACACAATAGTGCCGCTGCTGAGGCGCGTGCCGAGATGGGATACCGTGGGAAAGTTTCAAAGATCGTGTGAAATAAAGGGAAGGCCTGGGGAGTTTTAAATAGTATAGACAAATTCCGATGGTTATTGTTGAAATAGATTTTAAAACGACGATAAACTAAAAGTTGACCTTATGTCGACATTTCAAAATCTATTTGGGGGCGTGTGAGGTGGTCAGTGTATGCACCACCATAAATAATATTTTTTTTACCATCGACAAAATAATTCCAGCAACTAAAACTAAATGACAGCGTCCCAAACACGTGCAAACCATAAAACCTAAGATAAATGTTTTAGAAACGCGGAACGAATCATTTTTTTTCTTAAATGAGGGTTTTAGTTATACAAACTTGATAATAAATTTAGAAAAGACAAAGAACTACTCTGACCGTATGCCATTAAAAGTTAAAGTTTATGGTCTAGTCAATAGGTGACAGTGATTTGGTAGAAAGACAAAAAGTTAGCAGACGTTCGAAAGTGCCATAAATAAACAAAAATGAACTATACATTTGCTTAAGCGTCGAGTCGGACTATGGGAAAGCATAAAAAAGCGCCACACATGCATTGCAAGTGAGATTCTAGGAAACCCGGGGCGGGATGCTGTGCGCTATAGAACCGCCTACAAACATCATCTGACCAATTAGAAGAACAATATACTCGTAGATGTGTAAAAAAATTACAGACGGGAGACATGAGAGGTGTGGCTACAGAGGCTACCTGAGCTGGACGGCGAAGGAGAGCAGGGACAGTCAACGGGCGCACCTCCGGGCACGAGGAAGCTCATTTTGGTTCGATTGCAAAAAAATCGATGTTAAAAGCAGTGTACTTTTTGAAAATTGTAACTAGAGCCAGTGTTTTGATTATAAGATAAAATTGTACAAGTAATAGATCATAATTAGATTCATATGTAAGGTGGTACCATCGTGCGAGTGTGCTAAATTCGGTAAAGTAGAAAATTTTGTTTTGTAAAATTTGTAGCATAGTTTGTTAGATTTATTACAGAAGCTTTCACGACACAAGCTAACTAAAGTTATTTATGTGAACTAAACCACATTTAAACCAGAGATACATAACGAATTTCCTTTATTGTGGGCCTATATAGAGATATATGTATAAATCAGTAACACTATTTTACGGAGCTATCACGTGACTAGCAATAATACTAATCATAATTACATGAGTTGTTATAGTGTAATGCGCCAAATATTGAAATGAATGAACCGTGCTCCATAGTGTGATGTATTCGCCATTGTAATGATTGACCCGGTACTCATGTCGTTGGATCCCTACAGAATCACGATTAAATACTAATTTCACGTGGCTTAAAGGAGAGAGGAATAATTTTATTGTGTGTCGAGAAAGGTTCTTGTAAATAGAGTGTGCATGTTTAGTTATATAATTGTAACTAGGATGGTCAATGAGGTTTTTTAGTTTAACCGACAGTTTTTCCTCATTTGCGATGACCTAGGAACTAATCGGTTGGCTTTGTAAGGTCTAACGATTTTACAAAGTCTCAAAATAATGAAACAGTTTCGTATCTTCTAGTTTAATTAGGAAATTAAGTAAATAGATAGATAAATAAATAATTAACTAAATAATAACAATAAATAATCCAAATTTGGGCAGATCTATATAAATAAATTAAGAGAACTGCCTATGTCTTGAGTTTTATTTGATTAAGTTAAGTGCCTTAAGTGTAATGATTATTACAACCGCTAGGATAGCGGAAGACCTAGGTTCGATTCCTAATGGTCAGTACAGCCGCAAGGATTGCGGGAGACCCAGGTTCGACCCCTGGCTGGATCGAGAGAACATTCAAAGTTTTACCGTGCTTTATTTCATCATGTCAATTTCACCACTGAGATATAACATCAGAGATAACTAAACCTGGGGCCTTTGTATAACCCAGCAGTGGAAATTATAGCTGAGCTTCATTGTTATTACTTTTATTAAATTGGTTTTATTTCACTCGATACACAAATATAGATGTCAGTAAATTCCTTAGTTGTAGACAGACATAATATATTATCTTCCTAAATAGTAAAGCGTTCAGATACGCTTAGTTTTGAATAAGCCTAGTAATTACAACTGGACATTAAAATCCGACTTAACTATAAAGAGTGGAATGGGTAATTTTGTAGAGCAGAGACATTGCGATAATTATATTTGATTTAGGCAATTATTGTTGTGAACAAATTGCAATTTAACATCGCACCTGACCCGGAGTGTCATGGGGTACGGGTTTGACTCCCGTTTGTATAATTTTTCAATGTGTTACGAGGCGCGGGTTCGACTCCCGTTTGTGAAACTTATTCAACGTTTTGTCACTTTAAAGCATTTAAGTTTAATTAGAGCTCAGATAGACAATAATAGATAAGCTACAGAACTGAATGGCGGGAAGGAGAGCAGCTGCAGACATCACTCATTCATCCTAAAGGAAGTATTTATTGTAAAATCAGGGACATAGGAAAATTGACGTAGGAGTATGTAAAACTAGTACAGAGATTTGTGATATTTGGGAGAGCACAGTTACTTTTGTTATATCGGGAGTAAGGCCATCGCTGCAATGCGAAGCCTGAATTATGTTAATTAAAACCAGTACACTGTCGTGGCGGGGAGCAGCAGTCTGGGGTGTCACCAATACACGTCCCTGTCTTAACCGAACCTTTGCTTTCCATAGTCTGGCCAGACTAACACGCAATTATCTTGAGAATAAAAATGAATAAACAATAAATCCATGGATAAGGGGGCAAAAGAAAAGAAGCGCTCAGCGCCACGTAAATGATATTACACGCTTCGCAGCGTATAGGGTAAATAAGGTCGGTTACCCCCATCTAGCTCTGCTAGCGGCTCTGCCATCAAGTAGGAACCCTGACATCAAGCTGGACTGGTTCCTGATCGGAGGGGGGCCCTTAGCCCTCACGGGTACAACACATCGATTCACGCGATCCTATCACTTGCTATGGCTGCAATGGTCTATATACTCTTAAGTCAACTCTATGCAAGCACCCTTTAGAGTGATTTTGCGCACTTATTTCAGCTTAACGATTAGAAACCTATCTAGACTCACTAGAAGGATTAAGACCAGCCATTAAAGCGAGCTAGGTGGAATGGAAAGATGTTTGTGCTTGGTTCACTCGATGATGTATTGGTATAGACATGCGTAATGACTATTGGAAGTAATTTAATCAAGATAATCTAGCTCTCCTATAATTTAGAATCTCTGTATCTGGCACAGCATACTCGATATACTTATAACTTACTAGACGATCACAAAGGGGCACTACTGCGGTGCCACCACAACGTGATAATATATGTATGTATGTGTGTGTGTGTGTGTATGTATGTATGTATGTATGTATGTGTGTATGTATGTATGTATGTATGTATGTATGTATGTATGTATGTATGTATGTATGTATGTATGTGTGAATGTATGTAGGACTTTAAAATATTAAGTCAATTATCATGAACTTATTGACGTCAATACTATTCGAAACTTAATAAATAATGTACTAAAATTTAGTTTAATCTAAACTACTGCATCTATGACTAGTTCGGATTTTTGGAAAGGTTTACGAAGGCCATGGCCTGCTGTATATTTGTCTCCTTAACTCCATGGAGTTAAGGAGACAAATATACAGCTTTCTATATTTATCAATATCGTTCAACGAGTATACGAGTCGAATACGAGTATAATAATCACAAAATAAAATTTTACTAGAAAAACCAACCAGCCTCAGGAAGCTCGAGTGGGTTTTGAACCCACGACCTTTGGATAACCGGTCCAATGCTCTGACCGCTGAGCTATCGAGGCGAGGCCCCATAAGACTCTTTAAATTTTTCTAGTAAAGTCGTGGGTTCGATTCCTACTCGAACTTGCAAAATTGTGAGTGCAAAATTCAAAATAATTATATGAGTATATAATCTTGAATATACAACATGTAAAAACACCCTGTCCGTTCCGTTAAGGTGTTATTAGGTATCGAGATTCATTTCTATATACTTAATTGTTTTAAAAAAATAAGTCAAAAAATGTACCCCTTTAAATTTTTTTTAAATGACAAAACTTACATGGCAATACTTTTGTCGGCACTTCGGTAAGTAGGATCTTTGGCGCCGCCGTCATTGATGGAAAGTGAGGTTACATTTATAATATTAGCTTGATTTAAGGGTAATTTGATCAATTACGGTACAAAAAACTTTCGTTTTCAATTACGATTACTCTTTCATTTCTATGAATAACATTTGTTTATTATTTTTTTTGTTATTGTTATTTATATACCTATGTACCCCTTTGCGATCGGACAGGGTTTTTTAAATTGTATATTTTGTTTTTTTGCGAATATAAGTAGGTTTAAGTATGTTGCACAAAAGATTCCGATGGGTTGAAGTGCTACTGGAAGAAAGAAACCTCAGCTAACCCCACTAAGATAAGTTATCCATTAATAAATTTTAGAGCTTTCCCTACAAAAGGATCAACTGACCGATTTATATGGGAGATCCAAATACTCTGGTCGACCTTTGTTTCATTGAACAAAGCATTCCAATTTCATGAATGGATCAACGTCTCAAATTCTCCAACTGTATGTTCACTAATACCCTCTCAGTAGACAAGTCCACTAACACTCAGTCAGTAACGACAACAATTAGTCATAACAAAGACAACAAATATTAGCATAATGTGACCAAATCAGATAATCGGAATCATTACCCCGTCTTATGGCAGGCTTAGACAGCCGTAACCTTTTGTTATGTAAATCGAATGGCTCCCCATAACGGCTCAGAATGTAATTCGCTCGAACTCAATACGACGGTCAAATATTTCGGACGCTACGTCTGAAATGTTTTGTACAGATGTAGACTTGTTATACGATTATTTACTTACTTTTATACAGGCACTTTCGTTACTTAAATGTTGTCTTGTTTTAGTTGAAGATATTCATCATCAGCTCATTTTATGTCCCCACTGCTGGGAAATAAGCCTTCTCTATAGATGGATAGGAAGAACGGCCATAAACTACCACACAATTCAATTAGTGGTTGTTAACGACTGCTTATGTAGCCGGGGCCAACGGCTTCACGTGCCTTCCGAAGGACGGAGGAGCTGGAAATGATAAATTTTTTGTCACCCATCCCAAAACCGGCCTTTGCGAAGTTGCTATACCTTAGCAATTGTGGACCGAGTTCGTTAACCACTGCAGCGTCAAGCTAAAGTTTTATCTGTAGCTCGATGCTGGTTCTGGTAACATAGTATATATCGTTCCGTACCTGAAGATGAAGATCGAGGTCAGGCATGCATTAGCAAAGGCTTATGTCCAGCAGTGCACTGATTCGGGCTTATTATGAAGATGATGATCATGATCGCCTAACCTTTATATATTTCGGACAATATCAATTTGTATATCGGTTCGATTGAAGATTTTGTACTATAAACCAATTTCTATCAAAATTAAGTGTAATAAAACGTCTTTAGAAATTATGATAATATGGAATCTCGTTTCTGTCTCAAATATAGCTCAAGCAATTAAATAATACCAGTGACCTACAGTTTCAAATTAAATGGTTTAGTACGAAAACACGATACGCTCCATTATTTTGTAACATTTTCTTATCAAGAAAATTATGTTTAAATTTTAAGGTTATTTTCCATTGAAGGCCATTAAGCATAACGTCCAAACGAAGTTATACTAAGAAGAGCATGGATCAGGCAAAAGGCAAATCAATTCTCAACTTTATTCTCAAAGCGCTAAGGACGCGTCTCCATGGTAGATTTATTTGGATCGGCAAACACATTTTTACGGCATGTTTTTATAATCTCAGTTGATAGTTACGACTTTGAATCTTCTCCTATAATAAAGTAAGAATTATTTGTGTCGTTTTCGGAATGAAATCCGAGAACCAGATTAGTATGTTATTTGGAAAATATTTCCATGAAAATTGTATGTAAGTACAAATAGATTTAATAATAACGATATGAAAATAAACAAAGAAGGGAGAAAAGAAACGCCCTTGCTGTGTTTGTTGCCGGTTCTTCTCAGTACAAGGCTCCCGCCCTGTGTAGGCTTACGAACCGATGGCATAGTGACGGGTGCGCCAAAGTTCACCTAAATTTTCAACTCCGATAATTAGAACTCCGAAAATATTTTTCCTAAAATTTTTCATCCTAACAATCACAATTCTTAACTACTATGTTTCTAATGTTCATAATTCCGAATCATTCAACTTCATAATGTCAGTGGCAATAAACATCTATTATTATAATACTATTATTTGTTTTCCTATATTTTCTCAATATAACCGTCTTTTATACTATTATTCAAAGTCCTATCTTTATTATTTGAAGCGACTTTAAAATAAATTCGCTTAGGAAATAAAACTTGTCCACTTTCCTAGGCACATAAAACTTGTTACATATGTAATTTTGAGATTTTGTTACTAATACAGAGTGATCTCTATTACGTTGTTTTGTGTTAGACACTTTTTACTAATTCTCATGGATGGTTCATGCATGCATGCATGATGGTGATGATTCTCATGCTCGCATGATTGGTCTGCAAATTTTGTTGCGAACAAATTACAAAAACACAAATGTTGAAAAAATTTTCACGAGCAGGATTTGAACCTGCACCCTTCTAACATTCCGGGTCAGGTGCTCTTCAAATTGAGCTATCGTGGTTCTAACTAGCCCGCCGAAATTATTCAACACTTTTTACTTTGAAAGCCAAAGACGCCTATTCAATGTCAACAACTACCGTCCCTAACATCCGATCATAATATTTTTACAAATATAAGATCAGTTAAGAAGTAAGCAAGCTATTTATAAAATATTCAAATAATTTTTAACGCAAATTTTGTTGTAAACAAATTACAAAAACACAAATTTTGAAAAAAAAATCTCTTCCAATTGAGCTATCGTGGTTTTAACCAGCCCGCCGAAATTATTCAACACTTTTTACATTTGGAAGAGCACCTGACCCGGAATGTCAGAAGGGTGCAGGTTCAAATCCTGCTCGTGGAAATTTTTTCAACATTTGTGTTTTTGAAAATCTTAATTTTGAAATGACGTGACATGTTTAGTTGTCTAACTCTTATTAATTTTACCCTTATGATATTTAGCTTTAATAAGTTTGGCTTTTATAACGAATAAACACAAGTCGTGTAGCCCACGCGAGCAAAGCCGCAAACAAAAGCTAGTTAATGATATAGCTTAAGTTTTTTTTGTTTTTAGGCTAAGTTTTAAAAAGCAATATTTTATGTTTTCTTATTAAATAACAGAGCTCCAGCACAAAAACTGGTCGCGTCGTGAAAAACCGTCTCGTAGAAACCAGGTCAGCCATTTTCTTTGCGCGCCATAAATTGTCTCGACCAATCGCACTTTCACAACACACGCACGTACCTAATGTAATTGATAATCAACTAAAACCTTATATCTTTACATTGAGACAAATATTTTAAAATTTCAAAGGCTTCATATGAATCTACGTGACTCAATAAAGTTGGGTAGGTTTTTTTAATTACATTTAATTTGGAAACATTCAAAGACCTGTTATGTCATCCAGAAAGCTAATACTGATCATAAGTTCACTTCAAAAGTGCTATTCTCGCAACAGTTTGGTGATGAGTAACAAATGTTTGTTACTCATCACATTTTTTTTTTTATATATCATGTGATATCGTGGAAAAAAGTTACTTTTGAATCAAGTGAAACATTGATCACAGCTCTTTAATATATTATATCCTTAGATTTCCTATCCAATTAATAGATAACCTTCAAGCCGTATCTAGTGTGACTTCCTTCAGAATCTTACCATAGGTTAGTAAATGACTACTTCAAAGAACAGGAGCCAAGTATCACTAGATTTAAAAGTAACCCCCCACCATACATCGTATTAGTTTATCATCTTAAATTTTTGGTATCAAACTCTTTTTGACTGGGCAAAAAAGAATTCCATCGTAGATATAAACTATAGCTAGTCCGCTTAACTCAGTCCTCGCCTGCGGTAGGTACGCGGGGCGGGAGGTACGCCACGAGTACGAGCGTTTTGCGATGCGGCGAACGGATTTCTAGCATAGTAGAATGAAACAAGTATGGTATCTTCATACATACGCACCGAGCGCGGCTTATATGTGAGCGCGGCCGAGCCAGCCCGTCCGTACGCAACGTCGCACGCACACACTGAAAAAGTTTATTGATGCTAATGATGCGCCAGTCGCGGCTGAGCCGTACGTAATGCCGCGCGCGCCTGCGTGTTTCGTCACTGCGTCGGCGCCACTGCCGCTCGCACGTAGATTATAATTTGTTAAACGTAAGTCAAGGTCAACGATGGTTACAAAAAAAAAACAAGAGATATTGCAGTGTTTATGGATGTCTAAATAGCAGCTTGTCCATCCAAAATTTTCTTTCTTTACTTTACCTACCGAACAAGAACGGTGAGTGAGTACCTCCTGCCTAGCCTAATTACACAATTTTGTGTCAGTTATTTACTACCGAAAGAGTTAAGTTCTGCTCCAGATTTCGTGGATTAGAGAGGTAAATACATGTACTACGGATTTGTAAGTTTAATTATACGGTACACCCTACCGCTAAAACAAGGGACTAATTAGGTACAGTCAGACGAAACACTTTGGAATTTGTACCGCTCTTATGTTGTGGGCATAAGTACTAATATCAAACTGCAAGTGTTTACCGTGATGTGCTATCGATGGTACCTACTTACCTATTGTAAGTTGTTGTGTTGTACAGTTGACAAACTACGTTTAGGTAGATCGGGGGTTCTCTGGAATCCATGAATTCATATTTCTAAGTATGTTCTTATTTTATATGTAGATACCTCATTCTAATTAAAGCGACAGCCCTACAAGTTTAGGTGATTATCGCTCGCTCGGGGGCCGAGTCACCTTACTTGTTTCATTCTACTATGTTTCTAGTTTATACTACGGCAGTCACAGTCAGCAGTGATAGAAAAAACGCAATGAACTAGAAATCCGTTTGCCGCGTCGCAAGACGTCAGTAGTCGTGATCGAGTAGTAAGGTGGTACACACGTGATAATTTTAACTAGATTTATCTGAGGATAAGCAATTATAAATAAAGGTTAGGTGTAACGGTGCCATTCAAGTCAATTGTTTTGAGAAAAATAAAAAAAAATTGTTTGTTTATTCACAGCCGTTATTTATTATAGAAGATTTGATAAATACAATGGTAATGAACTTGTGTACTATTTATTAAGCAAACTTAATCAAAATAATAAATCAATCATTTGTATTTATATCAATATCACTGGAACTTGATTCTTCACTTTCAAAGCAGCCATCATCAGAATCATCTGAATCGTCCTGCATGTTAATAATAAAATCAACAACATCATTTAAAACGCTGTCATGTTTGCAGTATTCGTCCTCGACTTTAATTATATGATTAATACAATGCTCCCACTTTTCTACGGAATATCCAGCAAATAATTCTCCAACATATTTTTTTTAGGTCCAGATTAGAGTCGATGCTTTTTTGTGCTAACTGTCCTTTAATATTACCCCAGAATAACTCAATTGGGTTCAGGCCTGGGTGGTATGGAGGCAAACGCAACACTTCATGTCCGTTTCTTTTTAAAAACTCGTCAATTTTGTAAATATCTTCTGGGAAATGGTTTTTCATTAATTTGAATAAGTCATCCTTTCTAAGTTTTTCATCAAAAGGCACTTCATGCTGTCGTAGCCAAACTTGCAGAGCTGGCTTGGTAGAAGCCATAGTCGGATTTTTCTCTTCTTGAACCGAATGATAAGCTGCGTTATATGGATAACGTTAATGTAATGGTACTATGACCGAATTTGGTGGTATATTAGGCATGAGTTTTACATTTATCCATTTACTGAAATTCACGAAGTTCATAGAATTGTGACAATCACCTGTTTTACATTTAGATTTAAATATCACAAGTGCTCCGTCTACAAATCCAGTTTGGCCTCCACAACGTACGATGATCAAACGGTCTCCTTTACTGATATGAGAAAGCACGCCGTGTTCATCCTTTGATTGCCAACATTTTGAAACGTTATGAGACGCATTAACATAAGTTTCGTCAAGATATAAAATATGTCTTCCTTCTCTACGATATTTTTTAATAGTATTTAGGAATTTCCACCTCCACGATGTTATATTTGGCTGTTCGTTATGGAGTTTCCTTTTAGATCCGTATTTCTTCAATTTAAAACCCAGATCATGTAATAATAGTCTTTAATATTCCCTGTAGCACCTATATTTATAATTGCATATCTTCAGATGAATCTTGTTAAAATTATCACGTGAGTACCACTTTACTGCCTACTACCGCAGGCGAGGACTCAGTAACGTGGTCTAGCTATACCTCCAAGTATTTTTCCTTCCTATATAAGTTTATTTTTTCCGCTTATTTCGTAGATTTAATCTCAGCTTAGTACAGATTTTAACGGTGAATCTGCCCGCATGGAGGCATCTCTGAAATGCTCTGATATTGCGATATTGATATAGAGCCGAGAGAACCTGCAAGAAATGGACTATTTTTTATTAGAGAAACGCCTAACCTTTGTTTTACTTGTAGTGACGATACGACTGAAGATATATGCGCTTGACCCCAAATCCTCAACACAGACGTAATCGCTATCAATCTTATTTTTTGTTGTATGTTAATTAAGTGCTGTGCCGGGCTGTGTTATCGGAGCTCAGTCATGTTCTATAAGATTCTTCTATAAGGTAAAGAAAATAACATTTTCTTTCTCATAAAATAACCAATTTAGGCTACACTGGGAACGTCAAAATAGCATTGGTTCGTAAGTCTTACAGGGTGGGAGACCTTGTACTGAGAAAACCAGCAAGAAACTCATTTGTTTTCTCCCTTTCCTTGCAGCGTCAAATATGGGAAACTATCCTTCCAATCAAACATGTTTTTATTTGTCTGTAATATTTTTTATAATAAATCAATCATCACACAGCTGTCACAACCAACTACGATAACACAGTATAAACGCTATCTATCAGTCAAGCGTTTCACGATACATTTCGGCGTAGCCAAATCAAGACAATATACATGGTGACTTAATAGGTGCTCGTGTGGAGGTATACACTGTTATTGCTCATTAGCGGGACGCTCAGCCCACGGCTGGGGGCTGAGAGAGGCGTAAATAAGGTACACGGAAACACAACGGAGTGTTGAGGAAAATATACGATCCTATATAGTTGCGACTTAATGTACGCAGTACTTCTATAGGTAACACCACCATCGTGCATCTTTTAGTTCATGCATGTGCCAGTAACATGTTAAAGCATCATCATCATCATCATCATCATCGGCCTATCTTAGTCCTAGTCATATATACACTTTTGACTAGTGATAATAATAACAATAATACAATACTAATAGTAATAATCTTGTTCCGTTGTATTAAAAGTTACATTGTTTACATGTTCGTGAACAATGTTCGTTGTAATGTTTTATTCACTATTTATTAGTTAATGCAAAAATACGCATAATGGCAGTCCTTTATCTCCTTCTTGGGTTTGGCACCTTGGTAACCCAAAGATAGTCTGTCTGAAAAAGATCTCTTTTAGTATTAAGACCACAGCATTTAATAGTACTTACTTTTTGAATATTCTTTGTATTCGCCTATAACATTAAGGTATTTAAATGTTTACAATACTTTTTCACTTATATCAATTGCCCATAAAATTAAAAAGTCAACAATTATTAATTATTATGAAAATCGCTAAAGTCTAACAACAAAAACGTGGCCTTATAAACGAGAGTACTTATCAGAGCACACGTAGTTATATTAGTTTACCTGCTGCGGGTCAAGTGGCCAAACCGGATTGTCAGAAAATTTTCTGCTTCAAGCGCTCTCTGAGTAATTAATTACACAAAATGTCTACGAATGTTAATAAAAATTTCTCTAACATATTATGCAAGAGAAATTGCGTGATTGACCAGTTAAATTGCTAAAGGATAAAAAGTTTTTTTTTTTCTGAACGCCATAAAGATGTCTACACACTGAAGCATCATCAGGTTGGATCGTCATCAGGCTTTATCTTAAAACAATCATGATATATGTATCATCGTTCGGTCGGATTGAAACTGCGCGGGCGCGAGCTTTCTCGTTTCTGTCCTGCTGGCCAAAGGCCTCCCCCAAGGATGTCCATAGCGACCGGTTTCGTGCTGCTCGCGTCCCAGCGGCTTCACCCGACCTTTACCATATCGTCGGTCCACCTTGTTAGAGGTCTGTCCACACTACGCTTTCCGGTATGCGGCCGCCACTCAAGGACTGTTCCGCCCCAGCAGCCAAAAGTCCTGCGAGCAATGTGTCATGCCCACTTGAGCTTAGCAACTCTTCGGGCTATGTCGGTAACCTTTGTTCTTCTGCGGATCTCCTCATTTCTGATTCGATCACGCAGAGAAACCTCGAGCATAGCCCTCTCCTTTGCTATTTGAGTGACCTTGAGCCTTTTCATGAGGCCCATAGTGATCGACCATCTTGTGTCGTCTTTGTGTCGTCATCATTAATTCGTTAAAAACTGGCCCCACGCCCGATCCTCTAAATGCCACTATACATTTACAGAATACACTAAAGTTGCACACTAGCTTAGACCTACGAAACCGTACTCGTAGAACAAGGGTACGACGAGCCGGTTCACACGCGCTCTATACCAGTACCGGTACAGATATGTAGGTACCTGGACGCTTCTCCCCACTACCACGGCCCGGTCAACTTGTGCTGAGGTCCGAGCCTTTAGAGGCGCTCTCGAATTGTTCCGCTTCCCAATCCGATCCGAACCCCTCAGAGAATCTAGTAAGGCACGGGGGCACTAGTGCGTGATGCCGTTCCCTCTAAAAAAACCTCCAAAGGTGATTCGTTTTACACAGCTTGAGGAACCCTTTAAATTTCTCCCCGCCCCCAAAAAAGGCCGGTGAAGCTGAAAATGTCGTCTGAAGCAATCAAAATACTCTGACCAAAAAAAAGTTAATAACTGGTAACCAATTTGTGACGAATTTGTTTTGAATAGCGTCGTGTAAGAAATTTTCGAAACAACATCAAAACAAACATCATACATTAAAAAAAACAAGAGAACATCTACTTTATTAATTTAGTATACACATATTATACATTCATATTTCAAATCTGTTTTCAATTTCAAATTTGTTGTATTCATAAACAGAAGGGCTAATGGCAAATATACAATTACCCTGCAGTAACAAACCATGTCGTGTTAAGCTGAAACAACAACCAACCAAGCAACTTTGAAGAACAACAATCCCATTTTGTACAAAACTTTGTTTTAAAAAATCTAGGGTGTTGTTGATGTTATTATGAAACTCTGACTTTATACAATTGTATTTTTCATTTGGCACAGATTTCACTTGATTTGATTGGATTGGATTATTTTCATAACTAACTGCAAAAAAATATGTATGAAATTAATCAAGTCTATGAATGAAGCAAATAGAAAGACGTTTTTTTAAAGTTTCATATCTTCATCTCTATCATCTATCATCTATCATCTATTATCTATCAACTCTATCTTTTTTCTTCGTCGGGTGCCTGTTGTTAACGGACGTATTTAGTGGTGCTGTTTAATTTTTTTTTTTTAATAAATTAATTAATTTGTGCGGGATCCCCGGGCTTCGCCCTTCTGACTTCGAGAGAACTCACCTGGCCACCTTTGAAGCCCCCAGCGTTGGAAAAAACAGAATTTGAAATAGTGCCGGATAGCTGGGATCGAACCTCGTGCCGTTGGGGTAAGCGTCGACGCAACGTCTTAACCGCTAGACCACGGGCGCTGGATGCGTGCGCGCGAAATTTGCAAACGCTTGCTACGGCGCATCGCTGCGTCATTAAACGCCCGGTACCACTGTAATACTGCGAGAAGCGATAATATCGCATTCCTGTCGTAATCTGCCGTGGTACAAGTCATTATGCCAGCTACACCGAGGGGCCAAATCTGTGCGGGGTGTCAACAGGAAATTAAAGGTGGGCGCATTTCATGTACCGTTACGACCTGTAAAAAAATATACGACCTCGCATGCACCCAAACAAAAGACCTTACCAAGGAAGAAATTGCTCACTGGATTTGCCCCGAATGCCGAGCTACAAGAAGGAAAACTGTGGATCTGAACACGCCTATTCGCGCCGCCCCGCCAGTCTCCTTAGAAAACGTTACGCTGCGGAAGAAATCTACCCCGAACACACAAAATCTACAAGCCTCGTCCCCTGATGATCACATAGACCTGCAAGATCTCGCTCGTGAAATAAAAGCTATGCGTTCTGACTTCAGTGGCATGAAGACTGATATTTTTTCTCGCCTTGAAGACGTCATGACAGTCTTGCATGAAACGGCATATCGACTCGATAGTATTGAAGCGAAACAGGAGGCACTGGAACGCAAAAATTCTGATCTCGAAATAATGGTGCAAACACTGAAAACTGCCGTCGCTACTATGGCACAGGATAACCTGCGGAACGAGGTTGAGATTCTGGGTGTTCATGAGAATAAAGGTGAAAATCCATTAAGCTTGGCTTTAGCCACGGGTATGAAAATTGGTGTAAAGCTGGAGGTGTCTTAAACAGCCTCGCGAAAACTCGGTATTCTGAACAGGGTGCGGCGATTCTTTACGCCTGACCAGTTGTGCCTTTTGTACAAGACACAGGTACGGTCTTGCGTGGAGTATTGCTCGCACATCTGGGACGGTTCCGCAAAGTACCTTCTCGATGCTTTGGACAGATTGCAGCGTCGCGCTGTACGCATTATCGGCAACGCAGACGTCACAAATACTCTTGAAACTCTGCAATTGCGAAGAGATATTGCGTCACTCAGCGTGTTTTACCGCTTATACCATGGCGAGTGCTCTGAAGAACTCTTTGACCTCATCCCACCTTCTCCCTTCTTCCATAGGAGTACACGTGCTGCTCTCCGGAGTCACCGCTTCACTGTCTCTAATATTCCATCGCGCACTAAGAAATTTGGTGACTCGTTTTTTTGTCGCACCTCCAAAACATGGAATAGTTTGCCAGCACACGTTTTCCCTCCTTCCTATGATATGGGGTCCTTCAAACGAGGCGTGAAGAGGCACCTTGTGGGCCGGCAAAGTGAGGATAACTGACGCTGCGCTGTTCTCACGCTGCACCAGTTATCGTCGCATCTGGATTCCATATTTACTTAACATCAGGTGAATTGGAGTCATTTGCCGTGCAACGTATAAAAAAAAAAAAAAAAAAAAATTGAAGATGCAGTACGAGTTGGTTCGCGTCGCGTTTCCTCAGGCACTGAGGACGGGTTACCCCGCCCACTTGTAGTGCGCTTTGCTACCAAAGCCAAACGAGACACATTTCTGAAAGAAGCAAGGGCTAGAAGCAACCACCTGTCTAACAAAGACATATCTGAGGGTGGCCAGCAATTGCAGAAAGTCTACGTCAACGAAAGACTGACCCCGGAAAACAGAAAGTTATTTCGTGAAGCGCGAGAACGTGCAAGAAATTGTAACTACAAGTACTGTTGGATCAAAAAAGGCTGCATTTACGTCCGCAAGAGGGATGGACGTCCAGCGCTGCGTGTTCACTCTTCGAGAGACCTGCACTCTGTCATCGTGGCACAGCACAGCGAAACTGCAATTGCCTAAAAAGGCCCTGCCTGTTACTTCTGTGGCGGTTAAATTCTTTGTGTTTATATTTTTGGTTCACTATCTGAGGTAATTCACTCAATTAGTAAAGACTAACAAAAATAAGGTGCTTCACATTTTAAAAGATTCTCATAACAATGTGTTTTCTAATATTTATAACCAAGTATACTCTCATTACGTATTTCTTAAATGGGAAGTTGATAATGCTCTCTCAACGGTGGTACAGGTAAATAATCTCTCAGGTGACTCCTCTTGTACACATTTTTAACCTGAGTTTCTCAACGGGCAGGTTTCCAGATAACTGGAAAACAGCCACAGTAATTCCTATCCACAAAGGTGGTCCTAAAAATGAGCCCAAAAATTACAGGCCTATTTCATTATTGGGTTCAGTGTCAAAAGTATTAGAGGGGCTGGTTAACACCCGCCTTATGGCATTTCTTGAAAAACATAACCTTATATCCAAGTCGCAATTTGGCTTCAGAAGAAATAAATCCACGGAAGATGCTGTGTCTCTGTTAGTGGATTCTGTTGCTTCACATCTCGATAACGGGCGGGCTTGCGTTGGTTTCTTTTTAGATTTAGCAAAAGCCTTTGACACGGTTTCAATCCCGATACTGTTAAGAAGGCTGGAGTCCTTTGGAGTGAGAGGCGTTGCATTGAATTGGTTTGCTAGCTACCTAAATGGAAGAACTCAATGCGTTAAGGTTGGTTCAGACATAAGCGGCCAAAAGACAATGTCCTACGGCGTCCCTCAGGGGAGTATACTAGGGCCCTCTTTATTCTTAGCTTATATCAATGGAATTGCATCTTTGCCACTACCCACGTCAGCATCCGTTATCTGTTACGCCGATGACACCGCTCTGCTCTTTCCGGGTAGCACTTGGCGCGAGTGTCGACGGAGTGTGGAGGAGGGTTTAGCAATCATATCAGACTGGTTAAATAACAGTCTGCTAACCCTAAACGCAACAAAAACAAAATTACTCTGTTTCCACAAAACGGCTGCATCAGCTCCAACTGCATTTCCTCCGGTTAAGTTTCACTCTTGTGCAACGCATAACACCTTCGCTCCAACATCTGTTTCTTGCCACTGTGAAGAAATTAGTAGATCACCAACTATCCGCTATTTAGGAGTTACCTTGGACGAAAAGCTTTCCTTCGCGGCTCACCTTGAGATTACCGGTGCCAGGGTGCGCAAGTTGATCCACACCATGAAACTTCTTAGAGATGTCGCTGTCAAGCCGCTCCTAAAAACTGTCTATATGGCTTTGTGCGAATCTGTGATCACATACTGTATTGTGGTGTGGGGTAACTCTGCGTCCTGCCACTTGATCAAGCTTGAAAGAGCTCAAAGAGCTGTTCTGAAGGTGATGTTACGAAGGCCTTTTTATTTCCCCACTGATTCGCTGTACAATGAGGCGCAGGTACTCAGCGTTCGCAAACTTTATATTCTAAAAGTGGCAACGACTATGCACAAAACTGTTATCAGTTCTCCAGAATATCAGGCGATGCTTGACAGACGAGTATTTAGGGTACGATCGGTATTAGTTAAAACCACCTTTGCCCAACGGTTTAAATGCTTCGCTTTCCCATTCATTTACAACCGCATTTTGGAGCTATGCGAAATTAAGAGATGCTCTTTGAGAATTGCAAGGCTCAAGTTTCGCTCACTTCTTTTGACGTGGAGCTATAAATTTACGGAGACGTTTATGGAGGTACTAAAGTAGATACATGCGAATGTGATGCACCTTTTTACAACAATTTATAACGCTATTTTTATTATGTTTTACTTTATTTTTAATTTTATTAAGTACTGCTGGCACCCGTTTAACTTTTGAAAACGTCTTACTTGACCGCCACAGGTCAGGCAGTGCCTAGTGTGGGGTCATAGAAAATCTTAGCCTCCTTGAAAATTATGCTTGTTTAAGTAACACTGTTTTCCACTGTATTTTTAAGTTTGTATGTAAGCATTTATCAAATAAATTTATTTGTATTTATTTGTATTTGTAAAACAGGCAAAAGGAGTAGATAAGCAAAACTCTAGATAAACTCTAGATATCAATCGACGTAATCGATTTTGAAAAATCGATGTAACTCGTTTGTTTTTCGCATCACTAAACTGGCCGTTCCTGCTTTCTGCCAACTCAGTCGGCCGTCGGCACTTGCAAGACACCCGTATCGCTCCGGTAAGTGCAATACTTTCGTAAATATTTACTTACCGTACGTCGAAGTGAGGTATGGTTATCTATTACAATCATTAACGAGCTTACCCATACGAGCTAGAATTAGTGAAAGTGTCTAACACAAAACAACGTGATAAAGGTCACTCTGTATAAGTAATTTTGGTCCGTTTTGAAACCTACTGTACAAATTATCATCCCCAACTTAAGGGATCATTTTCCAAAAATCCTGAAACACTTCAACTAGCAAAATTTAAGACATGACAGATTTTCTTACAAACTTTCCACACTTTATTCAGGCGAGGTTTTTTCTAAAAATGCAAAAACACGTCATTCTTTATTTTTGATTAAATATCTATGGATCGATTAAATTATTAATTTTCCCCAAAAAACCTTGTTCCCTATTTTACTCATTTAAAGGAAAATAAACAAAATTCCTGAGACAAGTCATTCTTTATTTCTCTTCAAAAAGCCAAATACCAATTTTCATGTATTTTACTTCAAAACTGACGGACTTTCATACAAACTTCCACCCCTTATTTGACCCCCTTAGGATATGATTTCTGTAAAATCCTTTATTAGTGGCTGGTTACGTCACTCAATTAACCTGCAGTCCTAATTTCATCTAATTAACTTCAGCGGTTTCGGCTCAGCGATGATGAATCAATCAGGATAAGTCATTATATGTATATAGATTATCGTAATAATTAGGTGTGTATTCGAATGCGAGCTAGCCCAATCGTCTCCCAAGACAGGCGGCCCGCACGCTGCCGCCCGCAAATCTCCGGGGGTCCGGGGCGGGCTATCGGAGATGGTATCGCGATGCCCCAGCTGCCAATTAGGCTTGTTTATGGCCGCTACTTATGCCGACTATCTAAGTTCTTGCTGCGGCTCGATATGTTTATGCCAACAATAGAACGAAATTGAATGTGATTTTTTTGTAGTAACATTTGAGTTAACATTAAATTTGTGTAATTTTTTTTAATTATTATTTTGAATTTTAGCATTCACAATGCTATATATATTATAAACAAGATACCATTTACTAGAAAAAATCAACCAGCCTCAGAAAACTCGAGTGGGTGGGGGTTCGTTTTTTGATAAAAGAAACTGTAATAACAATAACTTTTATTTATATGAGTCTACCTGTGACCACGGTCCTTGCAAAGGATTTGCAATGTCAGGATAAAGTTTTACATAAAATGAAAGTAAATCCATAGTGATTCATTTAATGTGCTTTTCACATAAGCCGAACCGCCTCTAGTGTACTAGTGGTTATGACAAAGAGATCTGAGTTCGATTCCCAGCAGGTTATTCATGTTTGTACACGGTTTGGTTAGTCGTAAGTTGTTTAAATCAGCCTGGCTAGCTACCATCATCTTATCTAAGTATATCGCTATAACATCAATTTAAAACATTAATATGTCCCCACAGCTTGAGATAAGATAACCAGTTCCTCAATAGTAGATGATTCTGATTGAAATGCGTGTTCACCTTCGGCTTTAATATCAGGTGAGATAAAGGCCACCCCGTAAGGAACAAAAAAAAACAACTGTTCCTGTCAGATTTCAGATTGAGGTCAAGAGCAAACCCATTTTGTATATAAAAACACATAATGTTAGTCCATGCGTTAATGTTTAATGGATGCGTTATTTGCCATATTTTACGGATTCGTCAGGCCTATACAAAGTAACGTTAGCCATTAAGGGTCTACATACACGGGCTGCTCGAACTGTTAGCCAGTGATCAAAATACACGGACGGCTCGAGTTGTCGTAGTGAAGCTGATACACTGGGCTGCTGACCGCCCGGCGCCCGGAGCAGTCGCAACTGCTTGAGCGGTTACATGTATGTTTTTAAATAGACGACTGTATATTGTTTTCTAAAGTTTACGTGAATACTACACATTGAAATGAAACAACTTTTACGGATTCATTACTTTTAATTAACGTGAGCTTGACGTTTTGAACCCTGTGACCACGGACCCTACAAAGGGTTCGAAACGTTAGGATAAGCATTAATTAAAATTAATGTACAAAATAAACGCAAGTAGATCCGTAAAATTTGTTTTTTTTTTCGATAAAATACTGTAGTTCACTATACAGTCGCAGCTTGAAGCAGTCGTGCCTTCAAGCTGCCCGTATATGACCGCCCTTACGGAGCGCTGTTCTAAATTTA
Organism: Eudonia mercurella; assembly: GCA_963082485.1. Lineage (NCBI taxonomy): Eukaryota > Metazoa > Arthropoda > Insecta > Lepidoptera > Crambidae > Eudonia > Eudonia mercurella. Next base: position 721,857 of record OY720025.1, on the reverse strand, counting down.
TTAGCAGGCAATTGTTTTATTCGTTCTCGTGTTTTGTCATAAATAGTAATTGCCATTGGCGCGCTCGAAATGAATCGTTTCATTTTGGGAGTGATTTTCGTTTTTTTTTTGTTACTAAGCTTGCAGGTGAGCTTACAGCTGTTGAGGTGGAACTCAGAAGAGAGAAGGAATCCCCGGTCGAGCTTTTACTCGAGCTTTTACTGGGCGAGAGAGAAGAAAAGTTCCACAAAGCCATTTTTATCTGATCATTGGCACGGCTGAGAACAGCGTTTACCTTACTCGAGGAAAGAAATATAAGCATGTTTTTTATAATGCGTTTGTAAAGAAGATTTTATGCAATTAAAAAAAATTCATAGTGTACTTTAAATCGCATGAATTCGGTTAGATATAGGTTTATTATGTTTTATTTTAACTGTTAACATCTTTGTATTTCCCTTACGCATAGGACGTTTAATTAAAATCGGCTCTTAGAACATTTTTATAACACATCGAGCCTTTTCTATGAATGGATAGAGAGAACGGGCCATAAACCACCACGCAGGCCCAGTGTAGATTAGTGATTGTTAACGACTCCTAATGCAGCCGGGACCAACGGCTTTACGTGTTTTCCGTAGCACGAAGAAGCTCGAGATGATACATTTTTGGTCACCCATCCACTGACCGGACATTGCGAAAGTTGCTTAACCTTAGGAATCGCAGACCAGGCGCGTTTACCATAGTGCTATCGACTCCTCAACCCTCGAGGCTTTTCGAGGTCTACCGCAGGCCATTGACACTAAAACCACAGATTAAAACTTCGGTTACCTCTATGATATAGTTGCACAGTTCGGCGCAACTCGGCCGAAACACAAAAATGAAAATTAAATAGGTATCGCTAGGACACATTTCAGTTAACTGTTTTATCTAAGTACTAAGTAGTTATCTACTATAATATGGCTTCGTATTATAAGTTAATAATTTTATGCATGATTTTTTATATGATGCTTTTTATAGCGTGCCATTGATATGTTTAAAACATTTGTATCGCACGCCGTTACCTTATTATTGCATGATTCCCTCCATACATATCGCCTATTGCCCTTTCTTCAATAAATATTCAACCATATGTCATATTAATAATGGTCAAAGTCTTTTGAGAAAATTTGACAGAGACACATACGTGAGTTGAGCCAAGACTCTTATTGTACTTTTTTCAAAATAATGCGCGGAATTTAAAACTAAATAATAGTACATAATATGTATGAGTAGAACATCTATCAACTACGAGTACACCAGTCAGTGAACTAGAAGAAAATTTTACATGCATCAATATTCATTTCATTCATTTGTTATTTTTTAGTAAGAAAGTACAGCTCTTTATTTGAAAGCCAGTTTGAAATGTAAATTTAATATAATTAAATACCTGTTTGTTTGCGCCAGATTCATAGTTACATTGCTGGCCGCTAAACGCGACAGACATGGATTTTCATGCAAACATTGCTTGCCGCTGCTTGCGTGTATTTGGCCAGTACTGCAATTTCGATTTATCTTGAAGAAGGTGGTCAAAACAATGATCTCATTTCCAAGCATGTTTGGGTAGATAAATAATTATGAATTTGATGTTTTCTTTACAGTTGGTTTGATGAAGAAGGCAAGCCGCACCATATAGTATTGGCTATAGAAATCGATGTCGAGTAAGTATATGTTTTTATATAGCTGACCGGCGGACCTCGTACCACTTTGACGGTTTCCATGACAACAAAACAAACAAATCATTCGTCCGCTTAAGAACACCCGTATCCCATGATGGACCCCTATAGCAGCGCCACCTACCGGGTCCAATTGTAAATCTAAACCATTCTCGAATCCACTTGAAAACACTGAAAATTTCATCCAAATCGGTCCAGCCGTTTAGAAGGAGCTCAATAACATACACACGCACAAAAGATATATATACATATATGAAAATAGTAAAGTAAATAGTCTTCATATGGTGCTGCTATCCTCCTCCTCCATCACTTCTACACTCACACCAATTAAGGGTTCTAAAACTGCCTTTGATACATTTCGAAAGTGTTTCGTAGCCATTGCTAATAAGAATACTTTACATTCATTTGAAGCGCAATTGTCTTCAAGGAAGCGTTGATAACTGCTTACATTAAAGTTAATTCCACCCTGATGAGCCTATTACGGCCCTCGCGATTCCAAGCCTCAAATCTGAGCTTAGACTGCTTTGTATAATAGCTTTTATGTTGCAGATTGAAAGAACGAGCGTTTTTGAGAGATGAAAGAACTAGCCTGATTTTGTTATATATATTTTATTTGCGGAAATACTGTTTTTATTTTATTCTTTTTATGCAAGCAGAAAGAGTTACAAAGTAACTGTGTTGCAAATGGAAAGGCGAGCTCCAGCAAGGATTCCTTCAAAAGTTCTTTTTTTTCTATTAAAATACAGTGAACTATATTCTCTTTTGCAACAATGTTGTTTCAAAACTAAATATACAACTGAACAAAGTTAGGAAGACATACTATTGAAACGTTATTGAATTACTTGAACCTTATTGAATTGAGGCCTTGTGTAGGCCTGATTTAGCTTTTTTGTGTTTTTTGACTAGGTCGGCCTGCTTGGAGGCTAACGGCTTGACGTGCTTTACGATGAGCGGCTATGTATTGTAACAGTTAGTAAGGTAAAATAAAAAATATTTTGATTTCTCATTAACTTACTCAAGTTGAAATCATAGCATTTGTATTACATTGCTATTTGTTATGAAGCCAACAAAATGTATTGGCTGACATCACAAAATATTTGTGTGTTCACTAAAAAAAAGTGATTCTATTTGTTAGCAATAAGACCTGCAATATACTGTTACCTTTTTAACGGACAAAGTACTTTTTTACTAGAAGTACTTTAATTAGTCGTGATTCTACTACGGACCGGCTCGGAACGCAGTTGTCTATCGATATATTATCACACAATAACTAACGACTCAGTCCGGCTTCGCTCGTGTTGTTTTGTGTACATAAACCACACTCGAAAGACGCTCTATCTATAAATAAATAAATAAATAAAATTTGTTTACGCTCACACCAATTATCTAGCCCAAGATAAGCGTCAATTGAAACTCGTTAATATGGTTAAACTAGATAACGGATAAATATAAATAAAAAAAGATAAACACCCAGACCCGAAATCAATTCAGAAAAACAGTTTTCTCTAAATTGACCCGACCGGGAATTGAACCGGGGACCTCAGAGATGGCGCGATGCCAGATTCGGCGCGGTAACCACTCGACCACGGAGGTCGTCGATCTATTAAAAAAACCGCATCAAAATCCGTCCAATGGTTTCTAAGATTAGCCCTTCTTTCTTTTATACCATGTATAGATAATTGATACAGCTAAAAGTATACATAATTAAATTAAATGCTTCTAATATCGAAACATGACCTTTCAGTATCATGCAATTAAAATAACAAAATATAAATCAGTCATAATTACTATAGCAAAAGTTTTTAAGTGCTTTGTAGCGTCTTGTTTTTATTTAGCAAAGCGATCACAAAGAAGCTTCTAATTACTTTCTCAGCATCAAAAACAACTCGAAACTTTCAAGTAGAATTTAATAAGAATACATTTAAGAGCTACATAAAAACCTCCTACAACTTTAGGGTTCACTAAACAAAATTGCAAGCATTTTTTCTTGAACTCTATTGCAAATCATTTCAAAAACGAGTAATAACAACTGATGTTTGTAGATTGCGCCTTTTTTAAAGAACTCAGGCTTGCAGGAGCAAGCATACCTTATTAGATTGTTTATATCGTAGAGTTAGGTTTTGAGAGTACTGCTTGATGGACTATATCAAACAAAAAAACAGACAGCGTACGGTTTATTGAGTCTTAACTATACAAAAAAAAATTATTTGTGCATAAACAATCTTGATATTATTATTGCAAATATTTGCATACATTTGATTAAGTAACAGAAAAGTAATCGGGTGTGGCAAAGTAATCTACGGAACCATATTGTTTTAAGTGTGTAATGTTGTTTTTACGCGATATCATTATATATTATTAGATAGATTAGATATCATTACTATTAACAACCACTGACACCTGTCACTGTCACTTGTCATCACTCGTTATTAATTAATGATATCTCGTAAAAACAACATTACAAGTATTACCAAAAAACTAAGTAAATAACATCACAATCTTTATTTTACTATTTAAATATCTTAACGATTTAAATAGTTCTTTAGGTTTACGCACATTTTGTCTAGTTAAGATTGGGCACAATAGTTTTGAACTTTTAAAACTGAATTACTATTTATTAATTCAAGAAAATAGAAACACACGTATTTTAATTATAAATCGTACTAACAGTTTCAGGACTAAATTATACAAAAAAATAAGCTTATCGCACCATAACAACGATTTTTTTAAAATTTATATAAGATAACAATGGCCAATAGAAACATACGACGATGTTGTGACATTAAGGGATCAGTTCCATAGTTGTTGACAATTCCGGGGTAAGTGCGCTTCTTAAAAAATATTCGCACATGATTCAATGATGTAGACTGGAGACTGATATAGTAAGTAAGTAAGTAATGTAAGTAGGAAACAGCCTATGACTGTCCCAATGCTGGGCAAAGGCCTCCATAATTGAAATCAAGTCATCGCTACAATTTATGGGTAATGGCTTAACCACCACGCTTGCCAAGTGCGGATTGGTGATCACAAATCCGGGCTATGCATCGAAAAATCCGAAATACATTTTGCCCGACCTGGGAATTGAACCCGAGACCTTCGGGTGTCGGGCCGAGCGCTCTGCCACTCGGCCACCGAGGCGTTAGACTGATATAGATTGGGCCATTGTTCCAAGTACCCGTACCTCTGGTTTAATGCTATAAACGTACCTCCAATGCTCGTTCAGCCTTAGATGACGCAACCATATGAGTAAATACCCAAACAGAGTCCAAGCTTCCTTATAGCGCGCAAAATTTATACATAATTTGGCAGGGTTGTCACTGAGGATAAAATAAATGAAAAAAAAAATATTTATTCATAAATTTAAAAACTACTTACTCTAAATATTTTCTTTTTATTATTTTTATTTTATAACAACATGTTTTTTTGTTATTTGTTTTTTTTTTCAAATTTAGATAAATTCTAATCAGACATAAAGTATTTTTTAAATACTGAATTGGAAAACACACACATGGCAGATCAAATGTGCAGTCATATACAAGTTCTAAGATTTCAGTGCCAATATTTAAAATGTCTGTAATATTTACTTATTTTATATATTTTACAAGTAATACACAGTGCCTTGATCTCATCTGATGTTAAGTGATGATAAGGCCAACGATAGAAGCGCCCTTCATCAGGGATCCTTAACTGGTGAGGCACTGGCTATCTTATCTCTAGCTGCCGGAACACCTCAATGCTACAAAAATTGATGTTTATGGCGACATATTTAGATAAGATGGCGGTAGTTAGCCAGGTGGATAAACAAGCCCTAACACCAACCAAACCGAGTACACAAACATGTACCCCCCGCTGGGAATCGAACCCGGGACCTCTGGGTCTAAACTGGTGGTCTTAGCCACTAGAACACAGAGGCGGTTGAAATCGAAGTGTTCCCAAAACTACGTGAAATACGCAATATTTTTATTTTTCTGGCATTGTTCATACACACTGAAAAGTAATTAACTATGTATATTTTACTCTAACTTAAATCAAACCTAACAAAACTTCAAATAATTACAATATTTTACGTTCGATGACAGTTCACAACACGAAACAACGCGTGTGACACTCACAGAAATTGTACCCGTCATCGGAGAGCGGTCACGCACACATAATCTGTGCTATGTAGTAGTGTACTTGACTCTGTTCGGATATTTACTCATGTGACGCAACGTTTCGCAGCCCCACGTGATATGTTATTAATATCGTGTAACGAGGCCCGGTTTAGACGTAATTGGCTACATAGGTTGCGATGTTACTTATATAATTATCTTATAATATCACGAATACCGTTTTAGGTGTATTTTAAGGAGAAATATTAGCATTGAACGGCTTCTCTGGGCTGTTATAATATTGACTTAATCACCAGTTTGCAAAAATTAAGAATCCTCCATAGTAACGAAAGGGATTTGTTTTAAGCATGAATGTTATTAAATCCCGCTCGTGGAAGCTTTTTTTTTCAAGTTTTTTTTTCTAATTGTAATTTGTTCGCAACAAAATTTGCGTAAAGTTATATAAAACCATAATCATTAATAAAGCTTGCCTAATTCTTAACTGGTCTTTAACATCTGTAAAAATATGAAGATCGGATGTTGATGACGAAGTTGTCAACGTTGAATAAGGCTCCTTTGGCTTGCAAAGTAAGAGTAGATGGTGTAGATAATTTACGGCGTCTTGTACAGAACCACGATAGCATAGTACGATCAAGTGCATTCATTACACCTGACGCAGTATGTGGATGGGGTGCGGGTTCGAATTCGCTTGTGGAAAATTTTACAACACTTTTTCATATTTTTATTACAAATTTAGGAATAGGCGTTCTTTTATAAAATTTACCATTATTTATTTAATATAACTAGAATATTAAAATGTTAGGATATTTCTTAGGACACTGATTTTGAAAAGTGTTGTAAAATATGTGCTATCTAGTTAATAAATTACTAACTTCACGGATTGGATTACCGCTGTTAAAACCATTTAATACGCTACTCAAGCTTGTAAAGCTATATAGAACTTAATATATAGAAAATAAATGTATCCACCGCCATCTAGTGATACAGATCGAGTTCGTAACAATTAAAGAAATAACAGGTAGGGTTGTAAAGGGAACGCCTATTATAAAACGAGGTGGGACCCGCACCCTTTCGCGATCCGAGGGACTGCTCATCCAATTTATATTTATTGACAAATGACGCCAGCTTAATAGCGCCCTTATTAACTAAACAAATGACGGTAAAGAAACAAGATATTCTTGAAATGAAACAACTTTTACGGATCTACTCGCGTTTATTTTACACATTAGGTACTTTTTAATGTTTATCCTGACGTTTCGAAGATATTCTAGCCAAAGCACCCGTGAACATTTAAAACATTCTAAAGACAACTTTAATCTTTTAAATCTGGAACACCGTTTGGCACACGATACAAAATCGTCACGAAACTTTAAAAGTATGCTCTAAAAATATTAATACCGAAGAATATTTTACAAAACAAACAAACAAGTAATTTTGAGCGTTCCAGAATGAATTTAGCTGACTCACTCCGCTAACATAACACGTAAGTTCTATGTTATTTTTCTTAAAAACTTTGTGTGGAACAATAAGGAAAAATACGGATGCGTAAACTTTGGACTTTCCCCGACCAATCGAAAGTTATCAACTTTTACCGATATGTGAAATTAATTTCGACTTTTGCACTTAACGATAACTTCTTGATGCAATACGCTTCGATCCAAAACAAATCAAAACTTTTTTTCAATGATGCCATCTTATAGTTCGTAGTTTTCCATATAGTCTCTTGCGAAAAATTTTCATTCTATGAAATATAAAATGTTATTAAAGTAATATATTACTCAAACGTATAAAGAACATGATGATCTACAAAGGCGAATGAACAAATTTGTTATATTTATTGTGATAGTTTTGATTTCAATTCTAAGTTATTTAGTCAAGTAATGTAGTTCAGGGCATAATGAACGGCAAGAGATTCCGTGGTCGCTCACCAAGCAGGTGACAGTCATCATAATTACTCAATGCTTTTAATAAAGCCGAATAGGGACACTTAACCAGAGCCATCATTCACAAAGACCCAGCCATAACCACGAGCACTTTGCCAATAGTGCCCGACTAAGAAGAAAAAGTTTCTATCTGATTGACGTTAACAAGTGGCATCCAAGGCAAATTACACATTATTGTATCTGACGTATAATATTATATTAACGAATCCACAAAAGGAGGAATCATTGAAGAGGTCCGTAGCTTTCGTGCTCCACCGTTCGAAGTTCCAACTGCAGTTTTAACTAAATCCAGTGTACATGAAGGAATTGAGTATATTTATTCTAACGCAATCTTTGAGATGCTCTTTGTTAATAAAAATCATTTTTAGTTACTCAGCAGTGTCAACATGTATACAAACTAGGATTCTTACTTCTGTTAATACTTGAAGTCATATGACTGTTATGTGGCAATCCAAAAGCTGTACATGAAGTAGATTTTTTAATTTCACAGCAGGCAGAGCTTATCCTTTATCTAAGCTGATGGTAAATAGCGATAAGGCCGAAAATAAAAGTGTACTTCAACCCCAATCTTGGTGGAAAAACTTGATAACTGTGACAGTCAGAACACAGCAATGTTACCAACTTAGGAAGGCGACCGACATGATAAGATGATGGTAGCTAGTTTAGCGGACCTAGAACTAGGTCTACTACTCGTACCGACCAAACCAAGTACTTAAATTGATCTTCTTGTTGATCGAGCCCGCGATTTTCGTATGTAAGAACTGTGGTCTAACCACTGTACCGGTTGGGAAGGAAAATAAGTTTGCCAATTGTCCACTTTGTTACATAAAAAGTGTTACTGTGCGCAGTCTATCTCCCTCCGCCCGTGCAAAAACATGTTTTCGATCATTTTAGTGAAAATACCAGTCGTATACTAGAATCACATTCAAAGTGTTTAGTTCTGGGAGACTTCAATATGAGCAATATTAACTGGAACGCTGCTTCCCATTTGAACTGTGCCGGAAAGTCTTCACTCGACAACAAGTTACTAGACTTCATCGCCTTGAATAATCTCACTCAGTTTAACAACGTTAAAAACGACAAAGGCAAGATATTAGATCTTATTCTCTCTAATTTTACAGTCACAGACGTAGTGCGCAGCAGTTCTCCTTTAAGTAATCTTGACCTTTACCACCCGCCACTTGAATGTAATATTTCTTGCCTCGGATTGCCACGTCTATCACCGAACACCACTACCAACAGATATAATTTCCGCAAAGCTGATTTCGACAACATAATGTCGGATTTGTCTTTTATTTCTTGGGAGAATGAGTTGTCCTCTTGTTGTTAGGTTGACGATATGGTTGATAGGTTTTATAGGTTAATGAGACTCTCCATCTCTAAGCATGTTCCTAAAAGTAAACCGGTTTCAAAGAAGTTCCCGATCTGGTATTCTAAAGAACTTATCCGTCTACTACATGAAAAATATAAGATCAGAATAAAGTATCGTAAATACAAAAACCCATTAGACGAACTTGCCTTGCATACCATTAAAAAAAGATGCTCAAATCTGACCGAAACTTGCTATCTCAAATATATTACCGATATAGAGCAATCTTTGCCAGATAACCTGAAACTGTTTTGGAGTTTTTTGAAGAATAAGAAGCGGAATAGTAATAGTTATCCTTCGTCCATGAGTCTCGGTGACAGCAAGGCTAGTGGCGGGGACACAATATGCGATCTTTTTGCTTCCTTTTTTTCTTCAGTATATAGTAATTGCCCTAATTCACATACTACAGCTGACAACACCATGCTCACCTCTAACTACCTCGCAAATGTACAGTTTTCACCAGACGAGGTGTTGAAAGCTCTCAAATGCTTGGACCGGAACAAGGGTGCTGGGCCTGATGGGATTCCCCCTCTGCTTGTAGTTGAATGCTCTAAAGCAATATCTCTGCCTCTATCCATCATCTTTAATTCATCTTTAACCTCTGGCATTTTTCCATCAGCCTGGAAGGAAGCTAGAGTTGTTCCAGTTTTCAAATCTGGTGATGCCGCGATGGTTAAAAATTATAGACCTATATCTATCTTACCTGTATTTGGTAAGGTATTCGAATCGTTGTTGTGCCCCGTCATATCCTGGCATATTAAACAATTAATCTCATCTCAGCAGTCTGGGTTCCTATCATCTCGATCTGCAACAACCAATCTTGTTTCTTTTGTTCAACATGTGTCCGAATCACTAGATACGCGGCTATCGGTTGATACTATTTATACAGACATTAGTAAAGCATTTGACACCGTAGACCACAAAATTTTGCTTCATAAACTCTCTCTCTTTGGCATTTCTGGCAGTCTGTTGGAATGGTTCTCATCTTATCTCAGTCTGCGAAGTTCTCGAGTAGTGGTGAGTGGATTCTCCTCGGAACCATTTTTTTCCGCCTCTGGAGTCCCCCAGGGTTCCCATCTCGGCCCGATCTTGTTTAATATTTTTATCAATGACGTTGTTCCCATTTTCAAACACGCTAATTGTTTTCTCTATGCTGATGACATGAAGTTATCCATGCAGATCAAAGATGTTAGTGACACATTGTTACTGCAGGAAGACTTGGAGCGGCTCGCTCTTTGGTGTCATGACAACAGATTGTCACTGAACATTAATAAATGCAAGTACATTCGTTTTTCGAGAAGCAAGAACGTCTCGTCGCAAAAATATACAATTGGTGGAAATGCGTTAGAAGAGGTGGATTCAATTCGTGACCTGGGAGTTATTTTGGACAAAAAGCTGAGTTTCCACGAACACATAAACCACATTGCCACGAAAAGCTTCCAAATGCTAGGATTCGTGATACGTAACGCAAAAGACTTTAAAAGACCATCAACAAAAATTCTCTTGTTCCAGTCATTGGTCCGATCGGGTCTAGAATACTGTAGCCAAGTTTGGTCCCCACAGTATGACGTACACATTAAGCGAATCGAACGCATACAAAAACGTTTTTTGTGGCATCTCACCTACCAAAATCACAAGGTTAAAGAGCTTCCCTCCTACGAGAAGCGGTTGGCTCATTTTGGAATGAATAGTTTACAGGAACGGAGATTTTTGTTGGACTGCATGTTTTTGCACAAAATTATCAATGGAGTTGTTGACTGCTCGTCGCTGTTAAGATCAATCAACTTTAATGTCCCACTTAAACAGCCTCGCGCTTGCAGATACGTTCCATTTTCAATAAGGGGTTCTAAAACTAATCTTGGTCACCACGCCACCATGAATAGACTTCAACGACAATACAACGCACTTAAAGGCGAATCTATTGATATATTTACTGATAATCCGCAAAAATTTAAACGTAACATACTTACTTCTTTCTCGCCCGGGTCTGTTTAATTAGCTATTATCTCCATTTTTTTTCTTTTTTTAATGTTTATCCACTTTTTCGTTAAATCTTAGTTAAGTTTTAGGTTATTAAATAAAATACTGAGTTCACGTTTGCATGCCGTGGCAACCTTTAATTAAGTCAGCACTTAGAATGAGATACAGTTCACTTACATAAGTCTTTTGTAGTGTATGCCTTGTTGGTTGTCCTAATAAATAAAATAAAAATAAAAAAATAAAATAAGGTATCTCGTCTAATCTCACGATAATACATGGATTACAGTATTCAGAGTCCTTCCATTCGCTCCATTTATGCATTTAAATCCCTTTGATGCATCTATTAGCGAATCCCCAATAGCCTTGATAGGATTACAGCCGTACCGTAAGCATCACTCATCCTGTTTATGGCCATAGGAAATCCCGAAATATCCTGCGATTTTTTATTCATGATATAATCAAAGCAAATAATAAAGAATAATAAATATGCCGCAACTTGCAATACGACTGGCGCTAAACATGTTGAATTTAAGATATAATTGCTGTTTCTTTCTATCCATCCATAGGGAAGGCTCGTGCCCCAGCAGTGGGAACGTAAAATGAGCTGATGATGATGATGATGATCATTTCTGTTTATTTGATAAGTATGGTGACGATAATGCTTTAGATTAGGCATGGCTTAAGTTCTCTTAACAATATAAATTATTTGAATATTAACAAGGTTTATTATTAAGTTATTATAAGTTCAAAAGCGGTATGCATAACACAATTGTAATAAAACATACGCAGACTCGAAATTTAATATGTCACTTAGAAGAGTTGAAATCGGGCTTGTAGTGTCAAGCATTGGGAGAGGCCGCCTATGTCCAACATGGGATAATTATGATGATGATGATGATGATGTGTAACTTAATAACTGTAAAGCCATTCCGTAGTCAATTGCGACGGGGACATACCACTAATGGCTCACAAACAAACATTGATGCTTAGGCATTGTGAGTGCTTGATGATTGAATAATTGTAGTCTCTGTTGAATGTGTAATGGGCTGCTGTGTTTAATAATGGAAGTAACTATAAATTCTGAATTCATTATAGGCAACAGCTGAAGTTTCTCATGAGTATAAAAATAACATCAAATTGTATGATAACATTAGTACATAATGGTAACATTAAAATAATATTATGATACTTGTAAACGTATTCTACAAACTCCTTGGATATGAACAGTGTAATGGTACATTGTGATTGGTTTTTGTATTAAACACAAAAAATATTAGCTGGTTAGAAACATTGTTCACAACACAACGTTCTTTTTTACATTCCACACATCGATTATTGTGTGGAATGTAAAAAAGAACGTTGCTAGCTACGTATTTACAAAATACCCCATGCAGTACTAAAGACAAAAGTTGTTTTGGTTGTTTGATTGATTTTTTTATTTGATTTGATTAATGGAATCAGGCGTTCCTTTCCAGACATTTATGACGATGCATCAAAATTAAATGCAATTTCAAAAAATGTTTTAACCTAAAAAAATAAAACCAACAAAAAATAAAAAAAAATAACTGTTAATAAAACTTTAAATACGTAATTCCTGAAATAACATCATAGAATAATAATTCAATTAAATTCAACGGTTTTGGAGTCGGTGCCAAAAAACATCTCTCCTCTTTTAAATGCCAAACATAAAATATTTGGGTTTAAAAAAACGCTTCCAACCCTCTAAAATTACTTTACTGCGTATAATTATAAACATCCTCGTGGCAAAAATGAGACAAAACGTTCGTGACACCCACACAATTCCCAATTCATGTATTCACATCTAGAAAATAAAGTGCTTCAAAAATGTCAGGAATATAATTACCTTCGCATACTCAAAGCGGCGTGGGATGACCCGCGAAGAATATCAAATTCAACCCTTTTAAGGAAAGGCATAAAAAATTTACGCGCCCCGTAAAGTTGTGAACAATCACGCTTCCTCATACCCGGGGGTTAACAGCTTATAAATATTGAGATAGTCATTACTGAGCTTGATCTGGTCATCTGCCAAGAAGTGGATGCTTCTGGCAGATATTACGAAAGAAATATTGCCAAGGCTTTTTTCCTAATTTCGGCTTGCATAACATCGAGTGGCTTATTTGGATACTTTGTGTACTTTATCCTTAGAATTAATTATTAAATGTGCTTCTGTCATTTTCAGACTCTGTTTGTAATCTTTTGTTTTGATACCAACGGTTTGTGGTTGTCCTTAGGTTTTTAGATTTTATAATGCTACAAAAGCGCAATAACACCTAGGGTCTTACAAATAAACAAAGAATAAGTTCCGAATAGTTATTCCGTGATTTGTCTCTTTCACTCTAATTTGAAATGACGTTTACGTGACAGGAGCAAAACACGGAACTATTCGGACCTTATTCTTTGTTTATTTGTAAGGCACCTAATGTATTTAACTAAATTCGGTATTATTTTATACAGTAGTTTGTTATTAGTCACGCTCATAAATACCCAACAAAAAAATCCATTCCTTCCAATTAGCAACCATGTATCTGCTTGGAGGCAGAAATAAGTATGATGGTGTTAGCCATTAAGAAATTAGAAGCTTTTTTTGAGAGTGCGGTAGAGAAAAGAGTTACGTGTACATAATCACTTAGTTTTTTAAAAAATGTATACAAAAATGCTATATCTCCAACATGCTTGGAAATGAGGTCATTATTTTGACAACGTTCTTCTGGATGAATCGCAATTGCTGTAATACACGCAAGCAGCGGTCAGCAGTATTTGTATCAAAATCGATATCTCGACCCAACTAACCGTCTTGTCTAGTGGTTGAGACCACACCGGTTTAGACCCAGAGGTCTCGGGTTCGATTCCCAGCGGGGGGTACATGTTTGTGTACTCGGTTTGGTTGGTGGTAGGGCTTGTTTGTCTGCCTGGCAAGCTACCACAAGCTATCTAAAGATGTCGCATTAACATCAATGTTTGTAGCATTGTTGTGTTCCAGCAGCTAGAGATATGATAGCCAGTATAACAGTAGTTGAGGATTTCAGGTGAAGTGCGTTTCCACCTTCGGCCTTAGTATCACTTAACATCAGGTGGGATGAAGGCCAAGTTCTTACCCGTAAGACATTAAAAAAAGAGAAATAATAAATTGATCCACAAAAAAATTGTAGGCTAGCACCTAAAATGGTAAGTTAGCATCTAAATAGTAGTTTAGGTGCTAACTTTGTATTTTTAAGTGCTAACTTAGTATTTTTGTGGGTTAGGTTAGGTTAGTTTGGTGATCGATTAAATACAAGCCTTAACACTTTGAACTGGATGTAAATAGAAATTTGTTCTTAGGTAAAATAATAAACAAATGAATGAAATGAATATTGGTGCCCGCAAAGTATTCAAGTTTTAGTTCAAGAACTTTGGCGCGGTTGGCCGTGCCATACATATTGCCGACTAGAACGCAAAGTTTTTTTTTTCAATTGGAACATTGTTCTATGTAGGACAAACAGCACACGCCAACTTGCACTCCTATACGTTTTCAAATATGAACGTTGTAAATGCATGAATGAGGTCGGAAATTGAATTTGAAATAATAAATGTTGGCGAATTACTTTTTGAAAGGTATGGAACTTTTTTTTTTTAGAAAACTAAAAAGTTGAAAATGTTTTATTTTACCACACATTTTTACCCGACTGCAAAGGAAAGGTATTGTTTTTCGTGCGTATCTTGTATGATTCTTTATCACTTCATATCTCCAGAACCGCTGCCCAAATGTTCTTAGATAGGTGACGTTAAAAAAAAACATGGCCACTGTGCGACAAAAAAAAACTAAACTACATTATGGGTATCAAATTATAGGGCTCAACACAAGGATTTTAAAAAGGTATTCACGAAATTTGTCTTACTAAAAAGATATAAATAAAATAAGAATAAAAAAAAAACAAAAATCCCGCCTGCTTAAAAAAAATAATTTTTATCTTGTTCCGGCCTTTTCAGTTGATTTTCTACTTAGTTACTTATTATTTTTTACGCAGGCGGGTTTTTTTTTCAAATTTTTATTTTTACTATTTAGTTCAGATGAAAAACTACGTATTATGGTTTCATCATCTCACCCAAAAGAGGTCCACTGCTGGACATAGGCCTCCCCCAAGGATCTCTACAACGACCACTTTTGTGTTTTTATTTCCTCTAAAACTTTTATTCCCTATTTATAAATTCAAAATGTAATCTGGAAAGTTTAAATTCAAAGAAGATTTGTGTCGTTATCGGCACCTAAAGTAATGTTAAGCCAATCGGTGTAACTGAAAGCTCCAGTTGTTATCTTCAAAAAGTTTCCTTCAATTTTATCTCGCTAAATTCATTTTGCGATTGTACCCAGAGTTCCACCAGTCCCTTTCAGATGTCGTAACGGAGCAAATCTACAGTGAAAACGCCTTCACAAAGTTCACAGCTAGTTGCAACCTAGATATTTTGAGTCCAACAAGAAACTGTAAGATTTTTTTTTTTTTTTTTTCATTTATTAGGGTAAACAAACAATGACAATACATAATGGATAAGACAGATAATGACAAATGAATTGGTAGAATTGTCACCAACACCGTTTACCACAAATAGACTGACAAATTAACTAATGCTAGGTTGACAATGTAGTGCTACGTTACAAAATGTACTACGAGTATACCATAAATTAACATTTGACAATGAATTACATAGTTTCTTAATTAATCTTACATGATTTACACTTATTGCACCACAGTGAGAGGCAGTTTAGTCGTTTTCCAACTCACTGCGCCGCACCAAATCGTCGAGCAACTTAGTTTTAAATGTACCAGGGTTCACCGCCATCATGTCAATTGTGTTGAAGAAAGTGTTAAATGATGTGACCATTCGGTATAGGGGTGATCGCTTACCGGCATCTGTACGGCATCTATTGGTTGCAAACAATTGACATGGATTACGGCTGTGAACCCTGGTAGGTATTTTATAACTTAATTTATTAATTATAGAAATGCAGTCGTATCTATTATGACACAGGTCATAGAGCATATTCATCTCTAGTTGTGTGCGTCTTTGATTAAGTGTGATAAGTTTATAATTTTTAAGGAGCTGTTTATACGAAAGGCGACACTTAAAACATTTATATTGCATTGTACGTAAGAATTTTTTTTGAACACTTTCTAGAGATTTTATATATTTATGATAGAATGGGTTCCAAATGGGCACAGCGTATTCTAATTGGGATCTAATTAACGCATTATAAAGGGAAAGAAAAGTAGCTGGTCGTTTGAACTCTTTACCCACTCTCATCACAAAACCATACATCTTATAAGCCTTATTTATTATGGTATCTACGTGTTGGTTAAGATGTAGTTTACTGTCTAGGACAACACCAAGATCTCTGATGGACTCAACTCTTACAAGAGGTATACCATGAAAGTTATAATTATATTTGCTAACCCGTTTTTTCTTTGTGAAAGTAATAGTTTTGCATTTATCGATACTCAAGCTTAGTTTATTATCGGTGCAGTATGCTATGAAGCTATCAAGATCCTGTTGAAACCGGTGATGATCGTCCTCGTTTTCAATTGTGTGAAATATTTTTAGATCGTCTGCATACATAAGAATATTACAAAACTTGAAGCATTTTTGCACGTCGTTAACGTATATAATAAACAGTAACGGACCCAGTATTGAGCCTTGTGGAACTCCGGAGCTTATAGGAACGAAATTAGACTCATAACCACTAATGACAACTTTTTGCGTGCGGTTTGTTATGTATGACCTAAACCATCGCCACAATGATCCTCTGATACCATTATAGGCTAACTTGTCCAGTAGGATCCGGTGATCCACTCTGTCAAAAGCTTTTCTAAAATCGGTATATACACAGTCGGTTTGTTTGTTATCATCAATACTTTCAAAAAGATGTGATGCATAAATTAATAGATTAGTGGTAGTTGATCTCTTTTTAACAAAGCCATGTTGTTGTTGTATTATTATGTTATGTAAAGCAGGATATATACTGTTATGAATCAATCTCTCAAATAGCTTCGACAGAGTGGGTAAGATCGATATTGGTCTATAGTTCTCAACACGCGATTTATCTCCACATTTAAAAACCGGGACAATACGAGCTGATTTCCAAATTGTGGGAAACACCCCTTCATGCAAGCATCGGTTAAATATATAATGTACTGGTTTACAAATTGTAGTAGCCGTGGACCTAAGAAAGGTAGGTGGTATGTTGTCGACACCTGACCCTTTTGAAATGTCTAAATGTTGCAACTGCTTTAGTATATCATCTTCTTTGAGGTTAATTTTATTTATTGACGGATCAACTGAGTGATTACTGTCCTCAATATTGTTGATATCATAATCCATAGATAGAGATGAAGGTTCAAAGACTGATTTAAAAAACAATGAGAACAAATTACATACTTCATTTGGATCATCTGTTGCACAATCATTATATGTTACTCTGTTGGGTATATCTGAGGTTGCTTTTTTATGATTGAAATATGTCCAAAAGTATTTTATGTTATCTTGTATACTGTTTTCGACAGAATTCAAATAGTTTGTATAACATTTATGTGACAAAAGTTTAAAACGTGCTCTGAACATAGAGAATTCTTGATAGTCTGATTCATTCTGATATGTCTTCCATTTAATCCAAGCCCTACTTTTATTTTTAAAAATATGAATGAGAGCCGGGGAAAACCATATAGGAAACTTGGATGTTTTAATAATTTTTGTTGGAATATGTTTTTTTATAATAGTATAAATATTTTCATAAAAAAGGGATACTGCGCTTTCCGCACTATTACATGAGTACATAGGATTCCAATCAATTTTTGCGATCTCGGCATTAATATTATCATAATTTGCTTTGCTGTAGTTAAATTGAGTGCTAGGTTTAGTAGTTATAGGTGACAAACTAATATTATCCAATGGTACTAAGGCAAAAAAAGGAGGATGATTTTCATCAGGCTGCAGCAGAGGTAATTGCGTAAGAAAGGTCTTGGTATCACAGACATTAGTAATTAATAAATCCAATAATCTATTTCTAGTATTTTTGTGTTTATTTACTTGCAACCCGTTTAAAGCCGCTATAAAGTTCATTAAATAGGCGTTCGACAAACAAGAATTACTAGTGATAATCGGTTCCAATTGTGTTCCACTGTCGCGCCACTCTAATGTTGGGAGATTATAATCGCCTGCTATAATAAATTCATTTACATCTAAGTTCTGTAATGTTGCGGACAGAGAATTAAAATGTGAGATATAAATATCGGGGCTTAGGTTTGGCGGTATGTAAACTGCGCTTATCACGCAACGATAATTACGCGACCGCAGTTCAATGAGTAGGTGATCAACAAGCGGTGAGCGCGCAGGCGGCGGGTCGGCAGATGGCGGCGACGGCGCGCACTGTGATGCAGCCAGCCCGCGGTGCACCGCGATCAGCACCCCGCCGCCGTCACGCCGGCCGCTACCCGCACGGTCACGGTCGCATCGGAACACTCGATACCGGCTATCCAGCAACTCATTGTTAGATATATTGTCCTGTAGCCAGGTTTCTGTTAGGATGATGACATCATAACTATTTGACAGAGCGTTCATATAGAGGGTTTTCAGTTTTGTCCTTAACCCACGGCAATTTTGATAATAAACTGATAAGATACGCTTATTCACTTGAACCAAAAAGACAATAAAAGAATATATCAACAATGTATTGTGTGTGTAATAATAATGAGTATGACGCAGGCCTAGAATATTTAGTAATGATAATATAAAAAAATAATACATTGTGTGCCCATAAATATGTTTTCAATGTCCAGTCTACATACTGTGCCCATTCAAAAAAGTACCCACGATAACAAAATTGCAAAGTAATTGTTATTATTATGCCCTGAAATGCAATAATTAATTGTTTACTATAATATAAATCATATGTACAGCTCATCTTATCATCATAGACTATACGTATATAGCTTTCACTCAACCATAAAATAGGGAAAAAAATAATAGGTAAATCTAAACTAAGTAACACATAATAATAATAACTAAGTGCTTTAATGTGATTGTAACGAGTAGTTGCAAACTTGAACAAGTTTTTTATAATCATAAACAGTGTATAATAATGCTTACGTAATAAGTTATTTAATTTTAGCAATATCGTGGACTGATCGAATAGCCAATACAGGTGATGTTTCCGCCTTACGGGCCAAAATTGTCCCATGCTTGACCCATACAAACTTATACTCCATTTTTCTTGCTGCTTCGCGGCACTGCCGAAACAATAGTTTATTACTAAGGGTAAGATGCTCGTTTAAATAGATGTTAACCGGTGGTCCGTTAAATGATAGTTTGGATGAGTCCAGTCCCCTTGTTGCTCGATAGGCAGAGATGATATTATCACGCAGAATTTTATTGCTGAGCTTGACTATAATGTTTTTCGGTCTCGGATTTTTTTGGTCGGCGTGCGGTACACGATGCAAGGCAACAATGTCCGTTGTGCGTATCGGGTATTTAATTACGTCTCCGAGGCACTCCATGATACTCAGGAGGTTTTCACTTCGCCGCTCTGGTATATTCGAGATTTCAATATTGCAGTTTCTTGCTTGCTGCTCCATTGTAGATATTTTGAGTTCCAAATTGCTAATTTGAGTTTCCAGTTCAGTTGTGCGTGACACTTTGCTTTCAACAGCTGCGAATCGGTTTTCAAATGCATCCTGGCGATCTGACAGAAAATTTAAAGAATTTAAAGATTCATGAAACTTTGTAAGTTTTACTTGTCATTGAATAGTTTAAAAAATGTATTTTTGCCTTTATACATTTCTTTGTACCATATTACCTGGGGGGTAACCACGACATCAGCATCAGTCATTATATATTTAGTAGCTGACCCGGCGGACTTCGTACTATAACCTATGTTACTCAGCGCTAATGTAGCATTCTAATGGTGAAAAATTTTTTTAAATCGGTCCAGTAGTTTTTGAGCTTATTCGTTGCAAACACACATACAAAAATTCAAAGCTTTTCTCTTAATAATATTAGTATAGATATTCAGTGACACCTTTGACTTTATATTTGAATTTATAAAATGTTATTGTTCATACATTTTTAATGTCTGCTGTATCCAGTTGCGATCAGGCTTGCACTAGGTACTCGTTATACTTATAGTTCATGAAAAATTTCCATTTTTATTTGCCGTGTCTTGCTGCAAAGCAGAAATCTACTTATTATCTGACACTAATAAGTTGAAGTATGTATAATATCTCGATGGCGCAGTTTGTTAACGCGCCCGGTCTGCGAGTGCTGAGTAATGTTCGCAAAGGCTGGTCATCGGATGGGTGACCAAAAATTTATTATCTCGAGCTCCTTCGGGCTTCGGAAGGCACGTAAGTCCCGACAGCATTAGCAGTCGTTAACAACCGCCAATTCTGGGCCTTGGGGTTTTTAGGCCTGTTCTTCCTATCCATCTATAGGGAAGGCTGGTGCCCCAACAGTGGGGACATAAAAATGAACTGGTGATTAATGAATGTATTTTTAGGCCTATTAATATACAAAGCCAATTATACCTACAAACTTTTTTATTTAAGCATGGACTAATAATATATTAGTCACAACGATATTTGTGTGAGTTTCACAGCACCTATCAGCACCTATCAGCTGCTTAATGAAGAAACGATTTAAAACTAACCTTCATGAAGATTCTAAATTCGTCTTGTTAACTTTTCTAGCCCTTACCAATAGGTACGTTGTGCACTCGCACGGAATACAACAAATTCGATACAAGCTCTTCTATATTACTCAAAGCAACTTTAAAGGTAGTTCATGGAACACGTTTAACTTTGCTAGAGGGAGAGTTTGCTTTAGTTTTAACCAAATTTGTATAGCGCCTGCAACATTCTGCCGAGCAACAAAAACGGCCAATTCAGCTGACACTAGCAAATACACTAATAAATATGTAAAACATAATATACAAATATGACGGTTACTTTCACTACAAAGTAAATAGCCTATAACTGTTCCACTCTGTGCAAAGGCGTCCATCATTGAAACCAAGTCATCACTACAATTGATGGGTATTGGTCTTATCTTGGTTTGGTTTCTTTACTTTTTATATGGAAATATAATTGCTGAAGATGGAATGTCTTTTATGTTTTACCAATGTGATGTAAATAAAAGTATGACCTATTTGGCTCTTATGTTATTATAATCTGTCAATGGCGTTTTATAGTATTATATTTAAGGAAACAAATGAACGTATAATTCGGCGTGTCTATAATTGCGTTTTTGTCTCCCATCACTTACGAATTACTTCATTTGGAAGCACAATGGAAAAAAATACGAAGTGGTAAAATTACAACTATTTAAAAAAGGATGAACTGAGAGTAACTTAGACAGTAGCTCATTTATATAAACTAGTGGTCGCCCAGTGGTCGAAATTCGACCGTAATTTTATTAAGGCTGCACAGATTATATCCTAAGCAATGAGAAATTAAAAAAGATAGAATGTGAGTTTGGATTGGCATTGACAGATTTCGACCGCTCCTCTTCCATTTTTGAAATTTTTGAAAAGAGTATTTATGCGTGTGTGTCAAATTTATGGTATCTTTTATTGATTTAATGTATTTTTTATGCATAATTTAAAAAAATATATTATAAATATGAACATTCTGCAATCCTTCTCTATATAATCGATAAGTGTGCGAAATTTTATAATCCTCCGTGCTCGCAATTTTCGTAAAAAGGGGTACAAAGTTTTTGCTTTACGTATTAATATAAAGATATACCCCATAATGACAGGCTTATTTTATTTCGAACTGTTGTAATAACTAGACAAACTCTACCACCAACCAAATAAAAAAATAACTAAAGTATCATCACTTTAGTTATTTTTTCTGTTCAAATTCCATTAATGAACTATGAACATCATCCAATACTTCGCACATTACTAATTCTACGACAATAATCTCTCAACTGTGTTTTGTTTCGGAGTCTGGTAAGTTTTACTCGAAAGACGAACACAATATTGCATTGCACACCAAATACAGACTTACAACGCCATTTTGTGACAAACAATGTTTTGCAGAGCTAATACGAAGTCGGGATGTTCCAAACAATGGAAGTAGAATCAAAACAACCCAATGAACTAGTGCAATTCAAACTTCAGCTTCAACAACACACAACCGTGGACTAGTGGCGAAGACCACCGGTCTCAAACCCAGAGGTCACGGGTTCGATTTCCAACGGGAGTACATGTTTGTGTATTCTGTTTAGTTAGGGGTAGGGCTTCTTTATCCACCTAGCTAGCTACCTACCACCATCTTATCTAAATATGTGGACACAACATCAATGTTTGTAGCATTGTTGTGTTCTGGCAGCTAGGTATGAGATATCCAGTGCCTCATTAGTTAAGGATTCCGATTAAAGTGCGCTTCCACCATTGTCCTTATCATCACTTAACATCAGATGAGATGAAGACACTGTGCCTACCCGAAAGATATATATAAAAACACACTTGATTCAGGACAGCAGTTGTAATGCAAAGATCAATTCAACAACGCTTTATAAACTACACACGTTCAAAAATTGGGCAACAATATAGTCGAACAGTTTATTATAAACATTACATAGTGTGAGGTTGACAAAATCTATACTGACGGTTAATTGTTATGTTCAGAACGAATTTGAACGAGCTATCCTGCTTTGTCACACGCAAAGCTTGTGAAAGAGAGAGATATACGGGTCCCTCGTTTTCGCTCGCTTGGCTCAGACAAGGGACCCTTCCTTCCCGTTGAAAAACAATTTTGATGGCGTTTTATATTGGGTTCCCGGGTTGTCTCCCACTGTGAGCTAAATAGGTTTGTGGACCCGGCAAGCATTTTTTGAGCCCCATCCTTTTGTAGCCTTGGCGAAAATAACGACGCACTATCAACGTTGAGACTTTGAAGTTTTTCCTCCTTTGGGGAGAAAGATTATTATTAATATTTTATTTGTTGCAAGTCTCGCCTTTAACATGAAGCTATGGTATTCTGTTCTGTGATCTATAATCTAATGCTATCTGTCTGTGCCCGAGGCTCCGCTCGCGTCAACGTATTGTTATAAATATTTGTTAATTATTATCTGGCTTGATTCACTATTATCTACTCTGCTTATTCAGTATGCTATATAGCATACTGAATAAGCAGAGTACTATATAGCAATTAGTATATATCAACAGCATCATCAGCTCATTTTTATATCCCCACTGCTGAGGCACGAGCCTTCCCTATGGGTGAATAGGGAGAACGGGCCATAAACCACCTCGCCAAAAAAATGCCGATAAGTAAGTTATAAGTAACATATAGCATATAATATCGGCTAAGTACTTCTTGAGTTAAGGACACAAACGGACGGACAGAGATACGTTAAGTTTTACAATACGTATAGATAATAACTGAAACACAATAACAAAAATCATAATACCCCTCTTTAAAAGCTTACTCACTTAAGTTCAACTCATACACACCAAAGTATGAGTGAGACAGACATAGACTATTTACTTCTACCACTACATCAAAAAGGTTTTACCATTAGCATTAACCTGAAAAGCTCTTACTTCTTATTGATTCTTTTCTGTACAAAGAATCTTACAGAAAAATGGCGTAAAAATAATATGAGAGATGCCATAAAAGTTATTTTTTAGTGTAATTAATTAAATACATTATGAGCTTAAATTTTCTTGCTTATAAGCCCTCACCCAAGTTGAATAATTAGTTACGGTTTTTTATGTCGGTGACAATGAAACGTATGGAATTCTAAGTTGCAACTTTATGTTTAATTGAATATGGTTTTGTTAAGTCTACTTCCTTAGAAGTTTGATTCATAAAGGTCTTTGCCCACTAAACCGTATCACACCTTGACTGTGCTAGGAACGTGTCAGGCAAAATAATGTATTGGAAAGTATGGCACTATACCTATCATACCGTTCCATTACCGACCAACACCGTTGCGTATCGTCACGTACCGTGCAGGAACCGTCGACAATTGTTGGCGCGAATACTTCATTTAACCTGTTATGCATGGATATGATACGCTGTTGATACGTTGTAGTGGGCATAGTAGTCCGTGTTGTGTTCCTTTCCGTGCCTCATACGTCATGGTATGATACGGTCTAGTTGGCAGATACCTTGATGTGGATAGTTACAACCAGTTACAACCAAATTTTATCTTGTAACTACATTAGCATTGTAAATGCAAAATTAAACAAATAAAAATATTTATATAGATTTATATCTTTATCGATTGTTAAATTCTTGCAAAAGTGTTCTTTCGGGCAACTTCACTGCGAAGTAATACCTCTGGCTTGCAGCGTAAATCACAAAGTGCTAGAAAGTTGGTATCTCGGTAGCTCAGCGGTTACAGCATTGGATCGGTAATCCAAGGGTCGTGGGATCGTTTCCCACTCGAGTTTCCTGAGACTGCTTAAATTTTTCTAGTAAAATTGTATCTTGTTACACTGAAATTATCAATTTTGTCTCTCACAACTCCAAGCAAACACTGCTTATAAAATATTACCGCGACTAAGAAGCTGCGCATTCGAAACGTTTTACTACACGAAGGCAGTATTTATGTGCTTTGATCCGGAGCTAAATACTGAGTACTGGAGTTTATGGAGTTGCTGAAAATATAAATCACACGCTTTCCGCTTAAAGACATCACTTGCTAAGCAGGATTAGTAGGTGATTATTGGGCATTCTAATTCACTTTTTCTTCACCGTTCGCTCACTCCGTTCGCTCTCTCGAAAAAGTGAATTAGAACGCCCAATAATCGTTGAGAAAAATTCAAAATTTGTTTACTAAAAATGCTACTCACCGATTAGAATCAGGACGTTCACTTGACCTCACATTACGCATTAAGTAACACCACAATATTATAATAAGAAATGTCTTTTAAAACTTTAGGGGAGTAACTGATAAGGTATGTGCTGTTGAACAAAAAACAATAGTCATTCAGAAATGAAACCTTCGCAATGCAGATTACAGATTAATCAGATACAATAAATTATTTTAGATGTTTAAAGGTACTTAAAACCATTGAGCTATACTTAAAACATTTTAAAATAATTTTTATGTTATGTGGTAGATTGCTCAAGATTATTTCCAGCCAGATTGGTCGTACCATCGTTATAAGTCATAAGTTTTTTTAGGTACCGGGAAATTAAATCTTCACATGGTTTTGAAATGATTTTTAAAACATGTGGCTGATTGCTCAAGATTCTTTCCAGCCAGTTTGGTCGTACTATCGTTTTAAGATATTTTAAATATAGGTACCTGGAAACGAATTCTTCACATGGTTTTAAAATGATTTTAAAAACATGTGGCTGATTGCTCAAGATTCTTTCCAGCCAGTTTGGTCGTACCGCTGTATTAAGATTTTTAAATATAGGTACCTGGAAACGAAATCTTCACATGGTTTTAAAATGATTTTAAAAACATGTGGCTGATTGCTCAAGATTCTTTCCAGCCAGTTTGGTCGTACCACCGTATTAAGATTTTTTAAATATAGGTACCTGGAAACGAAATCTTCACATGGTTTTATAACAATTTTTAAACCATCATGTAGCTGATTGCTCAAGGTTCTTTCTAACCCGATTGGTCATAACTAACGTTAAACACAGTTCAGATTTCTTAAACTCATGTAGCCACAAACCTTACTAGTTTCCGGAAGAATTAAAAATGTATTTTTGGTGGAATTGATTTGACACTCAAGAACACTATACATTACTAAAAGTATTTTAACGTATCACTCCGATGAACATTTACATCGGTATGGAGAATGTAGTTGAATGAACAAAATTAAATGTAAGTACTTATGTTCTAATGCAATTCAACCCAGGTCTCTTGTGCACTCGTAATAAGGTTTACTTTACAAAAAAATGTGGATTTACCAGCTGCAATTGGTTGTTTATTGGTTTTATGCTTTCAGTGAAAAGAGAGTTCCGTACATTATATTTATTACTAGCGACCCGCCCGCAACCTCGTCCGCGTGAACACCCGTATCTCGATGGTTACACCTGACAGCCGAACTCTCATACTTTGCTACATAATGACTATCAATAACATGATGACATCAAAAATTTAAATAAAGTTTATTTTCATATGAAAACAGTTTCCGTGGATTTTCCAATTTTAGTCATACAAACATTGTCCTGTCAATTACAAACACATCGAAAAATAAATCCGCCAAATCGGTCAAGCCGTTCTCGAGTGATTTTTCGTCGTACATTCGACAATTGATATTTATTTCATACAGAGGCCCGCCCACGACTTCGTCCGCGTGTCCTGTATCCTGTGATGGTTTTGCCAAATCAGAAAGATTTATGGATAACATTATAACAACTTGCTAAAGTTTCAAGTTTCTGTTTCAGAATTATAGTTTTGTGTTCATGTTAAAATCCCATAGAAAAATAAGGGGTTCAGTTTCTTGAATTCGAACAACTCCCAACAAGTTAAGCAACTTTTGCAAAGGCCGGTAATTGGATGGGTGACCAAAAATGTATCATCTCGAGCTCCTCCGTGCTTCGCAAGGCACGTAAAGCCGTTGGTCCCGGTTGCATTAGCAATCGTTAACAACCACCAATCCGCACTGGGCCCGCGTGGTGGTTTATGGCCCGTTCTCCCTATCTATCCATAGGGACATAAAAATGAGCTGATGAAAATGAAAGAAATCATCCAAATCGGTCAAGTCGTTCTCAAGTGATGCGATGTCATACATGCGATAATTGATTACTAAAACATATATCGCGAACCCTAAAAAGCTGCGTTGCATTATGCACCTTGTTCAAATTGCAGAATCATCAAACAAGGAGCGTTGACAACATAAGTAGGTACTCAAGTATTTACTTTCTTGTAAAAAATTTTTATTACCCGACTGCGGAGGGTAATGATTTTTGTGGTTATATACAACGAATTATGATGTCTATTGTAGATTGAAGGTATACGTTAGATCAGAATCTTTTTAGGATGCAGTCGTTTGGAAGCATTTGCGTATTCAGCGATTGTTTCATTATAAAAGAGTTGCGGGTTCGATTCCCGTACTAAGATAAAATACCTGTGTCGTAATAAAATTGTTAGGTATAGTATAAATTGGTTAATTAATTGAAATTGTATATAACGAAACCGAAAACATATGTTATTGTTTTTTTTGCTATCTGTATCTACATCCGATGTAAATTGAAACTCGAACAAACAAAATATTATTTTGTTTTGTTAATTCAGTAAAATAACAAAGTGCTTATCAATTTTAAATCAATTAAAATTCAACATCTCATGATTTTGCTGATTTATAAAGAAAAATTTGGGACATCATTAACAACATTTTCTAAACCTTTTTGTTAAAGTAATTCTTATATTATAATAATATATTAACTTAATAAACCTGTAGGAAAGAGGCTAGCACGCTATGTATGTCTGTAAGCTATAGTTGTTGTATGGGGTTCAGAGTTTGATACTCGGTCGGATCGATTTTTATTAGCTCTGTGTTTGGGATTTTGTTTAAGAACAAGTATAAGTATTTGGATCAGAACAATGCGTGTAATCATAACTAATTCTGTTTTTAGTAAGTTTTCTAAAATATGTAGTTCGATGGTGTACCTATATTTACATATTTCTAGGATGAATTAACTTACATCTACATCAGCTCAACATCATCGTTAAAATACAACAAATGCAT
The DNA here is from genome assembly GCA_963082485.1 of Eudonia mercurella. Taxonomy (NCBI): domain Eukaryota; kingdom Metazoa; phylum Arthropoda; class Insecta; order Lepidoptera; family Crambidae; genus Eudonia; species Eudonia mercurella. Next base: position 694,054 of record OY720025.1, on the reverse strand, counting down.
TACTTATTATTTTCATTATTTTCATTTAACGAAATCTCTGTTGAGAGATAGATTAAAAATGAATAAGTTAAATACAATCAAGAGACAATTTTAAAAGTTAATAAATTATACTTTCATCGAAAGGTTGACAATTTATGATTTTAAGTCATCAATTTTTTCCAATAAAATTGGAAATCAATGGGTGCTATGCATCATACCTTTGCTTCTGTTTCGTGCTTCGAGCAGCAGTTACTTGATTTTATCTTCACGAAGAAAGCCTGTTACCCAACAACTATGTGCGTAAGTTTTTCCGGAGTAAACGCTCCATCTTTTTATTTTTTATTGTACAACGTTAAGCGCTTGCCCTTTATCTCAGCTGATGGAAAGTACTTACATTCAAACCTAAGGTGGTTATCTTATCTATAACTGAAGGGACACAACATTGTTGATAAGACGTCAGACTTAGGTAAGATCGTGGTAGCTAACCAGGCGGACTTAGAACAAGTACTGCAACCAACCAACACAAGGACACATTATGTTAGTTTGGTTGGTGGTATCGCCTGGGGATCGAACCCGGTACCTCTGGGTCTGAGACCGGCACGGTTTACCACTACTACAGCGGCGGTTGTATATTTTAATTTAAAATATTGATTAGTTTTTGTTTTTAACAGGTCAGATATTGAATATTCGACCACCAAGCGTTCGCGTAAAGCAGGAAAAGTAGTCGACAGGCTGTTCGAATCTGATGAGGACGAGCGCCCAACCAAACAGTAAGTTAACATTTTTATCTTCAACTCTCGCGCGCTGGTAATTAAAAATGTTTTTGCATGTAACTAGGTGTTTGCTGTTTACTAACGTATGTAAAGTATATATTCAACACCAGAACAAAGTTTTATATTTTTTATGTTATATCGTTAGCGTCTGTTACTTTAACGTTGACTGTACACACGGCAGCACATCAGACCATACGTAACAAAAGGTGTTTTCGCAGTTGGTTCAACTGTTTAACTTGATATACTGTCATGTGTACCACCAATGCAATGTAGCGGTTGGCTTAGCATTTTATCTACACAATCATGTTTGGTTCTCAGGTTCGATTTTTTTAATAAAACAATTATTTCTTTTTATGCTACACATTTTAACATAGTTTCTACTTTTTATTGTAGGTTGAACTGTTATTAAACTTTTTGACGTAATTTTATTTTTTACAGAGCAAGTAAGAAGGTTATTAAGAGGAAACAGACCGCCTACCCCGCTGCTGAAAAGAAGGCGTTGCATTCTGGATGGGACCTGGACTTCGGTAGTGACGAGGAACGTGAGGCCGGCCGTCGGCGTCCTCCAAATTACTTACAATCGTCTCTAGCGCGGCGCGTAGCGGACGGAACTCTTCGTCACACCGAGGATCTGAGTGGTGATTTGTATATAGAGCTACGGTTATATAATTCTAAAGACATAAAATCGGTTAGCCCTAAAGATCGGTGGGAGAAGGCGGTGTTATCGTTAAAATATCAAACGTTTAACGACTCGGAGGAGGTGGAGATTTTGCGTCGATTTGTTCACCAATGTAAGCCAGAGTTCAAGCAGGAGCCTACCTTCTTTCCCGATAAAAAAAAATAGGCTAGGTAGGATAGGTTAATGCATTTGTGGGTTAATGCGTAATAGAGTTTTCTAATAAATTATATAAATATAAATCATAGTTTATTTTATACTCGTAACATCCAATCTATCTTAATTATTTAAATTTTCTTAAATATGACTAGATCAATTTATTGCTCAAGTTGCGATGTCTCTACCAAAAGCACTGCTTGGACAGCTCACTTAAAGAGTACTGTACATAAAAACAATATTGCAGTTGAAGTGAGCGAAGGTATCGATAAAATATGTAGCGCTTTCCGCAGCCGCATCGCTTCGTACAGAGTACGCGCTGTGCAGGGGCAGGCAACAGTGCAGACCCCTGCTGACTTTATGAAAGGGATACGCTCGCGCGTTCTTCAGCTGATACATGCTCGAATGCTCACTTTTGGTAGTATCAAAGTTAATTTTGAATTATTCGGCGAGTTTACATTAGCAAATAGTGAATCGCTGGAAATTAAGTCATTTGCTACAGAAAATATAGTTTTACATAATCATTTTAATTTTAAAGACATGTTCTCGAAAATCATTCACACAATTTCAAATAAAATTGATGAGTTTGAGGAACGAGATAGTGGTTGGTCGTTTCTAAGTTGTTTATATTTAGAAGTTAATGTAAATAAGTATAATCCTCTCAGAGCGTCAGGGTTTTTAGACTTACCGCAAGCTTTGAAATCGAGACGTGCTTGCATTAATATTAAAAACAATGATCAATATTGCTTTTTGTGGTGTGTAATGGCTGCTTTATTTCCTGCTCAAACTAATGCACATCGAACTTCTTCGTATCCTCATTTTAAGAACGTGCTCAATGTAAAGAATATGTTATTTCCTGTTAGCTTTTCTGATATACGAACGTTCGAAAAAAACAATCCAAAAATAAGTATTAATGTTTATGGTCTCAAAAATAAAACAAATGTTGTCGGACCGTTATATCGCACGCAACATAAAAAAACCTGTCACATTCAATTATTACTTATTGAAAAAGGTAACTTAAATCATTATTGTTTAATTAAAAATATTAATCGTTTAATAAGACCTCAGCTAACAAAACACCATGGAAAAATATATTTCTGTGATGAATGCATGATATTTTTTAAAAGCCGAGACAAATTAAATTTACATGTATGCGGCGGTGTTACCACAGTTTTGCCGTCACAAGGCACACTAATACAATTTAAAAATTTCGAAAGGATGCAGAATATGCCGTTTGTCATATACGCCGACTTCGAATCGTTATTACAGCCTGATTCGAACGGGCCTAGTTCAAATTGCACCGAAACGTTACAAAAACATATCCCAGCAGCATTCGCTTATTATGTTTTATGTTCTTATGACCATTCACTGAATAGATATAGGACTTATCGTGGTTATGATTGCGTTCAAATTTTTCTTGAATGTATTGAAAGAGATATCATGAAGATATCAAAAACTTATGAAAATGCTGTTCCCATGTCACTATTAACAAAAGACGAATTAAAAGAATTTAATCAATCAAAATTTTGTTACATCTGCAACGAGTTCTTACTTGACGATAGGGTTAAAGATCATTGTCATTTAACTGGCAAATATCGTGGTGCCGCTCACTCTTATTGCAACCTAAATTTTCGTTTACCGAAATTTGTACCTGTATTTTTCCATAATTTATCAGGCTATGATAGTCACTTGTTTATACGTCAACTAGGAGAGACCCCAGGATCAATAAAGGTAATAGCAAAAAATAAGGAAAATTATATTTCATTTACAAAGTTTTTGACGACGGATCACAAAAAGTATATAGCAGCTCGGTTTGTAGATTCTTTTAAGTTTTTGGGCACAAGCCTTGAAAAACTAGTTGAAAATTTATCCAAGCAGGATTTCGTGCAGTTATCGAACTTTTTCCCTGAATGTAAACAATTTGAATTATTAATGCGTAAAGGTGTATACCCTTATGAGTATATGACTGACTGGAAGTCGTATGATGAAGAAATACTGCCACCACGTGAATGTTTTTATAGCAGTTTGTGTGACAAAACTATTTCACAGTCTGATTATGAACATGCGGAAAGAGTTTGGAAAACTTTTAATTGTAAAAATTTAGGTGACTACACAGATTTATATCTTAAATCAGACGTAATATTATTAGCCGATATATTTGAAAAATTTCGTAACACTTGTAAAAGTAATTACAATTTAGATCCCGCATTTTATATAACAGCACCAAGCTTAAGCTTTGACGCAATGTTACTTAAAACTAGAGTTAAACTTCAACTTATCGATGATTTGGAAATTATCAGAATGATACAAAAGGGTATTCGCGGTGGAGTATGTTTATGTTCCACTAGATATGCTAAAGCTAACAACAAGTACTTGTCAGATTATAATACAGCTTTGCCGGATAATTACTTACTTTACATTGATTGCAATAATTTATACGGTTATGCAATGTGCTCGCATTTACCGCAGTCAGATTTTCAACTTATAGATGCATCAACGTTTACAGCTCTTGATATTCTTAAAATATCGGATGATTCTGAGTTCGGTTATATTTTGGAGGTAGATCTTGAATACCCCGAACAACTACATAATTTACATAATGACATACCCTTTTGCCCCCAAAAATTTACGCCACCGGGTTCTAGAACATTGAAATTAATACCAAACTTATACGATAAATTTAATTATGTGATACACTACGTACATTTAAAAACTTGTTTGCACCATGGGTTAAAGCTAAAAAAAATTCATAGAGTAATTAAATTTAAACAAAGTCCTTATCTAAAACAGTATATAGACTTAAATACACAATTACGACAAAAAGCAACGTCTACATTTGAACAAGACTTTTTTAAATTACTAAATAATAGCATTTTTGGCAAAACTTTAGAAGACACCGAAAAAAGACTTGACGTAAAGTTAGTTAGTCAGTGGGTTGATACGAGAAATAAAACTAAAAAACACTTTACTGCTGAACAACTAATAGCGAGGCCGAACTATCATAGTTCAACCATTTTTTCCGAAAATTTAGTAGCCATTCAAATGAAACAGGAATCGGTAACATTAGATAAACCGATATATATTGGATTTACGGTGTTAGAAGTGTCTAAAAGTCATATGTACAACTTTCACTATTCTGTTATGAAACCCTTTTACGGCCCCAATATAAAACTCTGCTATACAGACACGGATAGCTTTTTATACTCTATTCAGACAAATGATATATACAAAGACTTAAAGACAAAATTCAGATCTTATTTCGATACAAGTAATTATGATGATAATAATCCATACAATATAGTGCGACAAAATAAAAAAATACCAGGATTGTTTAAAGACGAGTTAGGCGGCCAAGTTATTAAAGAATTTGTTGGTGTAAGGTCAAAACTATATTGTATCAAAACCGATAACAAGGAAATTAAAAAAGCTAAAGGGATAAAAAAACCGGTTGTTAATAACATTAATTTTAAAGACTATAAAAGGACATTAACACATAAAGAAATTATACGAAAGAAAAACGTTGTTTTTAAATCTTTTAAACATGAAATATTTACTCAAACTATTAATAAAGTTGCTCTTTCGTCTAATGACGATAAACGCGTTATTTCAAGAAATAATATAAGTACGTTGGCGTGGGGTCACAAATCATCCATAATATAATATTTAAATAGTTAAATAGATTGGGTTTTATTTGAGTTCTATTACTATCTTATATACTTATCACTTTTCACTGTCATTCAATCGCACAATAACCGCACCCCACAAATAAATGTGTATCTTTTTATATTGTTATGTAATATCATTGTTGTACATTATAATAGCCAATCGGCACTTAATCCCCTTGAAATATTCCCTATGTAATATTTCAAACCTGTTTGCGTTTGCATTCTAAAACTTATTGTATAATTAATTAGCATTCGCATTTTAGTTATATATCACTTTTTGTATTAATGTATTAATTAAGTTTTTTTACATTAACTAATCTAAATTTAATATAACTCAATATCATCATCATCATCATCATCAGCTCATTTAATGTTCCCACTGCTGGGGCACGAGCCTTCCCTATGGATGGATAGGGAGAACGGGCCATAAACCACCACGTGGGCCCAGTGCGGATTGGTGATGTTAACGACTGCTAATGCAGCCGGGACCAACGGCTTTACGTGCCTTCCGAAGCACGGAGGAGCTCGAGATGATAAATTTTTGGTCACCCATCCGATGACCGGCCTCTGCGAAAGTTGCTTAACCTCAGCACTCGCAGACCGGGCGCGTTAACCACTGCGCCATCGAGCTCCTCAGCTGTGTAATCATTTACTTTAATTTACTTAGATGTAGTATAATTTTGTAATTTGTAATTTTGAATAAAATTGTTTAATGTGAAATTGTATTTTTTTTTCTTTTTAAAATAAAATAAACCTCAACACAAGAAATTGCATCAGTGCGGGAATCGAACCCGCAACCCATAAGTCGTGCTCTGGAAAACTGTATTGATGACACATAATTGTTTTTATAGCTCAATTTGCACAAATGAATATTAAAAAATGCTATAAGTTCATTCAACCTATTTTGCAGTAAGTTCAGAAAATATTGCTGATGCAGGGTTTTCCTTAGCAAATTACAACACACACACACACACACACACTGAACTGAGTACATAAGCCTCAATATTCAACGTGATCGCTCACACATCACTAGTATTTTTCTACTACTACACTACGTAGCTCTTCAACTCTCTACAAAATGTATGTATATTGTTATTTACAATTATATTTAAAGACACTACTGTTAGCTAGTTTATTTTTTTTCTGTGTTGTTTTTACAGATAATGTTTTCCCAACTGACACAAGAGTCCGATGATGGCCTTCGGGAATGTGTGTTAGCGGCAATGGCGAGAAAACGTGCTGCAGCGCTCAAGAACAAAGAAAAACGAGATGCAGTTGGAGTGTCGCCATCGTCTTACATTATAAGCAAAGACCGGCGAAAAGCAAAAAAACTGATCCAAATTAAAATTGTGGATTTGGAGCCAGCTTCTCCAACGTACACACGTGCAACGCCGGGATCGCAGTGGGAGCCAGCTTCTCCTACGTACACATGTGCTACGGCGGAATTGCAGTGTGAGGTTAATGAACCCGAAGATAACGCGATCAGTGTGCAATATGTGGTGAAAGACAATATGGACGAAATTTTGGACCAAACTCAAAATTTAATAAGTAGAATAAGTAGAAAACTTAGTGGTGATTTATTTTAGTTGTGAGTTGAAATTTATTCTTATTCAAACAATTTGTCAAACACTTTAAGGCGAAGAGTAAGGCACACTAGCGCCGCTAATGGATTTAATTTGATAACTGCTAAACTGGATTTTTTTTCAAACATTGCGTACCGTCCGATAACAGGAAAGCATCCATAGTATTTATTTAATAATTGTACACTACATTTAGGTTTGTTTTTGTATTCATTCGCTAACACCAGAAGTGGCCATTGTTTATGAATAAATGCGATAGGCCGTTTTGTGAATAAACCACGCAACAAAAAGTAGTGCACAATTATTAAATAAATACTATGGATGCTTTCCTGTTATCGGACGGTACGCAATGTATAAAAAAAGATCCGGTCCGTTAGTAATTGTCAAATTATCAATTGGTGGCGCTAGTGCGCCCTACCCTTCGCCTTAAGTAGAAATATTTTTTATAACTCTGAATTTCTTTGCATTTAATAAAACCGTTTTATTTAAATAAATAAAATATTTTATCATTAATTGTGTTTGGTTTGTGTGTATAAAATAAAAATACATAAATTTTATTAAACTCCTTTTTATTTATTATTTATAGTTATTACCAAATCAAATTGATACAGTCATTTTCTAACCACCAGTTTTTAATACATAAAACATTTCTTAAAGCACATATTTTCTTATGAATTATACAATTAAACATATTTTTACTATACATTTTGCTTAACATATTTAAATTTGGAATACCTTTAAAAGTTATATTTTTAATATTATTATGATCACATAAATCTTGTACCCATTTAATCTTTTCTACACCTTTCACAATAATTTTCTTGTTTTTTAAATAAGGTTTGATAATTCTACGAAATTCTCTGTAGTCGATATATCCTTCACTCCATTGATACCCCCTATTCCTTTCTATCCACCATACTTGTTTCTTTTCTTCTTCAGATAACTTAGAGAATGGATAAGGAGGTTTTATTAAAAACAAGTAAGTATGTTCTTGTGTGGCTATTGCAAACTCTTTGATTATAAATTCATTTTTATTTCTAAATCCTTGTACATCCACGATGATCGTATCATTCATGATAGTTTTTTTACTATGCTACTCAAAGGCTTGTATTCAAAAATACAATCGTTTAGTATAAGACAATATGCGGCAGTCTGATCAGGTATCTCTTGATCTGCTTCGATTTCAACTCTCACATCAATCGATCCTTTTAATGATTCGTGTTGGCGAGAACAGTCAATTACGAATAAAGGAGCAATAGCCTTGAATTCTTTTAAATACATCAAGGGTTCTGATCGGCGTCCGTGATAAGACTGCTGAAATCTGGCATACTGCTCATATAATAAAGAAAACTTATCATCTGAGAAACTGACATTTAGTCCTTCATAAGGGTAATACGATGAATTCAAAAATACTCTTACATCACGTATATTGCAATGGTCGAACTCTGCCATAGACATTTCCGCATTATGTTTTCGGTTGGTTTGTAAAGCTATAACAACGAATCTCGGTTTTTCTATTTGCGATGAAGTTTTAATAGACCAAGAATGTTTACGCGTTTTGGGTAGTAATGGGTATTCATATAAGTCCCAATTACGAAATGCTAGTGTGATAGCTCGATCTTTTTCTAAATGTTTTAACAAATGAATTTTTTCACGATCTGACACCTTAACATGCGGAACGCGCCAAACAATTTTACTTATTATTATATTTTCTACAACTTGTTCCTTATTTAATTTCAAAGCATTGACATTTGTGTTGCTTCTCAAAAGTACTAACTCGTGTTTACAGTTTATAATAATTTTTTCATAATCTTCTGCAAAACCTAATAGTTTGTTTAATGGTATTGAAGCAGAAAATGCGCCTTCACTAACATTGGTGGTTCCTGAAGTAGACCAACCCCAAACTCTAGCACTTTTGGATTCATTTTCATTTAACGATAAATAGGATTTCATTGTTGTTGTTATGCCTGCATTTTTAATTTTATCTATTTCGATTCCATTTAATTCATAGCGAATGTCTTGAAATAGAAATAACACTGGATTATTTACAAAATGCACATTTGACACTTTTTCTTTTGTAGTACTGTTATACACATCCGCTTTGCCCTCAATATACAAAGTGCTGAGTGAAGGCAACACATACAAATCTTGTTGATGAATGGGTATTCGTATTTCATCATTATTGTTGAAACTTGTTACATACGGTTTGTATGAATGATATTCAAAACTTTCAATGCTGTTATCATATGACATTGGTTGAGATATATTTAAATAATTCATTTTAGCAAGCCTACTAGTTTTAGGAAATCTTTATTATTCTTAGTAAGTTTCTTTTTTAATAAAAGCGGTGTTCTTTTAGTAGATGATCTTTTAGAACTGACTTGAGTACAAGCTGTAGCAGTGTTTTTATTGAAATTTATCATTTTTTTCTAAAGTGCAAGTATAGTTGTACTTCTTCACCTCGTAAATTAATTTGCTTATTATGACCGTCTAGTAATCTAATATTAATCGCACTAATTGAATTTTGGTTGACTGGAAAATATATTAAGTTTTTGGGTATTTCAATAACTCGATAGCCTGGTGGCACGTTAGGTACAAATTCGTAAATTATATGACTTGCTTTTCCATTCACGAATGATCCTCCAACTACGTCACATTCGATGCGCACGATGGTTGTAGATAAAATGCTGACTGGATACCGAGATTCGCAACTTATATTAGCCTTTATTGTTTCCCTAGCAAAACCTAAAATTTTACCGATGGAATTACTTTTCTCAAAGTGAACATCTTCTGAACAGAATATTTTGGTTTTGAGTGTATTATTATTACAACTCAATTTTAATGCAGTATTCTTGACGTTGCCTTTTAAAAAATCACAAATATCTTGAAGTTCATATGACCCTTCTGGAATTTCAATGACCTCATTATTACCATAGTAAAACTTATTATTTCTTTCGTCTATATTAGGAATAGAATTAAATGTAGAAAAGTACAGAAGTCCACACTCATATTCTCCACGTAATTCTAAAGTAGGTGAGTAGTTTGTTACGAGGGAAGCTCCCTGCCCAGTTATGGATACAGTGAAAGACATTATTATACTGTCAAGTTATTTTAATTTTAACCTTTATATAAATGTTTTTTCCAATACTTACTTAAAAATAATAAACAAAGATGACCGCAGTTCGTAGTGCCAAAAGTTTGATACTGTTTGTAATTATAATTTATGTGCATATCTTTCAAATACTTTATTAATTCTAACGGAGGTTTTAAGTTACCAAAACTGTTAAAATATTCACAGTATTCATTTTGCTTGACATAGGCTACCCAGTGAGTTCCCGGATTTCTGGAACTATCTAAATTTAGAATAGCACACTCAATTTTTCTTGGTTTTGATGGTAACGTATCTCGCATAAAAACGCCACGAAAATATGGAATATGAACTGAGTGCTTTAATATATCTAAATTAGTAAGTGCTCGTTTGGGTAACCGTTTAATTAGTTTTTTGGAGGTTGTAAGTACAAGCCCGCTCCTTTTTTGTGAGACTTCAAATACAATCCTTTCCCAAGTGCAACGGCTTCCATCATCTTGTTATGACGTTCAGATTCTTGAAGATTTTTTTGAGCAACCTTGTAATCGTTAACAGCCTTTGTTATACCTGCAGCACCTCCAGCGAGTGAACCAAGAGCTGATAAACCAGCAAAGATTGGTATGAGGGGTAACAACCCACCAGTTTTCGGAACAGGAATGCAGCGTGGGAAGCGTATTCCTTTTATATTAGAAAACACTTTTTTTGCAGCTGCATGCGCACATTTTATAGTCATGCGGTTGTCATTACATTTTAATTTTTTCATTTGCTTTTGAATTTTTTTAACACCTTTCATGAATGACCGTACTCCTGCTCCGGCTTTAAGTTTTGCTTTCATTGCATTTTTTACTATCCATGATGCAATCTTTTCTCCTTTCCCAACATCTTTCGATTTCAATCTTTTCTTTGCCATATTTAAAAGTTCTAAATCGGCGTTATGTCTAACGTTCCAATCTTTATTATTGTAAGCGATATCGTGGTACATGCAAGCTTCATCCAATTTATTTATACCTCGTTCGCCCCTGAGTAATCTTCTCTTAAGTTTTGTGCCTGGACCACAAAATTGATATCCAGGTAAATGTAACTCAAACGGAATGTTATTTATTAAGTTGTTAATAATACCACTTCCTTCCGTCATCGATGATTATAAAGTGAGCGTATAAATAATAATGCTTAGTTTATATTAAAACACCAATGAATTTTTATCAACCCAACTGTTTTCACCATCACTGAGACCTAACCATTTGACAAAGAGTTTGTTTCCTTTTCTTTTTAAAACCTTTTCGATAAGATAAATATCTGGAAATTTGGTTCTCTGTAATTCATGCTCGTAAAAAGATCCTAAAATTCTCTGTTTATGTTTGTCTTCCAAGTGATAAGTAACTGGGTTTGTATGATTGACTTTAATAACATAAAATATTTCTGTTGACCAGTTTGGAGTATAACCTTTGTAGAAATCCCCTTTGTATTTACTTATCCGGACTTGATCCCCAAGATGGAACTTAAATTTTTGATGTTTTCTGGTAATTTGTGATTTAATAATGTTAGACCTAACAATCAACTGGTTTTCTTTGCTAACATCAATAGGCCTAAGTTTTGTTACACGGTGAATAGTATTATTGTAGCATAGTACAACGTCTTCCAAATTTTTTTGTATCCATTGATATTTACCGCAGATGCTAAATAATTTGTAAAGATGACTTTTTAGAGTTCTTATTACTCTTTCAACAATTGCAGCTTTTTTTACAGAGTAAGTGGAGTAATGATTTATGTTATATTTTATCGTCAATTGTTTAAAATTTTCATTGTAAAATTCTTTGCCTAAATCTGTTTGTAAATTTTTGGGCTTTCGAGATGAAGTGGTTAATATATTTTGCATTGCATTTGTAACACAACTTTTATTCTTTGACTTCAAAGGATTAACCCACACATATTTCGATAAAGTATCAATTACGACTAAAACATATTTATATCCTTTATTAAACTGTGAGTACTTTTGAAAATCCATAAGGTCTGCTTGCCATAAATCATCTATTCTTTTTATAATTGTACTTCGACGTGGAAAATTTCTTCTCGCCGCTCTGTGAAGTTCGTCTACAATTTCTTTCTTACTCATTTTTGTTTGGCTTGAATCATACGGTCTATTTCTATTTTTGAGTAAAACATAGAAGATAAACGGTCTGTTCTCGCTGATTCCAAGTTCTTTAAATAAATCAATACACGACTATTAACTTGGCTTATTTCGTTTCTCAGCTCTTGAACTGTTTTATCCAAATATGCTTTATTTACAGCTTCATCGTCCTTGTCTGGAGACGACAAGCCTTTTAGTTTGGATGATTTTAAATCGTATTCTCCCGTTTCAGACTTCTGTAACGTATCGTTATAGATATCAATATGTTCAGATAATCGTAAACGTTTATGAACGTGATGACCGAATTTATCTATATTCATTGCGGTCCCGATGCTTTGTTTACTGTAAGTATACTGCACAAATTTTCCGATGCTATTTGTTTTTATTCTTTGTTTATGATACCGGCTTCGTGAAGTTCCTCGATGATTGCAATAATTTCATTATCTAACCCAGTGTTACCAGCATCTCGTGATGCGAACAGTAATTTCAGTCGTTTTACTAACTCGTTAGGATCATCCCAGTAAACTAAATCTGTATTTCTTTTTACTTTTTTTACAAGTTCAATACCTTTTCCTCGAGGAATACTCTCTGTACTAGTGGTTGGTTTTCTAGAGATTTTGAATAATGGCTTTATAATATTCATGTATTTAAATCCCTTGTTGCTATTTATTGGTTTAGATGGATCATAATTACGTCTATGTGCATTAGTATCGATAAGTAGTAGTTTATAGTTTTCAAGGTCGTTATCTGTGATATCATCTAGATTTGGTTTCTTTTTATACAATAGTTCTTTTAAACCGAGAGTTTTTCTCAAATTATGATTTCCAATTATTAGAGTGGTGCCGTCATCATAAACGCGACTTTTTCCAAGCATAAGTTTTCCTTGTTCATTTCTTATTCCAAAAGGTATAGCACTAAATACTTCAGATGATGTAGACCATGATAAAGATTGACTTTTAACGTTTGGCGATGATTGTAGCGATTTGAACGAACCTTCACTCACATCATGGTCTTGAGTAGGTGATACAGTAAGGGTTTTGTCGGTTGTTCGGAATTGTTCATGATTTTCTTCCTCATCTTCGCTACTTAGTTCGTTAAATTCATCAATAGACGAATACGACGCTTCGCTTTCATTATTCTTTATTTTTTTTAATACGGGGTTATAAACAGTCTCTTTGTCATGGTGCTTTTCATCATTTTTATTTGCTATCATATTAAGAGGGTCAACTATGGGTTTCAATATTGTTTCTAACGTATTATTTCTTGTATTTTTTGCATCCTTTATCATGTCAAACTTTCTTTTAACAGCTGATGCTGATTTAATGATTTGTCTCTTTAGATCTCTTTCCATTTTATTGGGTTTCCTTTCACCTCCAAATCTCATGTGGAAATGATTTATGAATATTATAACATCCGTATATGTAATTATTAATCTACGACTATAAATGTATCAAACGTCATTCTATAGCATCCTTTATTTCGCTCACAATCCTTATTTATGACAATATAATTGTATGGTGTTTTCCAAACAGTTGAACACATTTCACGGAATTGAAGCCATGACATATCAGACCCTACATGCTCATCATAAACATGTTTTAAATTTACGTCGTCTTGTTTAAACAATATAATCATGTTAGAATTGTCTCTTACGAGTTGTTTAGGTATTTTGGTGTAAGTTTGATTGATATAAAAACAATCAATATTCCTATGACGCCCCATAGCAAAATAGTTACGGATGTTGTTTTGATTTTCACAAGCAACATCATCGAAAATAATAATGGAATCCGGTGACGCTTCGTGAGGGCTCAATATTTCGCTATTATGATTATATTTGTGAAATGATGTACCTGGAACCAATTCTAAAACTTTTTCGAGATAAATGTATTTAGGTTGATACAAAGATTTTGAATACACGTACAGGTTTCGAAATCGTGGACCATCTTTATGTAATAATAAACTTATTACTATGTTGGTTTTCCCGCAATTAGATGGACCGCAAACAATGCAACGAATTGTATTTGGCAATAACTTTCCATGTCGACTTGCCCCTGTCAATGAAGTTGGACAAATACATTCCAATTTTAACGATTCTTTTTGTTTTAAGAATTTCATTATATTTTATGATTAAAAATTAAATTTGACTGCAGTGTTAAAAGGATTTTTTAGAAATGACTACATAAAATGGTTGCTACGCTTAAATAACGGAAAAACTAATAATCCATATCGATTATTGGGTGTTCTAATTCACTTTTTCGAGAGAGCGAACGGAGTGAGCGAACGGTGAAGAAAAAGTGAATTAGAATGCCCAATAATCACCTACTAGGATTAAACGGGAAAGTTTTAAATTAATGCTTCAAGTTTGAAGTGTACTTTTTTTAAAGTAATAAATGTTGCGATGTTAAAGACTTTTGCTGCGGTTATAAGACTTGAACTACTGGCCTTAAATTTAAAGCAGCTATTTTAGAGCTAAAGGTACCTACAGTTTTTGTTACACCAAATTTAACATCCAAAGTATTGTTGTTTCAATTTTATCCGTATAGCATAATTCTATGATACAACTATCCGAATCAGTCGCAGAGGTCTACAATTAAAACATAGGGATACATTTATCTTGTAACTATACAACGTGTATCAAAAAGGTGTGGTCAAAATGAAAAAATCCAAAATGTATCCCATCTAGAACATGTATGTGTTGTTATTAAGACATAATTATTAACTTTAATTTGTCGTGCAATGGTTAAAATGAAATATTAATATTAATGAAGTTATGGGCGTCAGGCGCTCATAAGCAAGCAGCAGCGATCATAAATGTAAGTACACAGAGGTTACTAAAGCACAATAGAAATGTTTAATTGAAAATTGCATTACAAATTAGTTAGTAATCATGTCTTAGTAACTCTGCATCGAGAGGTGCTCGATGGCGCTGTGGTTAACGCGCCCGGTCTGCGAGTGCTGAGGTTAAGCAACTTTCGCAAAGGCCGGTCATCGGATGGGTGACTAAAATTTATCATCTAGAGCTCCTCCGTGCTTCGGAAGGCACGTAAAACCGTTGGTCCCGGCTGTATTAACAGTCGTTAACAACCACCAATCCGCACTGGGCCCGCGTGGTGGTTTAGGGCCCGTTCTCCCTATCCATCCATAGGGAAGGCTCGTGCCCCAGCAGTGGGGACATAAAATGAGCTGATGATGATGATGATGATGATGAACTCTGCATACAAGATCTAGATCGGGTACACAGAGGATCTTTTCATTTTAACCACACCTTTCTGTTACACGTTGTATATAGTATTGTGATGCAAAATTCAAAATAATAAAATTATTTACGGATACATATTAGTTCTAGTACTTGGTTTAGTTGGTAAGGAGCTCGATGACGCAGTGGGAACACGCCTGGTATGCGATTGCTAACCCACTTAGTCCTACCGGGTGTTATAACTCCTCTAAAAGTATTATATAGATGTACCCTAATGTGACACTTATAAAGTTTCATTTACAACCACACACAAATGCCTGGTCGGTTTAAATGGGTAAGCTATATTTCTGATTTGTTTTAAGTTTGTTGATTGCCTTAAGCGGCATTTTCAGCGTCACCGTACTTTTTGGTGGTGGCGAGAAATTTAAAGGGTTCCTCAAGCCGTGTGAAACGAAGCACCGTCAGAAGTTTTTCTGAAGGGAATGGCATCACGCACTAGTGCGTGTCCCGTTTCCTACTTAATTCATCCAATTCGTCCAATGGGCGTAAAAAACCTAAATATTTGGAGTATTTATTTAAGTATACCTACTAATTTAGAAAAGATATTTAAAATAATCCTCCAGCAGGTTTTGAATCGGCACTATCTTATTGACTCGGATCGTCAAAGCAGAGGTTTTAATCCAGCTCTTAGAAATTTAGTTTTATAACGGGTCACATACACTTCTAGTCTTCGTTAACAACATACAGCTTCGTTTAGTGATCTAGATATTAAGGAGGTAACAATGCCTAGAACAATGGCTGCCTTATCTGCGACATAAACTTTTATCTAGGTCGGCTCATCCCTGAACGGAGGTTTGGGATCGGGCGGTCAGATCCGTCGTAGTGAGATCAAATGCTGGATAAGGTAGATTAAGCTTAAACAATATTATTATCCGTTGTTTAGTTTGTGTTTGATAAAAAAAATGTAATGAAAACTGTTTTAATGGTCAGCCTGAGAACAAGTTTATTAATTGTTTTCAGTGTAATTATTGTTCATATTGTGGGTTCCCACTGAGCAGCGTTGGGAGATTTTTGGCAGATGATGATGATTATTTGAAATTTTTTGTACTAATATGTTGATCTGCTTAACAAAAATTACAAATTCATAATATAAAGCACGGGAAAAAAATACTTTAATCGGGCGAAAAATGTGCTAAGTCAAATAAAACATTTTGAAACAAATAGCATCATCATCATCATCATCATCATCAGCCTATACTAGTCCACTGCTGGACATAGGCATAAATAGCATAACAACCAAAAATATTTTATTCGTTATATTTTTCTAACATATCGCTGGCATTCCGGGCCAGTGATACTATTCAGCTATAATCGCTGTATCAATATCGTACTGGTCAAGGAAACTGTATTTTGGAATATTAGTAAGCCATATTTAACGTTAGTAACTAAGCTATTGTTGTCCCATCTTCATCTTTCTACTATTATATCGAGAATTTGTTCAAATAAGTAATAAATAAGCATCATCATCAGCTCATAATATCCCCACTGCTGGAGCACAAGTCTTCCCAAAGGATAGATAGAGAGATAGGGGCCATGAACCACCACGTGGGCCCAGTGCGGATTACCGGTTGTTAACGACTGCTAATGCAGCCGGGACTAACGTCTTTACATGCCTTCTGAAGCTCGAGATGACCAATTATTGGTCACTCATCCGATGACTGACCTTTGCGAATGTTGCATTTCGCCAGCAATCGCAGATCGGACCCGTTAGACACGGCGCCATCGACCTTTTATAAATAGTTCGATAAATAAGCATGCTTTATTTACATACTTAAATAACTTTCATATTAGCAATTACCAAATAAATTTATATTTATATTGCACTAAGTCAAATTCCTAGGCAGTGAACTTGTTACTAAAATAAATTTCACAAGTAGCATTTCACACAACAATAATGTTGCACTGTCATTCATCTCATATCTTATGAATGGAGATGTAACAGTGTCAGATAATGTAATAAAGATTTAATATGATAGGAAACCACATATTTTATGCTACCAATGCTTCAAGCATTGCCAGATAGATCGCCAGGAGCTAAGCAACACACTGCAGCCACGCCAGCGCTCAAAGGAGCACACTGACGTATAAGCAGCACGTCCACATTTATGAACTGGGAAAGGAATGAATGCTTCATTATATTAGCCCAAATATATGTTAACTTATGTTGCGTTTGGTGCATTTACGAGTATCTAAGTAACTTTGGAAAGTTTTACGTATTTGGTAGGACTAAAACTATGTGTAACAAAAACTAAATGCAATGTGAAACTAAAACCTTGAGGAACCGATTAAAGACGTGAATAATATCTGACAAGGATGTCAAACTTGATGACAAACTTGATGGCAAACTAACAAAAAAACAACGATCGTAATACGAAACTGTTGGAAAGTATGCGGCGACTCAAAAACTTTTATATCCACACTAACTTTTGTCTATCCTAAGTCTATTCTAAGTATTATTTTGTCCAATTAGAACAAAATAATACTGATAAACTTGTCAAAATAAATAAACCTTGAGTTCAATAAAGGTTTACCTAACGCCGGATTCGATTGCATGAAAAACTTAAATTGTAAACATTTAAATAAAAAGTTAAATTGTAAAAACAAAAAAAAGCAACTGCTGAACGGAACCGCCCCAGCAAAACTCCAAAGAACATCAGCCGATTCCCCAACTTAAACGGCTGTAGTTGTAGTAAACAATGTTATAGCAATTATTGTTCGAATTGAGACAAACGACATCCGACAAAGTAAAAAAGTCGTTAAATCGACGACTCTGGCAAACTTTCGAATTCCACCGAGGAATGTTGGAGCGCTCTCGAACTCCTTCTGACCGTAGTCCTTTGATGAATTGAAAACAAGTTTGTCATCTGGCCCAAGTGACGAGGTCTTACTTAGACTAGGGTGTTGTTAAGTAAACATTTGGTGTTTTTTTAAATAGCGTTAAACACAATAACTTTTATAGACATAATGAAGCAAAAGTTAAAAAAGCTAACTCAGTTATCGTAAGACCTTTTTATAGAAAGAACAAAGTCTCAAATCTGATCGACGTAAAGAAGCAAATTAGATGCCTTTTTCTCTAGCTGCAAATGCAATGTATCAGACGCAGCTGGAAATTCTCAACGTATTTTCATGATTATGTTGTGTTGAATTTTAATCATCAATCAATTAAATCAATCAATGACAGAAAAAAAATTTTTTTTTTTTTTGTCATTTAATTAAAATTGTACCTACTTCATCATCATCATCATCATCATCAGCTCATTTATGTCCTCACTGCTGGGGTACGAGCCTTCCCTATGGATGGATAGGGAGAACGGGCGATAAACCACCACGCGGGCCCAGTGCGGATTGGTGGTTGTTAACGACTGCTAATGCAGCCGGGACCAACGGCTTAACGTGCCTTCCGAAGCACGGAGGAGCTCGAGATGATACATTTTTGGTCACCCATCCGATGACCAGCCTTTGTGAAAGTTGCTTAACCTCAGCACTCGCAGACCGGGCGCGTTAACCACTGCGCCATCGAGCTCCTCCCACCTACCTACCTACCTACTTGTGAAAAGTAAATTCAATGTACTATTACGAATCTCTTTGCTGGTATTGGTTTCGAATTATTTTGTGAAGCAGCTGTTCCGCGATAAAAAGTAAAGTATTTTATAGTACCTACTCGGAAAAATTCGTCAAAATTATTAAGATATTTGAAATAAAAAGATATTAATCGCATTTTAAGTGACTGGAGTTTATATATCTGCTCCACTAGCAGTCTTTGCATTTGGACTCTGGTTCTGTATAACGGGTAGTAGAGAATAGTCATTAATAAGTCAATTCTTCAATCAATATAAAATCTTTAATTTGACATTATCGACAATAGATCATGATGACATCTGTATATTATTATAGTCTAATCTGACATTATTCACATTAGAATATGATGATAATTATATAGTGCCTTACAAATAAACAAAGAATAACCTTCGAATACTTATTCCGTGTTTTGTTTCTGTCATGTAAACGTCATTTCAAATTAGAGTGAAAGAGACAAAACACGGAATAACTATTCGGAACTTATTCCTTGTTTATTTGTGAGACCCTTTGTCTTTTGTGACTTTGGCCAACACCAAATCACAGTCAACGTTTCAGTTTAGAAGTTTCGAGTGCCCTCTTGTTAGGCTTCTTTGAATGTATAATTTAAGAAAGAACATTTTAACAAGTTTCTTTTGCCATTCTGATTGTTTATATGTATTTATTTACGCGAGAACTTGCCAAAATAGCTAAGACCTTTGAGTTCATTAAAAACTTTTTGCTTGCGATTAACTTTCTGACCTAGAGCGTTTATCACAGCTGTGCCAATTAAGGAGTATTGTTATTATAACACTAATTGAGATTCTAATTTAAGTCAGAAATAAAAAGTGTCAATAATATATATATCATCATCATCACTATCATCTCAGCCTAAAGACGTCCACTGCTGGACAAAGGCCTCCCCTAAGCATCTCCACAACGATCGGTTTTGTGCTGCTCCTGACCTTTACCAGATCGTCGGTCCACTTTGTTGGAGGCCTGCCCATAGTATATAAAAAATAATATATTATTAAACGTTACCATTTTGTAACTGATACAAAAGTATGAAGGGAAAACAATATATAGTTTGCTTTTATTTTATAATTTAAAAACTGCTGGTATAGTGTACCAAACCCTCCTCAGTCTTGGAGGTGGGCGTTGGCAACTGCGACACAGTCATCCGACGAATGCGGTTGTTATCGTTCACATTTAATTTTACAAATTGAAATGGTGCCAAATAAAGATTTTTATTATTATTATTATTATTATTATTCTTCGTTAAAACAATTATAATTAACGGGAATTACCAGGTTTTTTTTGTGTGGAAGTATCCGATATTTTGACACGTTGCATGCGCCATTATAACAGATATACTGGAGTTATTGCGTGTGAGAGATTATCAGCAGACAAAACGATCTACCCTCTTCCTTAGATATTTTTCTTCTTCGTCCTTACCGACTAGTTTGTTTTTTCCTTACCCTAGCGTGAGACCATTGTTACTAACATTTTTATGGGCTCTACCTGAACTAAACAAATATAAATAAAACCATAAATAATTATATAATAACAATAACAAAAGCCCAAACGGCAAGCACCAGTGGTTCCTAATAAATTTGACAAAACCAAGCGCCTTCAACCGAAAGAAAAATCTTCCAATTTCGCGACTCTGCACGTTCTCAGGTACACGCTGGTTGGTCTATTTGTTAACCCCCAAAATGCCTGTATTTCAGGTTGGGTCAGGGCTCCCGATAAATCTAACCCTACTAAAGTTGTTGCCCCATAAAGTGCGGGGTCGATCTGGCCCGCCGCTATCTCGATTGCTTTTATCGAATATTGCCTATTTGGTAACGTTTATTTATTTATATTTTTGTTGTGTTCCGTGCGCGTACGTTGGGTTGGTTAATAGGATATAATTTTGGGTATGAATTGTGTGGTACTCGTTTCTGTTGGTTATTATTCTATGAATACGTGATGTGTTTCAATGATTTATGTAAGGTATCAATAATAGTAACGAAGACTGCTTGTATTATAGGTATGGTGTATACCATACCTATAATACAAATAATTAAACAAAGGCTTTTATTATCCGTATAAATCAGAAGCAAAATATAATACATTTGTTTATGTATATAAAGACCGTAAACAAATGTATTATATTTTGCTTCTGATTTATACGGATAATAAAAACCTTTGTTTCCCTAAGATAATTAAATAACATAAAATAGACAAAAATAAAATAAACTAACTTACAAAAACACAAATGTTGAAAAAATTTCCACGAGCAGGATTTGAACCTGCACCCTACTGACATACCGGGTCAGGTGCTCTTCCAATTGAGCTATCATGGTTCTAACCAGCCCGCCGAAATTATTCAACACTTTTTACTTTGAAAGTCAAAGGCGCCCATTCAATGTCAACAACTACCGTCACTAACATCCGATCATAATATTTTTACAAATACAAAATATTGTTTGCAACAAAATTTGCGTTAAACATTATTTGAACATTTTATAAACTAACTTGTTTATTAGATAACTAGCCTATTAGATAACGATGAGATTAAAGTTTCATAAAGTTAAAAAGAAACAAAGAAAGAGCCTTAAGCAGATTGCCATCGCGACCCAGCAATGACTTTCAATCTTTATGCACTGATTTATAGTAGAATTACCCTTGTCCTTAACATACAAATTAAAGCCTGAAAAAACGGTTCCAAATTACGACCGAGTAGACGAAAAACGCGAGTAGGATTTAAACATAAGTGGTTCCGTTCCTCAGTAGAAACGTTTTTCGCTAAAATCTATGAAGGAGCTCATTGGCAAACAATTAGGTACTGCAAAGTAAACTATTATTACTTCCTATTGTTTCCACAGGGCAAAAGCGTCAATCATTGAAATCAAGTCAACACTACAATTGGTAGCTATGTAAAGTGTTAGTTTTTATACAAACACAGGTTTGTTTAGTAAACTAAAATTTAATTCAACAATAAAACAAAATGTAATGTAAGGCTAAGTAATGGCTTTCTTTATTCAATTCCATAGAACGGATCTCTAAAAAGGTGAAACCTGATCGACTCCGCAGCGTCTCAGCTTATTTTTTAATCTACGGAACAAGAAACTCGCGGAGTACATTATTATGTCCACCGAGCATGACGTCTATGGAAACGGGAAGAATACAAATTAGGACCCCTAATTCTTGAAAAACCTGCACAGAAATTTCACCTTAATATTCTGAGTGGTAAGGGTTGATGTTGTCTGTTCACTTGTTGGTGTATTCTCCAAAAGGTCATCATCGTTACAGTCTAATCGTGTACAGGTCCTCGTTATGTTAATACGTATCGCCATCAGCGATCGCCCCACTAGGTACCGGCGATTTGAGACGTCGAACTTTGTATATACTTACATCGGCTAATTTGTCTTTGTCAAGTGCCATAATGCCACCGAATTCTCAAGGGAGAATTAGCAGGTGCCAATTAAGAAGCAAACTTTCCACTATGGAAAGGTAAATTTTTTATAATCAAAAGAAAGAAAATTAATCGACTCATCAGCATAATTACTTTTGGAATAATTATGCTCAATTTTCATTAATCTAGTAGCTTAAATCAGATGCCTCAATAGTTAGGAGAGAATTATGTTTTATAAATCATTACGTTATCAGTGTAGGCAGGCCTCCAATAAGGTGGACTAATGATCTACTGAAGGTCGCGGGTAGCCGCTGGATGCGAGCAGCACAAACCCGATCGTTGTTAAGATCCTTGGGGGAGGCTTTTGTCCAGCAATGGACGTAATGATGATGATGATGGTGAAATCATTAGGTAAAATGCCTAGTGATATTAGTTAAGTTGTGTAATCTGGATGCAGGCCATCACCGATATCCATAATATGGAATGCAAAGTAGGAAAAGGAGGAAAGATGTTAGGCAATTCCTAATGATAAAATATGGTTTAAGCTTTGCCGGCAGCGCAGCAAATCGGATAGGCAATGTAACAAGTTATACATTACTACAAACTTTTATCCTAACACCACGTCAATAACAAATTCCACAAATACGCCTTTTCGGATGAAAAGTATACAATACCGAAAATTTTCCAAAACTTAACTAAGTAAAAAGAAATTCTCAGAATCACTTATATTTTGGAGCGGCATTGGTTAGTTTTAAATTAGTGGGATTTTACATCTCTTTCATATCATCTATTACATAGTGTTCAAAAACGAAATTTTAACTTAGGGGTTAGTGTTATATTTCATTAATAGCATACAATATCAAATTTATCGTGTTTTTCTCATAAAAATTACAAAACATTCGAAATATTCTTCTCTTCAAAATTGTATAATTTTGGAATTGTATAGTTTTCGTGATAAAATTACAATGAATATAGTGTAAACTTTTCAAGTATAACAAAATATTTCCGAATTTTACGAAACTAACAAAAGTCAAAATGTCTATTTTTCAAAAAAATTATGTTTGTGAATTTGTGTTCATTTAAATGTTACTTGTAAATGCTCCCCTATAAAATTTGTAAATTTTGAGATTATACACTTTTTATCCGAAAATGTGAATATTGTAACATTGATATTTTACGTTAAAACGAAAAAAAAAAAATTAAGTATAAAATTGATGACACAAACAAATTTATATAAAAAAGGAAATTAGCTATTCCCAAATTCTACAGTAGTTTGTGATTTTATAATTTTTTAAGTTTTTTCTTTTCTTTTTTTATCTTTTGAATTTTAAAGTTTATTATTGTATTATTGTTAATGTTGAAAATGACATGTAATTTCATTGTAATTATGTAATAAATAATTTAATAATGTAGTAATGAATTTTTATTTATAGACATGATAATTATTTTTAAAAAATCTGAATTTTGTACTATAAATGTAATTATAATTTTATTATTTTATATTGTACGCCTGGCAAGGCAAGACATGTTGAAACTTCCAACATTCCATAAAGTTCCATGTAACGAATGACACACATGTTCTTACAAATAAATTATCTTTTATCTTATATCTTTATCTTTATCCAAGTTTACCAACTATTAAACTCAACCTTTGCATGTCATTATGTGTGTTCGTTATCAACTTTAAAATTGAATAAAACTATTTATGTAACATAAATCAGAAGCTAGTTGTCAACAAACGACATTGATCCGCCATTGTCGGGATGTCGGCCGCGCGTCAGCTCTGTTTACGCCGAGCTACCTGTAACGTTTGACTGACTAACAAATACGGCTGGCTAACACAAATACATTAATATCGCAAATCCGCAGCTTTCGCGCTGCACAACACTAATAAATCAATTTTGGCCAAATTCAATTTCTGCGAGTGTTCGTTCAGCAGCGGCCTAATCCTGTCGGTTGCCGCAAATCGATTATCCGAACAAGACAATAAATTATTGGTGCCATTTTAAGATCTTCAGGGGCGTTTAAGAAAATTTACGTAGTTCATTAATCTTTGTGTAGACAGTACCAACTTTACAAGTAACTAAGCTAGTGTGAAGCCGAGCTCGATATGTATACGTCGGAAGAACTATTATTTAAAACAACCACAATATTAAAGATTGTTCATAGACAGCAATGGATGAAATCAAAAAGGCTAGAATAGTCCCTGTATTCAAGTCAGGTGATTCTTCCTTGGTTGCGAATTGCAGACCAATATCAATTTTACCAGTTATGGCAAAATCTTCCAATCGCTACTCAGTCCCGTGATATCATGGCGTATTAAGCACCTTTTTGCTCCCCAGCAGTCTGAATTTGTGGGTGCCCGTCACAACAACGAATCTTGTGTCGTGTACTCATTTTGTTACTGACGCTATGGACAGCCGCTTTCCAGTAGACACAGTATACACTGATTTTAGCAAGGCTTTCGATACCGTTGATCATCAGATACTTTTAAATAAGCTTTCTATATTTGGTGTTAAAGATAACTTGCTTAATTGGTTTGGCTTATATCTCAGTTCACGAATCTTTAGGGCTGTGGTCGGTGGGTTCTCCTCTCAGCCTTACAAGTCCTTCTCTGGTGTTCTCCAAGGCTCTCATCTTGATATTCATCAATGATATAGTGACAAGTTTCAAACACGCACAGTGCTTTCTTTATGCTGATGACCTAAAACTAACTTTACGTGGATAAAACTGCTTCGCGAGGTTTCCAAAAGCTGGGTTTTGTCCTCAGAAACTGCAAGGATTCCAATGCACATGCATGGCCTATGCACAAAGATCTTGTTATTTTCCACGTTGGTGCGTTCATACCTCGAGTACTGCAGCCTGGTTTGGTATCCATTTTATAGATGTGAACAAAATCAAACAACTTGAACAAGTACAAAAAAGATTTTTATGGCACCTTGCTTACCAATGCAATAAGGCTAACATCTTAAACACTTATGAGGAACGTCTCTCTTTCTTCTGCTTGCATAGTCTACAAAACAGAAGAATACTTTTGGATTAGCTGTCTTGCACAAATTAGTGAACTGAACTATGGACTGCCCCCAACTATTGCAGTACCTATATTTCAATATACCTTTTTAGTCACCTCGCTCATTTAAGTATAACCTTTTGCCACTCGCTTGAGCAAAACCAACCCCGCCCAATTTTCAACTCTAAAAAGACTGCAAAATCAATTTGGTTAAAAAACAAATTATCGATATTTTTTCTAGTAAACAACAAGTGTTTAGACGCTGTGTTTTTGACGCTTTTTATAATTAGTTTTTATGGTTTGTAACTTTAATGAGCTCTCGGCTCAAAATTTTTTTTAAATTAAATTAACTACATTTTTAATTAAAATTTTTGATTTGAATTTGAATTTTGATTTAATTTTAATTTTGATTTTAATTATGATTTTGATTTAAATTTTGTTTTTGTTTTCGATTTTGTTTGATTTTGATTTTAACTTTTTGATTTAGATTTAGATTTTAATTTTGATTTGATTTTGATTTTAATTTGAATTTGTCATAGTTTGATCTTGTCTGTTCAGTTTTATTTAATCTGTAATGAATGAAAAGTATCTGGTACTGCTTGTTATGTTGCTTATGTTTTTCGCGACTATCTTGTATGTAATATTACCTTATATCTCCAGAACCGCTGAACGGATTTACATAATTGAGGTATCGTTAAAATCGTCTTAGCTGCCCAAGTGTTCTTAGATAGGTGACGTTAAAAAAAACATGGCTGCTGTGCGATGCCAACGGGTTTCTTTTTTTAAATTTTTAATTTATTTTTTGTCTTGTCTATTTCTGTTCCGTTTATTGATGATAATTATATTGCATGTCGTGTCTGCCTATAATTAAGACAACACTTAGCTTTAAGATAAACTAGTATTTTTGAATTTTAATACTGTATGTTTTGTTGGTAGTCCATTTAAAATAAATAAATAAATGAATGGATGGAGATAAGCAGAAGAAGGAAAGAGAGTATGACACCAAAGGCTTTAATTTAATTATATGTTGCATGTTAATTAATTTTTTTTTTTATTTTATTTTTAAAAGCTTTTTATGTTTTAACGTTTAGGATATCTTTGTTTGTATTTTTATAGTGCTCTTTGTCAATTTTGTCACCGCACAGAATTGTACCCTCTCATCTCTGCGCTACCCATGGTACATGAGAAAATATTTACTCATGTGCCCATGGTTTAATAGTTGCGAATGCCTCGGGCATTAAATGTGCCATGGAATGTATAAAATAAATAAATGGAAATAGTGG
The DNA here is from genome assembly GCA_963082485.1 of Eudonia mercurella. Taxonomy (NCBI): domain Eukaryota; kingdom Metazoa; phylum Arthropoda; class Insecta; order Lepidoptera; family Crambidae; genus Eudonia; species Eudonia mercurella. Next base: position 667,505 of record OY720025.1, on the reverse strand, counting down.
GACTTATTAGGGGTTTAGAGATTATTGAAATCTATAGTGAACGTGCTACATATTCGACTACAACATCGCTTAACATCAAGTGAGATAGTTAAATCACGGCTTATACGATTATAAAAAAAAAATATACAAACTAACGAATGTTGTTAGTAACGTAGCTTTAGTGACGCAAGTATTTATCACTTTGTCGCATAACACGTCGGCATGTCACGTGCGTCACTAGATCTCGGCTTATACCAGTGTTTGCAAACACACTAGACGTGACCTGACTGGGAACAACATAGAAATGGAAGCAAAAACAGCGTTCGCCAATAAAAATACGTGGTTAAATGAAAACTTTTTCTTTTCCCGATAATATTTTCCTGCACGATATTTCATAGTGATCATCAGGCATAGCGTAGATTTTATATTATTGTAGTGTATGTGGTTTTGTGGTTAGACCACTTGTGTCAGATCTTGGGGTGCTATTTTTGAACCGGCGGCGGCGGTGACTTATTTTCACGCTATGATATTAATTATGATGACTCCTTCTCACTCTAATTCAAAGTCACCGATTTTAAAGATCACAAGTAACTGATTTTAAACGTCGAAAATTCTCAAACGCTATTTAATTAATTAATCAAATTGTAGACAGGTTTATAATATATTTTATGTTACTTTTAGTTTCGATCAACGGTGAGATTCAAAAATCACGTACCATAATTGAAATTTAATCCCAGTCTGGCATAAACAAGATTATTTACGCCGATTATTAAAAAATATTATTTCTAATACAGTCTAGCAATATTCAATTCGCGCTAACTCAACTTATAAGTCCATCTCCCGCCAGATCAAGTCTTGCCTCGTCATCATTTCGATATTGTAAATCCTCGTCGCGATTAGCGATAAGCCGATTTATTAAAAGCCGAAGATGGAAGCAACATTTTTATGCCCCGAGATTCGCAACGGAATTGAATAAAGTGAGTATTTTCTGTGTGAGTCGCCTCCGATACTGCATTTCATGGTACCTATCGAATTTTTAGAGGATGTGGAAATGACGGAATACGAACAGAACTGGCTTTGAGCGGTGTTTTTAATCGTCATGCAAACTGAACATTGTCACTCCAGATTGAAATTGAAAAATATGAGCAAACAAAGGCATTTTAATGATACAAAAAGTGTTTGAAAATATTTGGCGTGGGTGGATTGCGTTGACTAATTTGGCACAAGTAGGGTGTTTAAAGCAAAATTGTCGAAGGAAATTATGTGTTGCTTAGAATGTTTTGATGTGCGTATTTAAACAACGTGTTTAAATTTTCGCAAAGATCTAATCAAATTGATCTAAAAATGATTGCACAAAGATCAAATCTGTACACAGAACTGTGTTCACCTTAGGTCAATTACCGACATCAATGTAACTCTGGCTGTAGCTTTTAACTTTATTTTTGCTTACAAAACTACGGCAGTACAATACATGTGGTTTCTATAAAAGTTAATACATTCGCAATTTGCAAGCCAAACTAGCTTGTCATGAACGAAGTCTAAGAATTGATAGAGGAAACATTATAATTTTACCTAAGCCTCAAGTCACACTTTATTCTTATTTAGGGCACGTTCGAGTGGCTTCAGTAGGGACGGGTCGTCGTAAAACACTTTTTACGACAAATTTTAGAGGTAACGCGATTTCCTAACGGTGACCTTATACCTATGTATATTCACCGTTGCAGCGAGTTGGACGTATCTTTCGATTTTGTTATCTATGTACAAATTTTCATTTTATATGTACATTCTTACATATACGTAAATAGTTTTTTCTTTCCTATTGAGAGATTCTGAGGGGAGCTCGGTGGCTTAGTGGTTAACGCGCCCGGTATGCATGTGCTGAGGTTAAGCAACTTTCGCAAAGGCCGGTCATCGGATGGGTGACCAAAAATATATCACCTCGAGCTCCTCCGTGCTTCGGAAAACACGTACAACCGTTGGTCCCGGCTGCATTGTTTTTCGTTGTCGACCACCAATCCGCACTGGACCCAAGAGGTGGTTTATGACCCATTCTCTTTATCCATCCATAGGGTAGGTAGACTCGTGCCCCAGCATTGGGGACATAAAAAGAGCTGTTGATAACGATGATGATGGTGATTCTATTATTTCGTTATCACAATGTAAGTGGGTACAGGTTGTTCTTGTTGTTGGTTTGTATAGGATGAATAAGAAACGAATGGCGGATACTTCACATCATCATCATCAGCTCATTTTTGTCCCACTGCTGGGGCACGAACCCTTCCTATGGATGGATAAGGAAACTGACCATAAACCACTACGCGGGCATAGTGCGGTATGGTGGTTGTTAACGACTGCTAATGCAGCCGGGACCAATGGCTGCATGTGCCTTCCGAAGCACGGAGAAGCTAGATATGATAAGTTTTATATAGCTCCTCAATAATATTAAGCAATTATTAAAAGTCACATCCAATCAGATGGTACCGTACAAAATTGTCCAGCCCGCCGATCCTAACGCAATAATGCTGACTGACTCATTTTCATGAGAGCGCAAAAAACACGTTTCAGCTAAATACTGGCGCGTTATCAGTGACAGCGCTTAAATGGAACGCGTCGTGGGCGCGTCTAGTGATGTGCAACCGCCGTACGATATTTACAGCTAGTTCTTAAATAAACTCTTCAATAAATTTTTATTTAACCTTAGCTGGCACAAAGCCGTTTTTAATTGAAATCAAGTTGTATCATCGCTGCATTTGATGGGTAATCCACTAAATTAAGTGCCAAATGAATGAAGGTGATCGCAAACCCTGTGTAGGTATGTATAAACATCGAAATAATCGTCAGCATAGCAATTAAGTGAAGCATTATAAAAATCACAATTATAAGTGGCCAACCATTTTACGATTGATGTTAGAAACACCATATATGAAAACAATTTGAGTTGACGAAAGCTGCTGCAGCTGCAAGAAAAATGCTTGTACGTAGTATTTCTCTCGACTTAGTTTACTACTAGGTACATAATGCTCAAATTATATTGCTTTGTTATAGTAACATTATTTTATTACTCCGTAGTCTTTGATGTTCCAAAACATTAGTACACTTTTCATTTTAAAAATGCGAAAGGCCAATGTTTTTTTCTTATTTGGAATAAAAAATGAGGACATTTTACTAAAAAAATTAAGATGTCAAATAAACCTGAGTAGTGGGTAAGTGAAGTGTTTCATTTAAAAGTGTAGTTATAACACAAATAGTGTAAAATCTAGAAAACTGTAGGTCTACAACATATATCACTTTTAGAAGCAAACTAATACTACCTATACAACAATACTAACAAATCAAAGATCTCTTCAAAAGCTCACCTTTGTATCTGTCCTGTGTAACGTATGTTTTGCAATAAAGAATTCAATCTAAATTGCGACACTGTCCCATCACTAGCGTCGTACGTTAAGTTATTAAAATGGTAATTACCGACACATGCTGGGCTCCTGGCGTCGTTTTGTCGTTAATATAAAACATTGTGACAGGTAAAGTGGGGCGCGCGTCTAACGGCGTAGTTTAGTTTCACTTAAACAAATCACTGGAATCACGAACTTCATGACTTTTGGCCGTGGGCATGTCACTCGACACGCGACGCCATGGAAGCGCCGAAATATGCAATTGCAGAATCAATAAATTGCTATTATATTTTTTATGTAACAAAAGAAGAGGAGGAGAGGGGAACTCGATGGCGCAGTGGATAACGCGCCCGGTCTGCGAGTGCTGAGGTTAAGCAACTTTCGCAAAGGCCGGTCATCGGATGGCTGATCAAAAATGTATCAACTCGAGCTCCGCCGTGCTCCGGAAGGCACGTAAAGCCGCTGGTCCCGGCTGCATTAGCAGTCGTTAACAACCACCAATCCGCACTGAGCCCAAGTGGTGGTTTATGGTTCATTCCCCCTATCCATCCATCGGCTAATACAGCCGGGACCAACGGCTTAACGTACCTACCTTCCGAAGCACGGAGGAGCTTGAGATGGTAAATAATTGGTCACCCATCCGATGACCGGCCTTTGCGAAAGTTGCTTAACTTCAACAATCGCAGACCGCGCGCGTTAAGCACTGCACCATCGAGCTCCTCACACCGCGACCATTAGTACCTAATGATACTCAAACTCATTATATTATTATAAAGTTCTGAGGACTTGTTGTCCTTGGAACTTTATAAAAAGTAATCAGCGTAATTCGAAAACCTCCTACGCCACGGTGCCGGTGGCGGCACGGCGGTGGGCGATGATATGAAATCTCATCGCATATTGATTACTACTGCAATAAGCTGACGCGAGACAGTGTTGCCACCACCATTAATTTCACCCACGTTACCATATCGAACGAAATGAGTAATGCCACTGTAAAAAATCAACCCAGAGCGCAGCGTAGCATATTCGAATAGCCACTATAAATGCAAATCAAACGTATCTTGATAATGGCAGTTGGAACAGCTCAAAGTGATTGTAAAGTGAAAAGTAAAAATGTTTAAAATTGATGGCTCTGAAATGAAACGCTGGTACATTTTATTTTTTATTCAATTACTTAGTATTACACTGCTGCCAAAGAAATAAAATGCGTGCACCTTTTTAGAGAAAGCTTGTGTGTACAAAGCTCTTGTTACAAAAAAGTTTGACATTGACATTGCAATCCACAAATCTGAAATGGATTAATTATCTATAGAAGAACATGTACGAAAAGACTGCTGTAATAAATAACCTTTGCGAAGGATGAAGTTATCATGACGACCTCCTTGGTCAAGTGGTTTTCATGGTGTTGCCATCTCTGAGGTCCCAGGTTCGATCCCCGGTCGGGTCAATTTAGAAATTATTGTTTTTCTAAATTGTCTCGGGTCTGGGTGTTTTCTATATAATAAGTATGTATTTAAGTATTTTAAGTATGTTTATCCGTTGTCTAGTAACCATTTAACGAGTTTCATAACGAAGCTTCTCTTGGGCTAGATAATTGGTGTGAGTGTAGGAAAGCCTAAAAACTGCAACGCGAGTTTGCTATAAGATATAGTACAGTTAGCCTGTATCACCCCATTGTTGGGCATAGGCCTTCCCCCATTCCCGCCACTCCTCACGATTTGGAGCCATCGTTTGCCACTATCTTCATGCGCTCATATTTGGTTGTTAATGTTTTTATTTTATTTTGTGTTTTGATTTGTGATGGAAAGTGTCCTTCTATGTTAGGGAGGACATTTTCTAATATGTTACGCTGTAAAAGAAAGGGAGAAAAGAAATGCCCTTGCTGAGTTTCTTGTTGGTTCTTCTATGTGCAAAGTCTCGCGCCCTGTGTAGACTTCCGAACCGATGGCATAGTGACATTCATAAGAGCTACTTGTAGCCTAAACTGAAGAAATGATTTTTAATTTTGAATTTAGTAATTTCTACGAGATGTAAAAATGAAACGCCAGTTGCTATAAAGAGCAACTGGTATATTGACGGTGGTGTACTGATGTGGGGCATACTGAAAGTTTCTGGATTACAATAAAAATATGAAAAAACAATTATGGAATTCAAAAATGGAACTCTTTGGGAACATGTTACTTTTTATTTTGCGAGACTGTCAATTGTTTTTCAATCGTGACGTCCTTTCGAAAATTGTGTGTCGCTCATCATCATCAAAATGAATTTAACTCGTGAACATTGTCGTTCAATGATTTTTTATGATTTTCCTTGTGGCTCAAGTTAACAAGAGAGTTACCAGAGACCAATTGGCATTTGGTGATGAAGCACCATGTCGCAGCTCTGTGTATTCGTGGTTTGGAGAATTTAGACGTGGACGAGATTATCTACATGACGAGGAACGTGAAGGTCGGCCGGCGACTGCGGTTACAACTTATTGAAACTGACAAAAAAATTACTTGCCAGCAAATTAGTGCTTTGTTAGGCATCGGAATGAGCCAAGTGCAAAACATTTTACATGTGCATCTGAAGGTTTGGAAGCTTTGCACTCGATTGATACCGCATGACTTAACGGAGGACCAGAAACGACTGCATGTCCAGTAGTGCCGTAAAATGATAAAAAAGTTTAACGGAGGACGGTCATTGGCTGTCTATAATGTCGTGACAGGTGACGAAACCTGGGTGTACTACTTTGAACCCGAAATAGAAAGCCAATCGGCAGAGTTTGTCTTTCCTTTTGAAGATTTGCCGACGAAAGTTAAAAAAGTCAGAGTATCGGTTAAAAATTGGTTGCTTCTTTTTTTGGAAAATCAGGACATCACACTACAGTACCGCTTGAAGATCAAAGGACAGTGACTGCAGATTGGTACTTCAACACTAGCTTGCCTAGTCTTAAAAAAAGTTTGCGAAAAGCGTCCTCGAAGCAATGTTCTCCTTCACCACGATAACGCATCCTCACATTCCGCTAAGGTAACAGAAGCCTATTTATTTGAAGGCTTCAAATGTGGAACTGATGACGCATCCGCCCTACAGCTCGGACCTCGCACCCTGCGACTTGTTTTTGTTTCCAAAAATTAAAGACAAACTTAGAGACACGTTTTACGAGCCCTAAATCGGCGGTGCTCCCTAAGGAAGACCGGTCCAACTGCTTTGTACAGTGGTTTCAGCGAATGCAAAAATGCATTAATTGCGAGGAAATATTTTTTAAAAAACAACAAATGTATCGTATATCTAGTCTTATTTATTAGAATCCAGAAACTTTCAGTATGCTCTAAGTACCTACTGAGCTTTCTCAGCCTACCCGTCGCAATCGAAACACAAAAGCACTCACAATATTCACCCTTAACTCGCGTTACAATTGAACTAGATCGGTATCTGGAGCAACGTTCGTATTTAAAAAAAGTTTTTTCATCCGGAAATGGAAGAAACAAAAGGCTGTGAGCGTTTGTTTGAACGACGGTCGGGTGATATCGCGCTCCGTCGATTAGACACCGATGGATGAATAGAGAATAAATTGTGAAAAACTTCGACGGATCGAAGTTATTCTCAAATAAATTGTGAAAAAGTTTGGATGGCGCCCCCGGCCCCCGCTCCGGCCGTGTTTCAAATCCATTCGGTATTTTTCAAACTCGCGAACGCCCGAGTGGGAGGAGATTGATTTTATGGGTAACACTCATTTCTATAAGCGTCGCTCTAAAAGTTAAAGGGTTGTTTGTTTTCAACTTCCATACTTTATATTTTTAAAATATAGGTTTTAAATTATAGGATTCGCGTGAATTAAAATGGAACCAAAAAGTTTTTATGTAGGTATAAAAAAAATTAAACGTAGTAAAAGAGTTATAACTAGTTATAACGAGAGTTATAAGGAGTTAGCATAACAGGGAAATCAAAAGAGTTATTGACAAACGTTTCGCAACAATCAAAGATCACCATTTCGCAACACAAATCAGTTTTATTACAACACACACCCCGAAAGCTGTTCCGCCGAAATCGAAATACCAATAAAAGCATTCATATATGAATGTCACGAGAAAATTTGTTACTATTCGTATCAAAGAAAGGGGTCGTGACGAAACTTTTATCGAATCCGAAAACAATAAGCGGCCGACGCTTTCCGCAGCCACTCACTCAGACGTATCCATTTGATGGGACATCAATTTCTGTGAGGTTCTACTCCTATCCTACATGCACCGCACATACACGACCTACAGTCCCTTTTGAAAATAGGAAGAGTTATATTCATACCTTATCTATTTCTTTTAAATAAAAATTTGTATGACAACTTAACAAAGTTAAAATGTTTTTATATTACTTACTTACTCCATTGGCGCAGGGACCCAAAGTAAGTCTTGGTCTCTGAAACGAGAACTCACCACTTTACCCTGTCCATTTTTTTATAATTTTGAATTTTGCATTCACAATGCTATAATAATATATAGTTACAAGATAAAGAAAATACATGATTACAGTCATATGCAATTTTACGCAAATTTTGTTGCGAACAAATGACAATTTTTTATAGTGTTGATGACGTAGTTGTCGACATTGAATAAGGCTCTTATGGCTTACAAAGTAAGAGTAGATAGTATTGATTAATTTTGGCGAGTTGGACAGAGTCACTTTAGCATAATTGGTTGTGCACCTGACGGGTGCGGGTTAGACTCCCATTCGTGATTTTTTTTAACACAATTTCAGAAAGAAAATATTATAGTGAATACACTCACACTTCATTATGATAAAGTGCATATCTTTAAAATTAAATAGAATCCCTTGAAACAGAATCGTTTCAATAGTACCTACTGTTATAATAATTTTGTTACCTTAAACATTTTGTAAAAAAATCTTTAATATATTGCCTTTTTGTGTAGCGCTGAATACTTAATTTATTAAAAAAATTAAAATTTGCTTTGCTAAAGCAAAAACAGACTCATAATGTAAAAAATGTTTGGCAGTTTTTGAAGTCAGTGCCAGGGAAAACATTGTTGAACTAATTAAAATTCTCTCACAGACGATACATAAAAATGCTGTTAACAGTATGTCGACAGACTAAATAATAAGGTGACGGTGGCTACAAGTCTTTTTGTTTAAAAAAATGTTTCGTATGTCTGCTACATTCATTAGTTAAACCTTATAATCATTGCTTTTTTAAGGTCTTTGCCCATTAGACAATTTTTATACGTACCACGGCAAACGTCTCCATTTCACTTGATGTTAATTGAATATGGAATCCAGATGCGACAAAAACTATATACAACAATATACTGTATCATATTATGATATGTACATGTATATATGTATATAAATATATCGGAGACATGGCGCTAGCATCGCTTAGAAACGACAAGTATAGTCTACACTTGAGTGTGGTCTGTGAAGCCTATGCTCTATGGTACGCGAAACGTTAACGTCAATTGGCGCGACAACGGACCGGACACATTTGAACGGGAGCGGTCGGAGAGTACGCACGCGCAGAACTCACTTCGTTTCTAAAATCTATTTGCATCCGGCAACTGTTTCTAAATAATTTAATTGTGATGTTAAAATAACATTATAGTGACTGTAAGGAATACGACTGCGTCTTTATTTTGAAGATCCAAGATGAACTGTGTTATCGACGAATCAGAGTTTGCTCGACCGTCCTACCTACAAATCAACCTCGCCGCCGACAAATATATAAGTACAATTATGAATATGTACCATGACCGTACTAGAAACGTATCAGACACGGAAAGTAACACGACATAGACGGTATGCCAACTACAACGTATCAACAGATTTAATGACAACCGTCAACAAATTATTGTTGGCGAAAATATTTTACCGGTAAAATATCTCCGTGCATGGCACGCGCGGTGTTGGTTGGTGACGGAACAGTCTAGTTAGTGGGCATAGTCCCATACTTCTCAATACAAAGAATATTGTTTTGCCTGACACGTTCCTAGCACGGTCATGGTATGGATTGATACGGTCTAATGTTCAGATACCTTAAAATGTATTAGATAGAACGAGAATCATTACTTTGTTTTACCCCAGTTTTATACTAGCACGGAAAGTAAGTTTTTTTTCTCTTTGTGTTCTCTTGCCTCGCCTCGGTGGCCGAGTAGCAAGGCGCTCGGCTCGAAACCCGAAAGTCCCGGGTTCAATTCCCAGGTCGGGCAAAGTGTGTTTCGAATTTATTAGGTGCATAGCCCGGGTTTGTGATCACCAACCCGCATTTGGCAAGCGTGGTGATTAAGCCATTACCCATCAATTGTAGCGATGACTTGATTTTAATGATGTATCTTTGCCCAGCAGTGGGACAGTTATAGGCTTTATTTCCTTACTCTTTTTTACATTAATCGAAACTAATTGAAGTTCATCTCAATTCTGAATAAAATATACTAGAAAAACTTTTCAAGGCAATTAAACACTAAAAACCTTTTTTTTTTAAGAAAAATATGTGAGTGACGTATATTAATCAGCACGCTCTCAATTGGGTTGTGTTAATGAACGCTTACAGTGCCTCTCATTAAAACTAATGAACTTCAACGTTTGACGGTTACGCCATTTGAGCCACCTCTGAGCTATGAACGCTCACACGGTCTATTTCAATAGTTTTGCAAACACATCTGGATGTAACTTCTCTTTAACTTAAAAGAAGTAAAAGTCTATGACGATGTAAAAGTTTCGAATATTATACAATATTAAAACTTCGAATATTATATAAAAACAGAATAAAATGTTTATACGTCTTAGGCAATAACTTCGTGTTCATCTTTGTTCTCGAACACGACAGCGCTCTTATCTTCGAGTAAGGTACTTAGCGTCGAATGCGTTCAAGAAAACTACGTCTTAGTGTGCCATAGTTTCTCATTATCCTCTTTTATATTTAATAATGGTAAAGAACTTTGTTGAACGCGATTCAGCGGAATACAGCGCCGTCTCTCGGCATGAAAACTTTTTTACGCATGTTTTCTGTAAGAAAGTGTACAACATACAAGACTAAGAAAAATATAATGTTTTGTTAAACTATATTTGCAACAATGTTATTGTTTCCAAAATGATTTTCTCGATATTATAGATATCAAAATCAAAATCATTTATTCGCCTAAAACATGGTAATATAGCTGGTCATGATAATAAAATGTACAAACATGTTTTACCAAAACTGGCATGCAAATATTAATTGAATCTATTTTAAATATTAATTTAATTTTAAATATTATTAATAAAAATTACAAAAATACTATTTATTATATCACATATCAAATTCAAAAAAATTATTTATTATGTCATACATCAAATTTTAAAATATTATTTATTATTATTATACATTAAATTCGAATAAATACAATAATAAAACAGAAATTACAATTGTCATAAGTTATTAATACATCCTACTATACTTTATTTACTAAACTTTACTGAGTAATCGGACATTATTGTATCATTTACATATTTAAAAACTCTGAAACACTATAGAAAAAATGTTCAATTAATAACTTCTTTAACCGAGACTTAAATATGGGAACAGATAGCGATTGTCTAACATCATTTGGTAACTTATTATAGAGTTTGATTGACATTGCTAGACAGCTTTTATGGTATAGTGTGGTTTTAGGAATATGAGTCGTTACTAATCTATTAACATTTCTGCTTGAACGTGGATATATGTCTTTAGCTGTTTTAAAAAGATGCATGTGTAGTTTTACAAAGACACATGATTCAAAAATGTACAGACAGGGTAGTGTCATAATTTTTAGGTCCTTAAAATACGGTTTACATGACACAAAAGGACTTATACCGACAATGCTACGGACACATCTTTTTTGAGCAATGAATGCTCTTATGGTTTCAGTTGAGTTACCCTATAGAAGCAATCCATATCGCAACACTGATGCCACATAAGCATGGTATGCTGTAAGGGCAGTTTTTTCCGAAACGGTTTGCCGCAAGCGTCTGAGAGCATAAGCAAAACTGTTTATCTTATTTACTACCATTTTGATTTGAGCTTTCCAGTTTAATATGTTTGTTTGATATTATCACTACATAGTATAAAACAAAGTCGCTGTTCCTATGTATGTATGTATGTATGTATGTATACTTAGATCTTTAAAATTACGCAACGGATTTTGATGCGGTTTTTTTTGATAGATAGAGTGATTCAAGAGGAAAGTTTTTATATTTAATACATGCATATAATTGAACCCGGTAGGTGACGCTGCTATGAGTTCTATAGGACACGGGTGTTCACCAAGCGGACGAAGTCACGAGCGGGCCGCTAGTAGTTTATATATTTAAATTTTACTGTAAATAATTGTGATATTAAGTGTTAAACCTTAGCATTTTTTTTATTTATTGATGTTCACGTTAGTATCTATTGCATTTGCCAGCAATTACGACATTGCGAAATTACGAAATCAACCTGTACAAAAATATGTTCACAAAAATGCAAATGAAATATGTAGTGTTAATTCCGCTAACTTATTCGTTCATCGAGCTTGATGCAGTACACATCCACCCGCCCGCAAAAATATGCACTTCCAGAAAGATCGATGGATGCAAGCAAACATGAACACCAAAACCGATAACCCGACACGTGTATCACCCCTCCACTGGGCATCCTCTGGAGCTGTTAACTGAAAAATACAAAAGTAACTTTCTTGGGAACCTAAATTGAAAAAAGAGCGGTCCGTGTTTTATTAAAATTATTAAAAAATATATAATGCACAGCGTCTTAGCGTAGCTGCAACTGCATACAAAAAGGTCTGCACAACGTGAGATGCGAAGTCGAGTGGCTTTAAAAACATCGACTTACTTACCGCTCTCCTTGCTGGTATTAACATTCAGCGAAAGAACCAGTGTGTACCAGTAATATCCGCCCCATGCACACGGGACAAACTTCACCCAACCAAAGACTTACACTGAAATAATTCTTGCGTCCCTAACTTAAGCATATGATGAGCGGTATTCAGAAATTTGCGCGCGCCAACCAACGTTATGCGGCGTCCTCTCCTCGAGAATGAAGGTTTCCACGGGTCAAGTTTGGCTGGCCATGCATCTATACAATTCATATGAAGCAGGAAATTGTTTGCACTATATCCGGGATCTCGTCTGGAGATTTCCGAGTCTCATCGCGTTAGCTGCGTAAGGTCTCTGGAGGTTATTGAATATTCGTAAATTTTGGAGTGTCATTGATAGTAGACTAAATGGGACGATATATTATTCGGTAGTGTTAAACGTGTATGACTCTTTAATTCAATTTGTAAACTTGTAGTCCCTTTTCTCACTTTCCCTTCACCGTCCTTTTCACTAACCTTATATAATTTTAGAGGGTGCCCAATAACACTGTGATCATAATATAAAAGCCGGTATGCTATTGAGATCTTCAAATACGGCTAGTGTAGAATATATTGAAGCTAACTTTACCCATATATCTTAGTCGGCACATTGGGTACAAAATGTTTTTACAATACTTAAAATGTTTATATTAACTGAAACAATATAACGTATTTAAAATATTCTTTGAGCTACCTAGTTAAACAACTATTCTGAAAAATTACCATAAACTTTATGTTTTTAATTACTTAAGTAATTTTTGATCGTCATAGTTCTTACAAAATTCAATACAAAAGCACAAACAAAATTAATATTCTTTATTAAAAACATTTTACCACTTCGTCGACTTTCAAACATTAACCACTTCCATAAATGAAACAGCTCCGTGAGAAATAAAAAGCAAATTAATAAAGCATTATTTTAGTTTACTGTTAAAAAACTCATCAAGCACTACATAGTAGCCTTTTAAAAAGAAAACAGTCTGGCGTATCATCGGAATGGCCAATAACGCTGCCTCTAGCCAACAATGGGGTAATTTAAAGATCTTGCCAGCCAAAGAGGATTGTGTACGCTACCCAATGGCAAATGTTTGCGCAAACATTGCATGGCCAAGCATGAATTGGCTATGGAATGAGAATGATAATTGAAATTTTTAAGTAAGTTACTACAAAGCTGAAGATGGTAGCGCGCTCTATCTGTAATCTTTGGCTCCTAAGGAACTGGCTAATATGTAACTCAAGAATGTGGTAAAATTATTGCTACGAATCCGATTAAAAGGGAGTTGGATACTATGCATAAGACTAATGCAAAAGAAAATAAATATTTAACAAAACAGTTCGTTACAATTTTATTTGACGACAAGCTTAGATAAAGCCTAGTAAGAGAACTCGTCACACCCATCTTTTTCATATACCGTTCGCGCGCACAAACTACGGCGCTAATGACATGTCTATTAGAATACCAAAACCGTACAATAAGTTTTATTCAGATATTGATATATTTACAACATCCAAAACTATGTTCAAAACAGCAGTTCATAAGCTTAAGTTAAGTTAAAACAATGTTTTAATTAAATCTTTAAAATATTTTAATATATTCAACAATTAATAACCAACGGTCATCATCAATTCGAGCATCCATGTAAACCAACCACAATATTACACTCACACGCACTTATACACATCGACACAACACGATCAGATTCACACCTATTCTGTAAGTTATCATTCGACAAAATTTTATCTACTTACCTATTTTTATTTTTAGACTACCTACCTGCGTTCATTAATTATGTCAACATTTTCTAGTAGCATAATATGTTTCTATAATTGGCTTATGTTTAAGTAACATCATCTGTACCTTGTGTTTAGTTAAATGCTGTTGAAACATTGTTGAATAAATAAATAAATAAAATAAATAAATAAATAAAACGGTGATAGCTAGCCAAGCGGGCTTAGTACGCCTTACCGCTAACCAAACTAAGCCAATATTATGCTAGACCTTTGGGAATCGCAGCCAGACCTCTGTGTCTGGGATCGGTCGTCTTACTATTAGTCCACACAGAATTAGTTATGGTTCCGGTACTAGAAATGATGCCATTCAATTGAATTAATGTTGATTTGTGACTGGATGTTTATTGGCAGTGAGAACACGAACTTGAACATAGCAAGAAAATGGCATAGAAAATAGAATCGTTACTTTGAAATGTGGATAATGGTTTAAACATCAATTAAGAAATGACGGAACTACAAGAAGTTTGATCCACAAAACCGATTACAAACTTAAACTTAATAATTAAACATTCTAACAGTTATATTAAAAACATGCAGTATTTTGTATCCTACAAAATGTGAACACAACGTGCAGAAATATTATTATTCTTTTTAACAAAAATATAAGAAATCTAAATAAAACAAGAAATACCATATTCTTAGTAAATAAATATTCTAATTATGATGCTGAACAAAATGTTTGTGGAATACCCACTAAAACTGAAGCTTACCGAGTGGTTAAGGTCATTAACATAATAGGTTACTTCTATCCTGGAAAGCATTTTGTTGTCTTGGAATCTGGCGCTTTGTGACAAAACCTATATCTCGCAGGCATAACAGCAGGAAGCGACTGGAAGCTAGTAAGTACTATAAAATTCTTAAACCATTCATGCAGCTAAAATCTATACTTATACTTATAATATTATAAAGCTGAAGAGTTTGTTTATTTGTTTGTTTGTTTGTTTATTTGAACGCGCTAATCTCAGGAACTACTGGTTCGAATTGAAAAATTCTTTTTGTGTTGAATAGTACATTTATTGAGGAAGGCTATAGGCTATATTACATCACGCTATGACTAATAGGAGTGGAACAGTCGCTAATTAACGCGGGTGAAACCGCAGGGCACAGCTAGTGTGGAATAAATTGCCTGCCAGTATTCGTGAAAGTCCATCTGTAGCATCGTTTATACCGAAATTGAAAGATTACTACCGCTCCAACTTAACCGGTAATCAGTAAAGTTGTAGGTATTAATTGTCTAGTTAGATTATAATAATATGTATTCTGTGTATGTGTATGTATGTTTATACATTATATAATTTTACGCAAATATTGTTGCGAACAAGTTAGTTTAAGTATATCTAAAATATCAGTAATAATTATTACTTTTCTTGCAGACCACCTTTCCACACTACAGCTAGGGTTTGCTGGAACTCTTCTAGAGATAAGCTCACCTTTGTATGTCTTGTATAACGTGTATTTTAATGGGTGTTTTAATATGTACAATAAAGGGTTGATTTATTACGATAATATTTTAAAGAAATTTATAATACAATTCTCCAAGAAACGAATGGGACAAGTTGTTAAAATAATTAATCCAATTTTATTTGGGAAATAATCTTGTTCATAACTTATTAATATTGCTAAGAGTACGTCCATCTAATTGACTTCCTTCGTCATTGGATACAAACTAAGTGGAGCCGCAAGTTGGTACAGACGTATCGGCTTCCTAAATGCTGTGTGTTCAGAGTCCGACTCCAATTACTGAACGCAAACCCGAATTCCCTTTCGCTGAATACCGAGAAAAGAAAAAGATTAAGATTTTATTTTTATCTCAATTTTATTTTTATTTTATTTTTATGCCTTTTAATACAGTTTAGCTTAAATAATATTACATTTTAGTTTGTAATTTATACTGAATGTTTACTTAATTGTTTTCATTTTAATTTTATCAACCTGTAATTGTAAGGACAGTTAGTTTTAAACAACTCTGCCTTTTTTATTTATACTAGCTGTGCCCCGCGATTTCACCCGCGTTAATTAGCAAACAATCTACAGCTTATAGCCTTACTCAAAAATGGACTATTCAACACAAAAATAATTTTTCAATTCAAACCAGGAGTTCCTGAGATTAGCGCGTTCAACCAAACAAACAAACTCTTCAACTTTATAATATTAGTATAGATTGATTTAATTGATCTACCTTATGTTGGTTATCCCAATAAATAAATAAATAAAGACTTACCATTTCTTAGAACGGACACAGTGGTGTATATAACGATCTCTTTAGGTTGCAATATTGTTACTACTCCCGATGTTATGCTAGTATGGATCCAGTATTAATCTGATAAATCGCTATTTGGAATTTCCGCCATAAAGATGCTAAGACTTACTGTATACTATTTATGATCACTGAATTCTGCTGTTAATACAATCATGTAACGGTAGTCCAACTTAATTAAATCTGCTAATATTTACGAAACAAAACACCATAAAACATTGCTGTAAATAAAAATTATTAACTACATCGACGTCCATAGAAAAATTGGCCATATCCTTTAAATTCCGTAGACGTTGTAGTTCGTTTAAAAATTTGATCGTGTGGTCGATCTAACAGTTTTTTGGGGTCAAGACTACTAATTAATACATAGCTAACCCGGCCAATGTTTTTACGGTTTTATTGTTTTCTTTTTTTGTTATTTTTTTATTTTTTTATAGCCTATGTCACTCCCACAGTCAAAACAAATCTAACGACACCTCATATGCTAAAATCCACCATGCCGTTTGGGCGGTAAGACGTGCCAAAGAAATAGACAAACATACATACGTACATACACTCGAAAAACATAACCCTACTTTTGAAGCAGTCGGGTTAAAAAAGAAATTAAAGAATTCTAACACGGCTATACGGATTAAGCCTAAAGAAAGCTTTAACTAAAACTAAAGAGTTTAGTTCAGGTAAGACGAAAGTTAACGCTTATGTGTTAATAGGATCCAGTCCTTGCCAGCCACCTTGCGAAGATCGTCGCTCTACCTGTTTGAGGGCATCCTACACTACATTTGCCGATACGCGGTCTCCACTCGAGACCTCGTTTACGCTAAAGGATAGCGATTCCGCGACTAATATGGCCACTGCCACTTCAGCTTGCTGATCCGGTGGGCTATGTCGATAACTTTCGTTCTTGATTGGATCACCTCGTTCCGAATCTGATCCATCAGAGAAACTCTAAGCGTAGAGCAGAGAAAGGCACTTCTTCTTATTCTTCTTCTTCAGCCTATAGTCACCCACTGCTAGGCCTCCTCATATACACGCCATCTTGTCCGATCTTGGGCTTTCTCCAACCAATTCTTTCCCGTGACCTTTTTACGTTTTAATTATTACACATTAAGAAAACTGTAATAAAAGTCATTAGAATCGTCATCATCTTTAAAATCACGAGGTCGATCCTAAACATTAGCGAGCCACGTTTTTCTGTACAACCATTTTGTTTGGAACACAACCAACATTCCGCTGTCACAGTAGCCATAGACACGAAGGAAGTAATTAACTTTGTAGATTGTGAAACAACACAAGCGGGGAGGGGCGGGGCCTCGCCAAATCCACGCAGCTAAGAACTGAGAAGATTAACAAGACGCGGAATTTTTTCGTATTAAGTAAATTGTTATCCGGCCGCCATCTCGCGAAGACACGCGGGGGACGACGTGGCGGAGGCCGGCTTTGTCGACTGGAACTCCGGCCCCGAGAGTTCTGTATGCAAATATATTTAGGCCGCTCGCTGTAGATACGGAGACTATTTTTTTGTTCGTTGCCGAAATAATAAGGCGGCTGTAGGTATATGTAAAGTGTTGTTAGGCTTTTGTTTTTATTACTTACAGGTAAGCACTTGGTATTGAGATCACCTGTTAAGAGATGATGAGGCCGAAGATGGGAGCGCACTTGACCCGGAATCCTCAACAATTGAGGCACTGATTATCTCTAGCTCTCTAGCATCTCTAGCTGCCGGGAAATAACATTGATGTAAGTAGCATTGGTGGTATAAACTGATTACACAAACATATACCTCCCGCTGGGAATTCCGTTGCTTTTTTCCAAAACGTTTTTAATCATTCCGTTACACTATATTATTACATAATCTGCGATTTACATTCAAACCGTGCCCGGAATATTAAGTGATTATTATATAAAACACAAAGCAGCTTCAATATTCCGAGGAGATGAAACGACAACAGCAGGATCTGTAAAGTAAACTGCGCGTCGGGGCTGACTGAGGCGGGAAGGTGCGGAAGCACTGAACTGACTGAACTGGCGCTACTCAATTGAATTAGCTGACTTCGCTGCATCGCATGTGGATATGAAATTAATTGTTCAATCATTTATAATAATAATTAAAAAACTGATTTATTTGGAACCAGAACAAAGAACATTATAATTAACGAAAGTACGATAAAATCTGCAGTAATCATAGACTGAGTCGCAGTACCTCCAGTATTTTGAGGCAACAGTGCTCCGAAGGTGACAAAATTAACAAACTTACTTACTATTTACAAAAAAAAAAATAATGTGTGTGTTTATGCAGTCATGATAAAAATTTGTTTAAACCAGTAAATTTTGCAGTCTTTTATAATTTAATGAAAAAAGCCGTAATGGCCGTAATAAGCCGTAATTTACCCCATTACCTCCTCCCTCCCTTTATAGTACCACGCAAGATTGTGGCAACTATTCCTTCGCGAACGAGAAAAGCGACTTATTTCTTTGTCGCATCACCAATACAGGTGGGACTAACGTCTTTCCTTGCCTTCCGTAGCACGGAGGAGCTCGAAGTGACAAGGATTTGGTCACCTATCCGATGACCGGCCTTTGCGAAAGTTACTCAACTTCAGCAATCGCAGACCGAGCGCGTTTACTACTGCCGTCGAACACCTCAATTAATTATACAAACTATAATATAACTGAAATAAGTCGTTGTACATGTTCTACGTTCAAATATATAAATATAACGTAATCACAGAGGGATTCAGGCTCAATCGAGTTTTCAAAAGTGTTGTATCTCTTCGACTTGAACACAACAGTTTATATAACATTATGCTTACTCAAATAATAATAATGATGCTCCCAAGTAATCCTTAAAGCTTGAAACATTGCCAATGCCCGCTTGTTGACATATTTTTCAATACAAACAGCACCTTCAGCGTCGACGCGAAAGCCTCGCTTTTCCAACTCGGTGTCAACTCAAACATCTCGCTCAAGACACCGCCGACGGCGCTTGCAACAACCATCACTCAAGTCACACAAAAACATTTTAATTGCGCCCACCGAAAAGTCCAAACTTGAATGTTTGAAAATCGTAACGGAATCATTTATTTGCTTAATCAAAACCCGATCCTATTAATTACAGGAAGTAGGAGACGGGGCGAGTTCGAGACGCCCGAGAAATTATTGCCGAAGTTTCCCCCGATATAAACGTTATTTAATTTCGTGTATAACTCAGTTTTATAAATTGGGAAAGTTGAGCGCTGGGGGCAAGGTCGCGGTGCTGCCGCTATCGGGTCATTTCGGTGCTAATTAAGAAGGCGCGCCGAATCTGATTATGAACAGCCGAACAGTTGGCGGTCGATGATGGATGATGCGCGCCCACTTTGGCGTTGCAGCGTTCTACTGGTGATTAGGTACGTTTCTTGATCCATTTCGCTTGTTACCCGTTTTTGCACACAGTAGATAGGTAGATAAAATACTTTATTTAACGACGGATAGGTACATGATTTGTAATTAGTACAATATAGGAGACTCTTCTTCAGATTCGTGCGCTCCAAGCCATATCAACTTTTCCAATACTCCATATTTTATTTTATTTATCTAAAAAACCGAACCCAAAAAGAGATCGAACTTTCATTTTTAGTCGAAAAAAATTTTTGAAATGGTATAAGTACTAAGTATGTAAAATATGTAGGTATATAAGGATTTGGTGCAGTTTATGTGTTCGGGTTGCGATTTTGCAAGTGCACAAAGTACTTACTAGTTTAAAATCTACCAACCCGCTTCATGTCACCAGCACACGTTATCCCTTCTTCCTATGACATCCTTAACGAGGCGTAAAAAGGCATTTTGTGGGCCGGCAGGGTGAGGATGACTGATGCTGCGTTGTTTACACGCTGCACCAGTTGTCCTTGCGTCTGGACTCCGTTTCCACTTAACATCAAGTGGAGTGGAGTCATTTGCCGAGTTAAGTATTAAAAAAAACGTTGTGGTGAGTTGTAGCCTGATGTAACTATAGGCGTTACATCAGGCTACAACTCACCACAATGATACCAACCTGATGATGGTGGTAAAGTATCAGAAGTGGTGTAATGAAAAACAACACGCTGCTCTATAAAAACGTTACAGGCCCAAAAAAATAAAAAAAAATAAAAAAACATGACTGCCAACACAAAAAAGGCAAAAAAATTAAAAAAAAAAAAAAAACAAAAAAACCCGCCTGCGTTTTATGCCTCCGACTGCATGTTATGTACGATGTTGCATAAACTGAATTTTAACTTGGTCCGACCTTTTCAGTTAATTTTCTATCTAGTTACTTATTATTTTTTACGCAGGCGGGTTTTTGTTTTTTTTTAATTTTTATTTAATTTGTGTCTTTTTAGTTAGACAAATTTCATGATATACCTTTTTGAAATCCTTGTGTTGAGCCCTCTAATTTGATACCCATAATGAAGTAGGTATTCGAAAAACAAATTTGTTTTTCACCATTTCAAATGGCGTCGCACAGCCGCCATGCTTTTTTTTTACCGTCACCTATCTAAGAACACTTGGGCAGCTAAGACGAATCTAACGATACCTCAATTATGTAAATCCGTTCAGCGGTTCTGGATAAAGAATATTACACACAAGATAGGCGCAAAAAACATAACCCTTCCTTTGCAGCCGGGTAAAAAAAGAACTAAAAGGCAAAAACCAAGATGTCATGTATTTATATATCTATATTTATAAAAGTGAAAAGTCAATCATTTACTCACTGTCTATGTATAAAAAATCAAAACTGCTTGATTAATAAAACTAAAATATTCATCGCAGTCGGGGGACCGCTTTGCGGAATACTTACTTGCTTATTTATAAGGTCCCCCGACTGCCATCTCTTATTTTACCTACATAGGAGTTGAATTTCCAAATTTTTACTAGCCTATGTTAGTCGGAACGATGCAAGGATTGTAACGATACCTCATATATCTTAATCGGTTCAGGCATTTAGAAGTTATGGTGGAATAAAGAAACATCACATACATACATACATGAACCCTGAAAACATAACACTCCTTTTTTTTGGCAGTCGTGTAAATAACTACAACACACTGACGTTAATGAAAACAATTGCACAAAGAATTAAGCACCGAGCAATTTCGCGACCGAAAAACCGGCAGCTTATCGCACCGCACATCGACGGACGTACCAGAAATTGTCATTCATAACGACCCTCGATTTATTTGGCTACAAAATTGAGTTCGGGGGTCCTTCCGACTGGCGGCGGCGGGCGCTTAATATTAACAATTTCCATCTGGCCGTGTTGGAGTGACGCGCGAAAATGATGACTGTGCCTGCCTGTATTGGTTTCCAAACTTGTTTTGCAAATTGACGCGTCTGGTTCGTGAATGCTGCCCTAAAAGGTTTTAATGAAACGTAATACAAACTCTTGGTTGTACGGTTATGATACAGACATGCTTTGAGCTTACGTAGGTATGTCTTTTGAGGGTTGTTACTGTACATTTACACAGTGGTTGTCTCGGTAGTTTACCAGTATTAAGTTGCTGTATCGGCTGCCGGGAAGTCAAAGCCGACACAGCGACGTCAGCTGATGGATTAAGAAGCTGAGGAGGGATGGATGATGATATTTCGGACTTACTTGGCGAGCTGGCATTGATGGCGTAGCCACGTCACGGCTGTCGTGGGGATGAAGCTGAGCTGGTAGAAGTCTCTTATTACTTCGCGCACACACATACACACGCGCACACGCACCTTATGAAGGGGTGTACCGGCCGGTAGGCAATTAACGCGACGTCACGGGCGGGTCTATCGTTGTGAACTCCGTGCACCGAAATGCAAGCCGCACGTCCATGGAGCTGAGTGTTTCTCCTCGCTAGGGTGTTCCGTAATTGTAGGTGATGACTATGACTATAGTTGCTGACGGTGTTCGCGGGGCCTACTCAGCGAGCTGGGCGGTCTGATGTTGTGAGCGGAGTTGGACTATATCGCGTGGGCGAATACATGCTGCCTGCTGTGTACCGGACGCTACCTCGGCTGCTCCCTCAGGTTTGGGGAAAACAGATGGGCTGATGAGTGAGCTGAGAGCGCTGGGTCGTCTGGGCTGTGGAGGGATGTGTGGTGGTCAAAGTTTCTACACTCTTTGCATGCCCTTATCGACTTGCACTTGTTCTCGTAATGTGGGTTAACCTTGTGAAACATGGCCTACGATGCCCTCAGCACTGGGCCATTATGCCTTACTAGGCCTTAAGCCTATACACATTCCGTCACTAATAACGATACCCGGTCTGGATTTTGATCTGCTCACTCGATTCAGCTCACTTAATAAGCTCGTCGGAGTGACAGCTTGCATAAGGCGATTTATTTACAATTGTACACACAACCCAGATTCACGGGGTTTAGGCCCCTTGTCCGTCAGTGAACGAAAGGAGGCCCTACTTTACTGGATACGCAGTGTTCAGCACAATGAGTTAGCAGAGGATATGCATCGCCTCCAAACTAACAAAACTTGCTCCGTCAAACTCCAGCGGCTTTCACTTTTTGTTAAAGACAAGCTCCTGAGAGTTGGTGGACACCTTTCCCATGCGTCTATCAGACATGACGCTCAGCATCCGCTCATACTTCCCAGCTCTAGCTTACTTGTGGACCTGATCATCGACCACTACCACAAAATACACTGCCACCCAGGCGCTGACACTTTACACGCTATTCTCTAATCTCCGTAACTGCTGGTCCAATTCCAAAAACTTTGGAATACATTAGCTACATTCAATTTTGATAAATAATAGTTATCAAACAGGGCGCTATGGCGCTCATTAGGGGAGGCCTATGTCCAGCAGTGGACTAAGGTAGGCCGATGATGATGATGATGAAAACAAAATCACAAAATTTGTAAAACAAATCTGAAGAAAAAGTGCCGCTTGGCTGCTTTATCGACGTACTCTGACCAAACAGTGAAGTATACATAAAAATAATGTACTACAAAAATGTTAGTCATCCAATGATGAAAAAAAGTCAGCGACACGATATACCTAGCTAGCTTTTATAGTAAAGCCACAATAACGTTTTATATATATATATTCAAATATTATTTATTTACATAAAGTTAGAAAAAGTATTTATTTTTATATACTCGTATGTGTGAAATTTTTTGAAGAATAATGTTGTACATAAATAAATTTGGTAAAAATGATATTTACTACCTTTCATTATTATTAGAATAACCTGACATTTCATTGTTGATAATATATTATCAGTAGCTTCGTAATTCAATGTCCTAAGCCAGCCAACTTCGGTTTCCTTACAAGTGTCTCTAGGCATTGCGTAATGCGACAGAAGGGAATTAATTTTATTATATTGGTGACCTCCAAGATAGCAATGAAACCTATAGGCGAAGCTAGTTTTAAATCTCGCCACAGGACAGACTTTTCCTTGACGTCGCCTGTTCTTGATATGACTGGGATCGTATTTGGTGCTGGTGAGCTTTTTGGCTTTTTGGCCCCTGAGGACAGGGCGCTATGGCGCTCATTGGGGGAGGCCTATGTCCAGCAGTGGACTAGGATAGGCCGATGATGATGATGATGATGATGATGATGAGCTTTTTAGAATAGTGGCTAAGATAAACGATTGCCTGACTGTAAGCACATTCCAGGATTGATAAATATCGAACATCGGGTGACGAAAGGGAAGATAAGCACTTACTTTAAGGATTGCTTTTTGCGTTCGCTCAAGTTCTAACATATGAGTTTTAGCAGTGGTACCCGTACCCGTACCCATGTGGATATGCAGTATCCGATAATTAATTAAATGGCATAGTGTAAGGAAAACTGTTCTTATGCGGTCAGCTATGTGTAAGATTCCCGAACACATAGATAAGTCTACGGAGCCTGCCAACTAGCGTCTGTATATGAGCCCTGGTACACAGGTATTTTATGCCTTTTATTTTATTTAAAATTTTGCAACATAACTATTACATGGCGGACTTAATGCCTGAGGCATTCTCTACCAGTCAACCATAAGGTGGTGCAGAGATAACATTGGCAGGTGCAATTAAGATGTATAATAAATGATTTAAGTGTAAGTATATAATACATGCATAAATATTATTTATACATAAACATATAATATGTGTATTGCAAATACGATAAATAAACATACATAAAATACATAATTATATATAATAGGAAGTTATTGAGATGATTCTTGATCCTTTGTATCGCTGTAGAGGTGGTTTGTTTAGGATATGTTTTTATATTTAAAAATATATATTTATGTTTGTCTTAAAGGTCAAACTCGGTTGAATGTACACTCTTCTTGTGTGTGTGTATAATATACAACTGATATAATATACAAATATAAAAAAACCTTTTCAGAATCCTTGGTATTTTAGTAATCTGCGCGATAAAGGTTTTACGCTTATTTTACTGTTTAGCAAATAAGCGTAAGACCTTTATCGCGCGGATCACTGGGGGACTAAGGATTCTGAAAGGGTTTTTTTCGAGTTACTCGTTCTCTCCTCTTTTATTCTAAAGAGTCATTATTTATGCCTTTCTTATCTTGTTTTTTCCAGTCATCGCAGGACTGTATTTTATTTTAAAATATATATTTTTTCTGTTACATTGAAAGTAAGAAATATTCCTAGTTTTTTAAAATATAATTTTCATTGTACCTTTGCCAACCACATTGTGTTTTACATTTTGACTTAATACTAATTTACATCAAAATTCACGCGAGAAGATTCGTATTAAGTCTTTCATTACAATGTAAACTGTTGGCTAAAATAAAAGGTCCCTTTCTTACTTATAACTATGACACGGCATAGTTTAAATGTACTAATAGATTCGTCAAAGCATTACGTATTAATATACAAATCAATTCAAAATACTACACTCACGCACATACCGGCCTAGGCTTGCGCTCTGATGTTTACAAAAAAAACATTGTATTATAATACCATTAATTAACCGAATATTCGACAATATTACAAACTGCTGTCTCTAAATAATCATCGTAATTTTTTTCTACTAAGCGAAAGAAACTAAATAAAAAGGAACTCAATATTATGACAAAGAGTTTACTTTAAATAGGTAAAATGCTGTCTTATGAATACACCATGCTCTGGAGCGACCCAGAATCGTATGGAACTCTCCTCCCTTTCTCCTATCAGCTTTGAAAAGCTTGATGGGGGTGGACATCAGACAACTATATGGCCTGTGTATGCA
This sequence comes from Eudonia mercurella, assembly GCA_963082485.1. NCBI lineage: Eukaryota > Metazoa > Arthropoda > Insecta > Lepidoptera > Crambidae > Eudonia > Eudonia mercurella. The sequence continues at coordinate 642,040 of OY720025.1, read as the reverse complement.
GGTCTGTCTTAGTCTGTACCATACTCTCTCCTCCATCCCCGCATAACAACCCGCCTGCGAGTCTAACCGACGACCCTGCAATAAGTTGAGACACAAATCACTGTTCACAAGCACCGAGATTGACTTATCATGGCAATATGAAAACGCATTAAGTAACACAGTTTTGACATTATATATGAAGTGTAATATATCTGCGACATGATTTAACGTTTTATATGTGGTTATTATACCGTAGACCATTTCCAATACCTAGACTCCTTCGTTACTAATAGAGGTAGCTGTGAACCTGTGAAGTGTGTGAATGAATTGGCAAGCAATGACTCAACTGGGCAAGATTTGGAGGGACAAGAATATCACATACAAGCCGCTGACAGGCAGAGAATCGATGCTTTTAAAATGAATAAATAATAATAAATAAATAATAATAATAAATGCTGGCGCCGTATGCTTAAAATACCTTGGATGGCCCATCACACAAATGTCGAATATCGCGAAAACGAAGGGGTGCAGATAACCTTGAGCGTCTGATGGTGACGGGAAAAATAGAAGGAAAAAGATCCAGAGGCCGGAACCCCAAGCGCTGGTCAGACCAGATCTCCGAAAATCTGGAGATGCCCGTCAGCGCCGCACTCCATTAAGCGACTGAGCGCAACCGATGGAGACAGATGGTTGACCGGATGAAGCGAAGTCACGATTATCAGCAGTGAGGGAACGATGTTACAAGAGTCAGTGTTGTAGGTACGAGGTATAGCCAGTATTATTACAGTCGAGGAGCTCGATGGCGCCCGGTCTGCGAATGCTGAGGTTAAGCAACTTTCGCTAAGGCCGGTCATCGTATCATAAAACCGTTGAGCCATCGGCTGCATCAATGTGGTTTGGTGGGTTTTAACGACTGTTATCAGAATTATTCAGGTCTAACGGCTTACCTACATCAAAAACATGAAAGATAGATAACTCAAGACATAAATCATCACATTGTTTGATTGTGTTTAAGCCAGCCAGTGCCAATAGGATTCGCGCTTTTCACTATAAGCTTAAATTAAACATAAAAAATGCAAGTAAAACTACAAAAATTATATTTTAAATATTAAATATATTCAACAAGAATGTATAACAGTACGAGTATAAGCAGTTAGGAAATTTCCTACCTGAAAATTATACCCTTGGCCAAAAAAGTGAGGCTACAAAGTGCTAAATATCGGTAACCATTTCCGTGTCACCACAAAGATCCCGTATCAGGACTCACTGTTGAACCATCATTGGAATACCAGCTTAATTAAAAAGGAAATGAATATCTAAATGTTAACAATACCCTTGGTTCGCATTAAATCTTCAATCGTAGGAAATGAGATCATTCCTACGCGTCAGTAAAAAATGAAATATGCTTGAAGCGAATTAACCGATAATGAAGTTAAAGTATCAGTTCAGTGATAATACGTATTAGTTAAAGCAAGTAGTAGACACAGCATGTGTAGTGGGTAAGCATCTTGCCTTCATCTCACCTGATTTTAAGTGATGATAAGTCCAAAGGTGGAGCGCGCTTCACCCGGAATCTTAAACTATTAAGGCACTGTGTCACTAGCTGCCGGAACACAAACAAGCCTTACCACCAACCAAACCAAGTACACAAACATGTACCACCCGCTGGGAATCAAACCCGGGGCTTCTTAACCACTAGACCATAAACGCGGATGTTATACTAAAATAAAAGATTATTACACTTTTACAAAAACACAAATGTTAAAAAATTTCCTCGAGCAGGATTTGAACCTGCACCCTTCTGATATTCCTTTCAATTGAGCTATCGTGGTTCTAACCAGCCCGCCGAAATTATTCAACACTTTTTACTTTGAAAGCCAAATGCGCCCATTCAATGTCAACAACTACCGTCACTAACATCCGTTCATAATATTTTTACAAATATTAAGGATCAGTTAAGAAGTAAACAAGTTATCTATAAATGTTCAAATAATTTTTAACGTAAATTTTGTTGCGAACAAATTACAAAAACTCAAATGTTGAAAAAAAAATTCCACGAGCAGGATTTGAACATGCACCCTTCTGACATTCCGACTCGTGGAAATTTTTTTCAACATTTGTGTTTTTGTAATTTGTTCGCAACATAATTTGCGTTAAAAATTATTTGAACATTTATTACACTTTTTATTAAATTTTAATAAAATATATGATTTTTTATATCCAACACCACATGCTGAATGCAAATACCTTTCACTTAGTAAAGAGTAATAGCACAGATAAGTAGCCTCTGACTTAGCACATTTACTGGCTCGATAATGCCCCCAAACGATGTTTCCTCAACATCCAGGCTCACTTGACCCGCGGCTGAAAAACGGTCTTCCGCTAAATCATCCGTGTCAGTGAAGCTGTATGGGCGGGGAGAGTTCTCAATACTCTGGCCACATCTGGAGAGATCGCTGGAGTTATGGGAAAGCATTTGTCAAAGTCCTGCTTGCAGCGATCGTAACATATGTATGTATGTGGCTGCATACGAATAGTATGTAATTCAAAGTTGCAATTCTGGATTAGTTCAGTGAAGGAGTTTAACAGTTTCAGTTTTTTTACATACCTACATTAAGCTTTCAATTCCGTCACCCATATGGTGACCCGGAATCGCAAGGATCGATTAACTTTAACGATCTTCTCTTTCACATGTTTATTATTCCTTTTATGAAGGCTCCAGTGTTGAACAAATGTGTATAGACTCCGTGCTGAGCAAACGGATCTCATAAATATGTGAAAAATAAAGATTTGCGTATAACTTGCCAATCAAATTGACTATTCATCACCACATACTTTATATATTATACGTTTCTTTTATAAACTCATGACAATTACGGCACGAGTAAGTGTATATTTATAAATAGTTATTTCTAAAAAAATAAAGTATTTACTAAGCTTCGATCGATAATAAAAACAATTTAATGATTTTTAAAATAAAATAAGACATTTGAAAATCGTGCCCCAATAAAGAACCTTGTGGTACACCTCACTCAATTTTGAAGTATCAAGCCTACCTGGTGTTGTGTGTGCACATCTCGATAGCAAGCAAACTCTCATAAATATGCGGGGCGGCGAGGAGGGACGCGTTTCGTTCGTGAATAAAATTTCAAAGACTTTCACGCTTCATGAAGTTTCACTTATGAAACCTTGCATTTCATCAGGTTCGACGTTAGACGAATGAAAAAAGAATATCGTAGTGGAACACATTGGAACAGAGCTATATGTATCTGTAAACTTACAACATTACCACGTAATAAGACTTCTAATGTAGTTGTGACACATTGAAACATATTAGAGCTTCCTTTCTAATGTTAAAAAATATAAAAAAAAAGAAAATACTTAGTCAACGAAAATTATATAAAAATATCACCATGTAATAATAAATATTTGCATAGATTAGGCAATTTAAAACAACATTTATGGAATTGAAAGAACGCTACATTTTAAAGTGTAGTCTATTTTGAATTATTTACAAGTTGAATATATAGTAATATATTGTATTTCTCTGGCCTATTAGTACATTCTTCATAAATTACAACTTCATTTACTTTATATCCCAAAAAGGTTCCATCTAAATTCGTTTGTGCGCAACATCAGTAAAGCTAGGTAATTTCACGAGCGGAAGAAGTGTTAGATCATGTTCATATTAGCGAACAAACTTGTAAGTGTAAACTTAAGCTATGGAAGAACTCCGGGAAGTGTGTTGCGAGCTCATACTTCACAGTGTGCTGTTGTGAGTTATCTTGCACCACATGCAAAATAATACACTTTCCTATGTTTATGAGAGTGAGGATATTGTAGTTTAGTAGTTTTTACAACCATCATCATCTCATGGTGGGGTTAAATGGCCGTTATTTTTCGAAGACGACCTACATAAGACAAACGGCTTAAAATGGAACAGCCGAAGCCCGAGGATCTCGAGATACTTTAATATTATGGTCACCGACGACTGATAGAAGATTGCCTCATCTGCACAATCTTTTTTGTTTTTTTTATATATCTTAAGGGTTAACACTAGGCCTTCAGGCGGGTGGAAAAGCCGGAACACAACAATGATACAAACATTGATGCTATGGCGACATATTTAGATAAGATGGTGGACAAACAAGTCCTACCACCAACCAAATCTAGTACACAAACATCTACCTCCCGCTTGGGATCGAACCCGGAACCTCTGGGTCTAAACCGGTAGTCTTAACCACTAGACCAAATAGGTGGTTCGCTTTAGGTAGCTGAGCCATCGAATTGATAAGTAGTGAGTGATAAGATTACAACCTGCAACACTCAAACCACTGCCGTTGAGCTCCCCGACAAATGCTTAACAAATGTTATTTTTATTAATTAATTTAAATGTGAGATATTATCTATAATGTACCTATCGATGGAGACGTCGGTATGTGACATTGTTATGTACATTGAGAGGATGGCAAATTTAACTGTTTTGCTTGAAAAAATTAATGTATATACTGAGAAAGGTTACGATGCTTATAAAGTCTATGTCCCTAGAAGTTAATTAGAATTATATAAGAGTGAAGATTTAAAGGCCAAATGGCATTGCTTATCGTCGGTTTTATGACTTCAGTAAGAAGAAGCAAAGCAGAGTACAAACACTAACCAAGAACTCTAATACATCAATTAATGGATAACATCACAAGAATGGTTACTTTTAATTGTAATAGTTAACTGTGTACAAAGACTTTGTGGTTCTGCCGATATCGTTGCCCTGCAGGAAACATGGCTGCTGCCACATGATATACAGTTTCTCGGGAGCATTGATGATAACTTCGCCTTCACGGGTAGAGCTGCAGTAGATACTTTAAAAGGAATCCTTCAAGGGCGGCCCTGCGGTGGGGTTGCAATATTGTGGCGCAATACGGTGTTTCCGACGATAACGGTGTTAGAGTGTAATAGTGTGCGTTTAACCGCTATTAAAATTGAGCTTACTAATAGCACATGAGTAAGGGGTATATTTACTCTGTGCTAATAGCTCATTTCTTATAATCTCAGTGCCGACAGCGTCAATAGATAATCTCAGTGAATTTATGGATTGCCTTAGTGAAATTAATGCAATAATTGAAAATAATCCTGTTGAAATGGTGTTAGTGCTTGGAGATTTCAACGCACACCCCGGTGAGCTTTTTTCTAATCAACTTTTGGACTTTTGTACTGAACAAACTTGGTCATGTGTCGATCTTTTACTACCTGACACGTATACATTTGTTAGTGATGCGCACGGCTGCCGGCGCGCTGGCTTGATTACTGCGTTGTAATGAGTGCTGCGCGGCGTACAATTATTAACGCCTCAGTTTTGTATGACATTAATTGGTCTGATCATCACCCCATGTTGATTAAATGTAATATCAATTTAATAAAACCTAAAATTGTAACTTCTACTTTGCCTAGTAACAAAATAATTTGGGGAGAAAGAGATAGTGATCAGATAAATCGGTATTTTGAGTTTTGTCATTCAAGGCTGCGACAGTTGGACTTTCCAGCTGATTTTCATAACTGAGTGGACAAACTCTGTTCGAACTGCGACCATGAGCCTATACATACTGTAATGTATCGTAAAATTATTTCAATACTCAAGGAAGTTTCCGAATACAGTTATTGAAGTCCAAGTCGTAAGAAATACAGATCCGTTGCAGGCTGGAATAAACATGTGAGTGGCGGCACTCACAGAGAGGCTCGCCTTTGGTATAAGAATTGTCATATGGCAAACCGGTTTCTGGATATGTACGAGTATACAATAGAATGTGTGAGTCAAAGAGGTTGTTTAGGTCTATGTTAAAGTACTGTCAAAAGAAAGAACAACAAATTAAATTGAACGTAAATACAAAATGTGATTACGAAAAAAATTTGCAAAATTTTGGAAAAATACAAATAAACTGAACTTAAGGTCGGGCCTCCCTGTGAGCGTAGCGGGTGTGAGCGAACCCATGGACATAGCAAACGCTTTTCTGAAACACTTTAGAGACGTTTCGCCACTAACACGAGCGATCTGGTGCTCACTGCTAAGCGGCATCCCGCAGACCTCTATCAGATTCACTACTAGGGAGATTGCATCTGTTATCCAAAAAATTACTAAAGGAAAGTCTCCCGGGTATGACAGTCTTAGTATTGAGCATCTCAAGTATCTACCTCGACTACTTGCGATGTGCCCATTGTTAAGAATAAGACGGGCGATGCCTCCGATTTGTCCAATTATAGGCCTATTTCGCTAGTGACCATCATAGCGAAAGTGTTGGACAGTTTGCTTGATACGTACCTGTGCGAGCACCTCATCATTCACGACGCTCAGTTTGGCTATAAACCAGGTTTGTCAACTGAAAGTGCTATTTTATGTCTCAAGCAATCTGTACAATACTGTACAGCTAGGAAAACGCCGGTCTATGCCTGCTTCTTGGACTTATCGAGTAAATTTATATATTAATTAAAATTAAATATTTGGGCCACTGGCTAACTGAAGACCTAGATGATAATCTAGATATTGAGAAGGAACGCAGGACGCTGAGCGTGCGCTGCAATTATATTGGCTCGCAGATTTGCACGGTGTGGGAAACAGGTAAAGCTAACTCTCTTCAAAGCATACTGTCAATCTTTCTACACGTGCGGTCTGTGAGTCAACTTTACGCAGCGTGCGCGCCAGCCCTAACAAAATCGTGCGCGCTCGCTGAGCGCTGGGTAAAATTGCACACGGCAGTCGCGACATCCTAGCGTCTTCTTAATATATAGTAATATATGTATTTCTTGTTTTTTACTAACTTAGGTTATGTTTCGATGTTACTAACACTTATGAATTTTATATTCGAAATATTTTTTTATTATTATTATACTATTTATTCATTTTAAATCCTAGATTTTGGTTTTTTTTTATAAAAATAATATAAAAAGTAAAATATAACAAAATATCATAAAAAATACAACTTTTATAAAAACTTAAACCTAGAACGCCGCCAGCAGCGGAGAAAGACTCAAGCTACCGGCGATTAAGGCTGCAGAGGAAGAAATCTCCTGACAATGCGTGCCGTATGCAGGAGTGTTGCCTTCTCTATCCAGCCATCCAGCGAAAAAGATGTTGGTCGAGACTCTTCGCTATAAGGCCGTTTGCAGATACGACATTCCCCATTGACCGCATCATTGTCCCCATTGACCGCTATGTGGAATGTGAATTCGACGATCATTCGACGAATCCACATTCCACATAGCGGTCACCCCGTGAAGTCGTGAGCCAGGTCAAGGTACTTAGTAAGCTTGCCCTTCTTGGCTTTCACAAGGCAAGGTTCTCGTCATGCGGAATGGTGATATCGCTGAGCGCTGGGTAAAATTGCACACGGCAGTCGCGACATCCTAGCGTCTTCTTAATATATAGTAACTAGCTTATGCCCGCGGCTTCGCACGCGTGGACTACATGCTTTTCCTTAACATTATTTTAACAGTATATAGAGAAAAAGTAGAAAATGATGATGATAAAAATAATGTAATGTGAACATGCGTTTCTTAGGAGAGACTTATACTTACCTACTTTATCTATCATGAATACGCTGTATCCTTGCCCTGTCCCTTCACTATTTTTGTGTTTATCCATGACTAATACCTAATAAGAAATCATAATCATAAGTAAGTAATTAAATTAAAGTATTTCCTTCCTAATAATGTCAATATAATATGTTGCACTGCGTACTCCGCTAGAATACGTCCTTGTGACGTAATCGTTGCCAATTAACTGAAGCAGTCACAATCATCATCGCATCTAAGAGGAAATGCTTCTAATTTTTAAAAACGTGAATAGATACAGTACACAGATGAGTTCAACTCGTCTGTATACTGTACTTACCGTGAGCCCTGATTATGATACTGATAGTATGGTAGCCAGAGCTCACGTTAGGCGCCGCGGATTATACCTAGGTACCTACACTTACTTATTTCCTATCACTGATTCATTTATTAAGTAGTTAGAAACCCATCTACAGAAGTAATTGTTAGGTAATACATTCTTTATAGGATTCCTATTTTTGATTTGCTACACTACTGACCCCTTATGTAGGTACTTATCAGAAAATGAAATTAAAACGATATAAAATGAAAATTATTTCGGTAAAATTGTTACACGTCAATGTTTAACATTGATAAGTTAGGTCTATCCCTATCCCGTCCCTATTTAATTCCTATATCTATGCGTTGAGCCATTTTATACTTACCAACAGACTGTAAAGACTTAAAAGTATTTTTAATAATTTTGCCTTTGTAAAGACTTTTTTACACAACATTTCATCCCGCATGATCCTTCCCCAAGGACAGAATTCCCAAAAAACCTTAATTTGCTTTAATCTTCAGCCCAAACCCAAAATTCGAAGATACTAACTCAAAATTGACCGACTTTTATACAAACTTTCGTCCCTTATTTCACCCCCTTAGGGGTGGCATTCACAAAAATCCTTTCTTAGTAGATGCCTGCACAATAAAAAGCATATATGTGCAAAATTTCAAGTCTCTAGACGATTTCATTATTCCCATGACTTCATCCCCCTTTTCACCCTCATGGGGATGTAATAATCAAAATCGCTGAGACACGTGTAATTTATTTTTTAATCTTCAGTCCAAACACAAAATTATAAGATCATTACTTCAAAACTGACGGATTTTCATACAAACTTTCACCCCCCTTTTAACCCCCTTAAAATTAGAATTTCCAAAAATCCGTTCTTAGTGCTCATCTACACTACCAAAGGAACCTACGTGCCAAGTTTCATGATTGTAGCTTCAGCCGTTTGGGCTGTGCGTTGATGGTCAGTCAGTCAGTCAGTCACTTTCTTCTTTTATATATTTAGATAGAAGAAGATAGATAGAAGAAGATAGAAGATATATGTATTTCTTGTTTTTTACTAACTAAGGTTATGTTTCGATGTTACTAACACTTATGAATTTTATATTCGAAATATTTTTTTATTATTATTATACTATTTATTCATTTTAAATCCTAGATTTTGGTTTTTTTTTATAAAAATAATATAAAAAGTAAAATATAACAAAATATCATAAAAAATACAACTTTTATAAAAACTTAAACCTAGAACGCCGCCAGCAGCGGAGAAAGACTCAAGCTACCGGCGATTAAGGCTGCAGAGGAAGAAATCTCCTGACAATGCGTGCCGTATGCAGGAGTGTTGCCTTCTCTATCCAGCCATCCAGCGAAAAAGATGTTGGTCGAGACTCTTCGCTATAAGGCCGTTTGCAGATACGACATTCCCCATTGACCGCATCATTGTCCCCATTGACCGCTATGTGGAATGTGAATTCGACGATCATTCGACGAATCCACATTCCACATAGCGGTCACCCCGTGAAGTCGTGAGCCAGGTCAAGGTACTTAGTAAGCTTGCCCTTCTTGGCTTTCACAAGGCAAGGTTCTCGTCATGCGGAATGGTGATATCGATGAGCATTGCCTGGCGCATCAATCGATCTGTCAACACGATATCAGGCTTATTGGCAATTTATTATTATTCTCTATATTAAATATATGTACATCTTAAGATTTTTTTTTACAATATTTTATATAAAAACATATTTACAATATGAAATATTATTATTATTATTATTATTGCTTTTTCAAACGAAAAGAAGTCAATTATATTGTAGCCAAATGTGTAATCAATCTTGAGAATTTTAAATCAAATTTGTTGTTCACATCAAACAGTACAAATGTATATAAATTTCAAAGACACTCTTCAAGTCGTTACTTCACCTTTCAAGCTTTAATGAATCACTCTGAACTCTGTTCGTATTACAATAATAATTGGTGTACGACTTGACTTTGCATATGTGTTTTCTTTATCTAACTCAATATTAAAGGGAATTTCATATAGGTAACAATTATATTGGACGTGATCGTGCTGAATGTAGACCCTAAAATAAGAGGTCACATTTTGGTGGCAAACTATGTTGATTAAAACTTCCAAAACAAATTCCAAGTCCTTTCGTGGAGATAACTCCTGATGCTCGTATGAGTCCATATGCAGAGAACTTTCTGCTTTCTTCTATTTAGGAGGCATGCTCGATTAACTATCACAGTCATGACAAGGCACTATGCCTTAAAATAATTACTCTACTAAATGCAACGATCACCAAGCAGCTTATGTTAGGCAATGCACCATTTATTACTGTGTGACTATGACCTCTCTGGCTAGAAAAATAATGGGACTCTTAGGAACCGCCTATCAGAAACCAAAAGACTTCAGGCTCTTCGCTTTGAAAGATATCACCGAACTAATAGCAGTCTTAAACAACAAGTGTGAAAACACAGAGTAGCACAAATTATTCCGATGGATCGCAGAGCTACTGATTAAAGAGGTGAACTTCGGCATGCCCTACTGAAATAAGATAAAATGAGATATAATTAAAAAATAGTGAGGAGCTAGATAGCGCAGTGGTTAATGCGTCCGGTCTGCGAATGCTGAGGTTAAGCAATTTTCGCAGAGGCCGGTCATCGGATGAGTGACCAAAAATTTAACATCTCGAGCTCGTCTGTGCTTCGGAAAACACGTAAAGCCGTTGGTCCCTGCTGTATTAGCAGTCGTTTACAACCACCAATTCGCAATTGGCCCGCGTGATGGTTTATGGTCCGTTCTTCCTATCCATCCATAGGGAAGGCTCGTGCCCCAGCGGTGGGGACATAAAATGAGCTGATTATGGTGAATAAATAGTAAAATTTATTTATTAGGAACAAAACCAAAGTACATTAAAATTAACTTACGTACGATAAAAACTGCAAGTCGTGGCCACTGCAAGGACTGGCTTGCAGTGCTCCAGAACCTCCAGTATTCTGTGGCGACAGTGCTCCAAAATGCTTAACAATATTTGTTAACTTACTTACTATTGACAAAACTCAATTTAAACTAGTTAGAGAAGGTGGTAATAGGTGTTCCTTTCACATCACACCCGTTTCTAGATAATACTGTTAAGTATTTAACAGTATTTGTTATCTAGGAATGGCGAAAGACACGAAAATCCTTCTTATTTATTTTTTGATTTGGAATTTTGCATTCACAATGCCATATATAGGTATAAGATAAAAAACAATTCTAGATAAAATTAATCAGCCTCAAGAAGCTCGAGTGGGAATCGAACCCACCTTTTGGAAAACCCACTCAATAAATGACCCACTCGAGCTTCGTGAAGCTGGTTGATTCTAGTAAAATTTTATCTTCTTATTTATTTCTTATACAGGCGTCATGTTTCGCACTTACGCTTCGGGGATCAAAGCCGGGGATAATCACGGCGTTAATGTCGATCTGTGTTCACATTGTCACGACCCATTTCATCGGAAGCGATCAAATTAAGGATGGGTACAATTTTAAGTAAAAATTTTATTAGTCTGTCGGTCAATAAGAAACTACAAAAACATCTAATCACGATCACGACGAATATTTCGGGTGAAATACGTAGTCATTTTTGTCTTAACGTCATTCCTCTATTAGTTAGACAGAACTGAAACATATTACTATCGGATATTTAGTGCTTTTTATTTTATTTTCACGAGCATAATTCGTCAAAATCACACACAATGTAACTATGTAGGCACCATCAGGAAAATATTTCCTTTAGTGATTTTACTACTACTTACTTATTACTTATTACTGGCTATCTTATCACACAACAATGCTACAAACATTGATGTTATGGCAACATATGTAGATAAGATGGTGGTAGCTAACCAGGTGGCTAAACACATCCTACCACCAACTTTTATATTATAAATTTATGTTTTAGCAGCACTAAAGTTCTTTAAACCTAACATTTTCAATAGATTTCTTTACAAACTACGTTTCCTTTCGGCTCAATAAGAACAAGCTGTGCAACTAACGCTCATTCCAAAGTATTCTTTCCACGATCACTTAATTTTGCTGCGACTTAATTGTTATTCTACTCTCACTAATTAAGTAGTTTGTCTTAGAAACACAAGTTGGAAGTAATTGATACAAATTGGGCACAAAGAGAAGCTTTTTTTCTCTTCAGTTGTGTTACTGAAGTAACCTAATTTCTCATCGCGAAATTATGGTATTTTGCTTTTGTTAACTGGAAAACTTATGAGAAAACGAATTAACATTTTTTATTAATAATAGACAACCGTCTTTAAAAGCAAAAGGTATCTATATGCTATTAGTTAATATTAATGTGCATAGTCTAAAGAAAGCTAACACTTGTTGTATACAAGTAGAAAAAGCATCATATAAATACGTAATTTCCCGCAGTATCTCTCTTCCACGGCCACTCGTCTTCTTATAATAACGGCACTAGGAAACAGTAATCAAAAACACATTTCACGCATTCACAAAGGCGAGCTGTTAATAAACATTTTCTACACTTTCTATGGAGAATGCATCTCAAAGAGGAATGTAAAAGAACCAGCAATTGTCAAAGTAGGAATCTACAGTTTCTCAAAAGGAACTCGCAGCGAATTACGTAAAACCGTAAATAATGCACCGACCTCAAGTCTGCAGAACATACTTCTGGCGGGCGGCGGATCTACACGTGATCTGGAGATAGCTGATGAATTGTGAACTCTTGTACTGAGAGCCTTAAAGTGTTTCTGCGAGAAGAGAAACTGCATTTGAAATTTGCATTACCGTAAGAATGCTTTACTGGTGAGTTTGACTGATTCAAGCGAATATGACTTTTATTTTCATTGAGATACAGTTGTGCAAGTAAGAGATTGAGTGTAGACCAGGTTGCAGGTGGAAGGCACGCTAGCCTGTTTCCTAGGTTGTTTCCTTTTTCCTATCCTTGTACAGGTAGCCGTGATTTTTCTAGCATGTGGGACTAAGGTTTTACAATGAGAAAAGTTTGAATGTTTCATTAAGTGCTTTTAGTGGAATCTACAGCTTTAGTTACACTTACGTCGACTTGTTTTTTATCATTGTATTATCTTATATCTGCTTTTAAAAACTTAACTACAAGGTCGTGTATGGTACGCAATAACTATTTTATTACATTCAAAATAGAAAAGTGTAATTTTTGCCATTTTATCAATCACGATATTGTGTAGTTTTTTTTACATATTTGAAGTATTCTATTATCTAACTATATCTGGAATTTTAACAAAATCTATTTTTACGTTATATACTTACAAAAATACTATTTACTTACCTAAATACTACAGTGTTATAATTATAATGATAAATAGGTACATTAATACTTCGAACGCCTCGGTAGCCGAGTGGTAAAGCGCTCGACCCGAGTCCCAGGTTCAATTCCCAGGTCGGGCAGTGTGTTTCAAATTTTTCGATGTGATCACCGGATGTGTGATCACCAACACGCATTTGGCAAGCTTGGTGATTAAACCATAACTCATCAATTATAGTGATGACTTGATTTCAATGATGAAGGAATTGCCCAGCAGTGAGACAGTTGAAGGCTTAACTTTTTACATTAATAATATACCACAAAATGAAAACAACTCAAATGACACTTAGCATTTTTATCAGTACCAAGGAAATAGCAAACGAGTTTCACTTCAAACAGTTTACTGTGCGATTTCCCAAGCAAATAGCGCAACACTGATATTGTCGGCTTGTATCTGGCATTGTTATTTTTAATGTTGGCTTCTTCTCAGATAAAACAGTTTAACCTACAGTGTACAGATCATTTAATTATAAATGGTCATGAAAAAGCGTAATTAATTTTTCTTTGAATTATGTTATAAGAAGAGCTTCTTGTTTGCCATTTTTCATTCTACGAACACAGTAATATAAATTCATAATTGAAATGAAACTACTTTTACATTAATCACAAACTGTAAATGTGTAAAATAAAAGCGAGTAGTTCAAACCCAACTGAAAATACCAATAGAACTGTGCTCAATAGAGAATTGAAATCACAAGCTTTAATTAAATAGCCATCTCTAAAACTTTCGATAGATCTTGAATCTTCACAATTCGACGTAGCTACCGGCATAGATTTCTACGAAAACAAAGGAAACTTTTAGAATTGGCAGTCCTTGAGCCAATTATTACCGACTGATATATTCCAAGAGCCCAAGAGCTTGAAATTGTAATCTTAGACATTTCAATGACTTTTTCAGCAGAAGAAAGTAAGCTTGCGACGGTTATGTCCAATTTGGAATTGTGATTATTATCAGTTGGATTGGTAGAATTGGTAGTGAGTAAGAATGACAGAACAAAATAAATACTTACTACTGAGTTGAGAAGGGTTTGCCCCCCATTCGCAGCCTAGCTTCCCAACTCCTAGTACACGTTCTCAGGACCACTAGACTTAAACTTGATTTGACTCAGATCTTGCTATCAAAACGCATCCCTTTCCCGGTCCCATAGATGCGTAAGAAAAAAATAAGAAAGCCCGAACAAAATTTGCCTCCGAATTTACGGTACCAAATTGATAAAATCACGTCACTCCGTCACTGACGTAATCCAAACGTCCCGACATACGTGGCCGTACAATAGTGATGTTTATGACGCCACAAATTCCTCAGCGGAATAGTTCGCGAGTGGGTTTATTCGAAATGACGTTCCTTTTGCATGCCTCGAGAGTTATGTGTTCGCCGTGATAACTGTTGAACAACCATCTTTCTCGTCTTTATTACATTTTTATGTCTTAAAGGCAGCTTAAAAATATTTCATATTAAGATTTCCTTGTTTGCATATTCAACGGAGGCGCTCGATGGCGCATTGGTTAACGAGCCCGGTCTTCGATTGCTTAGGTTAAGCAACTTTCGCAAGGGCGATTATCTGATGGGTGACCAAAATTGTACCATTTTGAGCTCCTCCGTTCTTTGGAAGGCACGTTAAGCCACCGCGTAGTGGTTTATGGCCCGTTGGCCCGTTGGCCCGCAGTTAGAATACCAGTGTCAGATCAATTTTTTAAACTGCGTATTCATTGGTTTATGGTAAGACTTGTTGTTCTATCGCTATAACAATGTTACTAATATTGTTTTGTTCCCATTGATATATATAGAATAGAATAGATAGAATAGATATGATAATCCTCAGTTGAAAATTTCGGAGGGAGTGTACTCGTATGGCACCCTGATTATTCACTAGAGTATTAAAGGTACTGGTACTGAGTGGCTGGCGACAGCAAGAAGTGGAGGCGTTTGGAGGAGGCCTATGTTTGAAGATGGACTGAATAAAGGCTAAAGATGATGATGATGAATAAAGGGACAAACCACTTTACATAATGTTTTATCCTGAGTTTCATACTATTTGCAAGGGCCACGCTTACAAAGAGATCTTTGTATGCCGCAGTACCCGCTCAAACTTCACAAAACAATCAGTATACATCGACAATTCAAGACACTTTAACTGTCGCTCGCTCGCTCGGTCCAATGTCAGTGGAACCAGAACTCCAGCTGTAATTAGCCGCTGCTATTTCGAGTTATGAATTTATAAGCGCAAAAACAAAAGCTATTACCCGCCAAAGTAAGTTTTAATTAGTTCCACGGACACTAGGGGGAGTAAAGAGGTAACCTTGTACTCCATATTGTTCAACTCATCACTGAACTAGGAATTATTGATGTTGCAGCCAAATGGTTGGTACAGGCCGTAGATTGGGCGACTAGACGTTTTGTTACGCTACGTTCAATTAAATGCCTAAGAGCGTTTAGCCAAATAATGCAATGCAACCTTTTAGGTTATGACAATATCCGTAGTCGAGTGGCTCGCACGCCGGTTTCTGGTGTTCCCATCTCTGAGGTCCCGGGTTTGATTCCCGGTTGGGTCAATGTAGAAAAACGAAGTTTTTTTTATATTTTCTCGGGTTTGGGTGGCTGTGGTACCGTTGTTGTTCCTGATTTCCATAACACAAGTGCTTAAGCTACTGTTTTTGGAGTCTAATGTACAAGAATATTTTTTAAATACAATTTAAGGTATAGATAACTCGGAAATGTTCATTGAAAATATGGTGAAGAGGTTACTTTAAGAAGAGTTCGATGGGGCAGCGGCTGACGCATTCAAAGTTCTTTTTGTTTTATTTATTGTATTTGTTGCGATATGAAGGAGCTCGATGACGCAGTGGTTAACGGTCTGCGATTGTTAAGATTAAGCAACTTTTGCAAAGGCCGATCAACGGATGGATGACCAAAAGTTTATCATCTTGAGCTCCTTCATGCTTCATTCAGCAGCACTGCTAAAAGTATCACCACGGACATTATAATGAGCTTGTGATGATGATTATGTATTTTTTTAATATCAGGAAGATTAACAGACACATATTTTAATAGTTTATTAGTTAGTTTCTTAGTTGCTAAGACTACGAGACTAAAAGATTCTCGTGTAAATTGTTTGCCCTGGAGGCAGGACAAAGTAGCTGAACAACTGAATTTCAAATTATGAGCCGGAACAAAAATATTTCATTTGAAAAAAAAACTAAAAATTGAAAATTTTGAACACAAATGGTTGTAAATGACTTGCTGTCTGTGTTTTGACTGAAAGCAAAAAACTGACATTTATTATTTATAACATCATAAATCTTGCTGCATTAGGTAACACTCTGTAAGACGCTGTGAAGCTTGTCATTTTTCAAAACGCCTTTTAATGGATAATGCCGGCGATGCAGTGCCCCCAAACTGTTTTCCGAAACTCAGGAAACATCTCTCTTTGTTGAATCAAGTTTAATCCTATACGCTCTCGAAACTTGTCCGCGATTGAAAATTGAATTCGTAGAGATAAAAACTTTGTTGTAACCTAATAACGGATAAGCCAATACAAATCCAAACACATTCGGAAGTTTTATCTCGATCGGAAATATCTGTAGGCAACAAAATTGATTAAAGTTAGCGGAAATTTGGACGTGGCGGATAATAATGAGATAAGGTTTATTGACGCCATTGAACAGTACCTATCCAAACTTCAATATGAAGATGGCAATAAATGATGATGATAATGATTGTACCACCATCGCCAGCTCATTATATGCCCCCACTGCTGAGGCACGAGCCTTCCCTATGGATGGATAGGGAGAACGGGCCATATACCACCACGCGGGCCCAGTGCGGATTGGTGGTTGTTAATGACTGCTAATGCAGCAGGGACCAACGGCTTTACGTGCCTTCCGAAGCACGGAGAAACTCGAGAAAAAAAAGTTTTGGTCACCCATCCGATGACCGGCCTTTCCGAAAGTTGCTTAACGTCAGCAATCGCAAGCCGGGTGCGTTATCCACTGCGCCATCGAGCTCCTCTGATTGATTGATGATTGTACAAATGCTATCAAATAAAGAAAAGTAAATAGCCTATGATTGTCTCACTGTTGGGGAAACCCTTCAACATTGAAATCATATCATCACTACAATAATTGGGTAATGGCTTAATCACCACGCTTGCCAATTGCGGGTTGGTGATTACAAACCCGGGATATGCATAAAAAATTCGAAATACACTTTGTCCGGCCTAGAAATTGAACCCGGGGCCTTCAAGTAACACGTTTTGCCACTCGGTTACCGAGGCGTTACCACACAGATGCTATCACAATGTGTTTATTGAACCTGAAAAAATCGTTAAAATCTGAACGTATCAATTTAAAAAACAAAATTGAATAGCATTTTTTATTTATTTAATTTAGATGCACTTTCGAGGTTTGAATCAATACATTTTTAAATCAATAGAAACCAGAAATTTGTAACTAAACACAAATGTAACTTAAAGGTAGTCACAGCATATACAAATCTTAAGCAAATAACTGTTGTGTTATTAATTAAATTATATTTGATTGTTGACGTTAGGTCTTACTTAAAGCTTCATTTTCTTAAGTTTATGCGAACACTACACATATACGGCGAATGACCGTACATTGCGCCGTATCAGCATTTCACATTAAGTATGCATTTATTTTATAATTACTTTAAGTTTCAGCGTAAGCGATATTTTCAGTACACGATTAGCATTCGTCGCGTTTACTCATTATTGTAAATTATCATATTATTTGTAGTTTCAATAAACTGTTATCAATCAAATCTATTATTATTTCAAGGCTGTACCGAAGCACCGTAAAACACATTTAAATAAATTACGAATCTACGTACGTTTAAATTCAATACTATTTCTCAAATCAAAAACCATCAAACCTCCGGCGATGGTCTAAGCGAAACTTTTTGAATTTCTTATAGAAATATAAGAAATCGTTTAGTGTCATCATCTCGCATTAATCGGCTTAGCTTATCACGGAGTCAAAGGTTTTGGATTAGGAGGATTAACGCAGCTCCGTGGACATTTGTCGTCCAACGCCCCATTTTCCTGTTATCTACGAGTATGTGCTACATAGAAAACAACTTCATCTAAACTTTATGTAGTTGTAATAAGAGTTGAAATAGGAGAGTTGGATGACAGTGTAACAAAGAACATAACATATGAAGACGCAACGAGAACAATCTTAATTTATTTGGTATAATGAAGTTGGTTGTTGTGATGTCATAAGTTCGTTGTAGATAATTTCAGGCGTTACAAATATTATCTTAAAAGGTGGTGTTGTGGATAATTTTCCTATATTCTATGAGATTACTGCACTTCAGTTTAGTTCATCTTCAGTTGTCCATTTCTAGTAAGGCAGATTTGACATCACTATGCAGGATGGATGCACAAAACCGGTCGTTGTGGAGATCGTTATGGGAGGCCTTTGTCCAGCAGTGGACGTCTTTTGGCTGAGTTGATGATGATGATGATGATGATGCAGGATCAAAAACCTTTTCATATTATGTGATTATTCAGACTATGCTACTATATATTTTTATTTTTTATTATTATTTTGCTTTGTACTAGTGCACTACTGCCTTTTATTTTCCTTTTAGTTGTCCTATACCTCAAAAGTTGTCTAGAAGAGATCGCTTTGAGCGATAAGACCGCCTTTGCCCACCCTATTATAAAAATTTTGTTGTGTTTTTACTTATCTGTGTGTGTGTGTGTGCAACAAAGAGTTTTATCTATCTATCTATCTATGCAGACCGATACTATTATCGGTCTGCTTACGGGGATTGTATAGGTTTACAAAGGTATCAAAGGTATCAATGGTTTCAAAGAATGATCTACCACTAAGAAGTCGATTTGCGTATAAGGTTTTAACAAGAGTATATATTGTACACACGCCTGCACATCCCACTACCACAAACTGTCAAATTTCCTCAATAGACTTTAAACTTTATGTCTGTGGGATAAGGTTGAACATTTATTGAAGAAATTTGACAGTTTTGGGTTGGTTAGTTAGCGAGCATCTGTACCCGCCAACTAACCAACCAACCCAAAGGTATGTGAACAGAATAAAAAGTAACAAGATCGGTTTGTATTGTTGGAAATTAAACAGAGTGAACTTGTAAAATATAAATTTTACTATTTTAAAACATTTAACAAACTTTTGTTTAAGTGATGACATACGGGACTGAGACGTGGTCGCTCACTATGGGCCTTATCAGAAGGCTTAAGGTCACTCAAAAAGCAATGGAGAGGGCTATGCTCGGGGTTTCTCTGCGAGATCGAATCAGAAATGAGGAGATCCGCAGAAGAACAAAGTTAACCGACATAGCCCGAAGAGTTGCTAAGCTCAAGTGGCAGTGGGCAAGGCACATTGCTCGCAGGACTGATGGCCGCTGGGGCGGAGCAGTCTTCGAGTGACGACCGCGTACCGGAAAGCGCAGTGTGGGCAGGCCTCCAACAAGGTGGACCGACGATCTGGTGAAGGTCGCGGGAAGCCGCTGGATGCGAGCAGCACAAAACCGGTCGTTGTGGAGATCCTTGGGGGAGGCCTTTGTCCAGCAGTGGACGTCTTTTGGCTGAGAAGATGATGATGGAACAAACTTTTAAACGTGTTGGTTGCTTAGTGTCAAAGTCAAGGAGGGAGAAAAAAGTGAGTGTGGTGATACCACACGTAAATATACTGATCATGTATCATTTGTTTTTTACCAAGTCTATTGCGCTTATATAGACGCCTCAGAAGACGGCCGCCCGATATGCGAAAGTCCTGTTTTCAACTCTTAGGTCGGGAAAAACATATTCCAGAGTTTCAGAGGAATATTCGGCGCTGCCGTCACGTTAATATCAGCTCCGAAATATTATCGTTTTTAAAATATAAAACATAAGAAATTTAGATAAATTTCGTTGTCAAAGTGTGCCCCGCATTGTGGAAAACTATAATCAGTGTTGTTAAAACAATTAATTTAACAGTACAGTGTAAATTAAAACCAAATAATAACTTGGTGGTGCAATCATAAACAATAACATTCTCAAACTAAAAACTATTAAATAGTGGCAGAAAAAGTGTTAATAACTGAAATCAATGAAAAAAATCATAAATATATAAGAAAACAATAATAATTCAATGAAAAAAATCATAAATATTTAAGAAAACAATAATAATTCCATAAAAGTGGGTGGTTTAAGAACAGTGAAAAAAGACTAAAGTGGTGATATCACGGACCCAGTAGACCGGCTAATCACCGTCCTTGAAAGCTGTGTGTGAACATTCACTAGTTCATTCTGTATGCTTATTTTGCCAACATACACACAAGCCGTGTGGCTAAGCGGATAAGAGTGCTGCAATCGGGCTGCGAATCAGAGTTCAAATCCCACCCAAAAAAATTCTATTTATAATTTTTCTTTTCGTATTGTAAATTTTTATCTTATTCTAATTTTAATTTTATTTTAATCAATATATTTTACAAAAATTATAATGGCCTCAACCAACAGGTCTTGTTTTAAATGTAATCAAAAGTTAAAAAGGAATAACTTA
The DNA here is from genome assembly GCA_963082485.1 of Eudonia mercurella. NCBI lineage: Eukaryota > Metazoa > Arthropoda > Insecta > Lepidoptera > Crambidae > Eudonia > Eudonia mercurella. The sequence goes on along the minus strand of OY720025.1, from coordinate 621,295 downwards.
CTGACATGCTATGTCTGTAATAAAAGTTTTGATCTAGATTGCGCTAATGTGACAATAAAGCGATATAACCTAATGCGCAGTGATTTGGAAAGAGATCGACGCTTAACCTGGAAATGTGATCTATGTTCCGGTAATAAAATAATAAAGACAACATCACGAAGTACGCCCAAATCAACAGGTGAAAGAAATTTAGCTACTCCTAAGATAAATACGCAAAATAAAAATGTTGTAACAACCGAAACAACTGAATCGTCTAAAACAGTCCTAACTAAGAACCAGCTGCGTCTGGACTTAACTGAAGACCTTTTAGAAAGCACATCAAACACACAATATGTTACAATTAGAAAGCGATCAGTAGCAAATATCCCTACAGAAAACTCATTCGAATCACTACAAGCAAATGACTCATTGGAATTATCACCCATAGTTCGGATAAATAGAAGCTGTCCCGAGCTTTGCCGAAACATACATGATGAATTGGAAGAAAAAGATAGAAAATTGTCAGAAGTAGAAAATAAATTAGGAAGAGCAAATTCTGTGATAGACAAATATCTGATTGAAAACTCGGAGTTAAAAAAGAAAATAGTGCATAGCGAATCAAGAATTGAATCATTAACTCAAATATGCACTTCAACTTCCAAAGGACCTGGAACAGTTAGTAAGAAAAAGGGGGTTGATACAAAATTGGATCCCAGTTCCCTTGATTATATCAAGCGCAACTTAAACATACTGGAGCTTACTAACACATCTAAATTAAGCGACAAGCCAAATGATATTTTGAAATTGGAAATTATGAACTCTCAACTTGATACCATTAACAAAAAACTTGTTTATCTACAAAAACAGCTAAGTGACACAATAAAAGATCTTAACAGTATCTCGACAGCTATCAGATTCAAGATAAGTGAAGGCAAATCAAAAAGTCTAGAAACATCATTTTGCAATACAAGATCAGAAAATCAAGATAAGAGTAAATTATGTATACTAAGTACAATAAAACATGTTCAACTTCTATCAATTGTGGAAGATACCTTCGGTGACAATTTTCAGTCTTGTCACTACATTAAACCAAAATGTGGAATACGTGAACTAGTTTATAGCATAGAATCTAAACTAAATGATTTCACAATGAACGATTTTTGTATTATATTAATTGGAGAAGAAGATTTTAAGGTCACAAACAATTACATGAGAATAATTAAAACTATTAAAAACTCATTAAGTAAAATTACACATACAAATGTTATTCTATGTTTGCCTACTTTTAAATGTGGTAATTATAATTATATGTATAATTCGAGAATAGAAGATTTTAATGATAAGTTGTACTGGAATAGCGTAGAAAATGAAAATACTTTTATTGTAGATTCTAACCTCCCTCTTGTATATGATTACTCCATGTTCCATTCGCGCACAGGGGTGATTAATAAATATGGAATTCAGTGTATATTTGACTCAATTTATAAACAAATATGTTATGTTCAACAGTTTTTTCTTGAATAATGAGTATGATTTTGATAAAAATAATGGAGATAAGGCACAACCTTCTCACACTTCTAGTAAAATGGCAACCCCATCTCATGCAGATCCACATGGGTCAACAATGCTATCACATGATAGCATTGTTGACCCTAAAAATGATTTGAACATTTTTCATCTTAATGTACAAAGCTTAAGGCCTAAAATTGATGAATTGGAAATTCTAATCTCTGAACATAAATTTGACATTTGCTGTTTTAGTGAAACTTTTATGAGAAATAGTGAAATAACCTTTTTGCGAATAGAAGGCTTTAAATTGGCTGATTACTATTGCCGTGATAGTGGAAAAAGAGGTGGTGTTGCTATTTATGTAAAAAACTCTATTAATTATCGCAAAATAGACTGGATCTCTCAAATGGCAATAGAACGTAACTTTGAGAGTTGTGGTATTATTGTACAAGATTTGAATTGGCTTATTGTATGTGTATATAGGACCCCAGATAGTGATTTTGATACTTTTATAAACTTACTGGAGAGACTACTTTATAAGCTAACTTTAAGAACTAGAAACAGTTTTAAAAAGTTGTTCATATTAGGTGATTTTAATATAAATTTACTAGAAAGAAGTAAAAAGTCACTAATTTTCATTAATACTTTACGTGCATTCAAGTTAAAAATCACAATTAAGGAGCCGACCAGAATTACAAATAGCACGAAAACATGTATTGACAACATTATAACAAATGTTAAGATATTTTCCACCAAAGTGCTGAATATGGGACTATCGGATCACACTGGACAACTTATAGGCGTTCCCTGCCCTATTAGCTTTCATCAAAAGTATTGGTTTGTTTATAAACGAAATATAGATTTAAACTTAGACATCTTCTTAAAATATTTGGCCCAAGTAAGTTTTGCAAATGTATATAAGGAAACAGACGCAAATAGTGCATATAAAGCCTTTATAGATATGTACAGTCTACTTTATGACTTATGTATACCACAAAGTAAAATTAAGATAACTTATAAAAAAAATCCAAGATGGAAAACAAAAGGAATCACAATTGCCAGTAGAAATAAGAGATTTTTATACTTACAAACCCAACACCACAGAAATGCTGTTAGTCTAAACAAATATAAACAATATAGTAAAATAATGAAATTTGTGACAAGGCGATCTAAAAAAATTACTAACATAAAGCATATTAATAAAAGTTTAAACAAAAACAAAGCTACATGGAATGTCATTAAAGAGAATACGGCACAAAATAATATTATAAAAGAAACAGTACATGCTTTAAATAATGATGGAGAACTAATTACACAACCATTTCGAATTGCGCAAACATTTAATGATTACTTAATAAAATTATGTGAGCCTAACCCACTTAATCCGGAATATAAACCTTTAACTTCTTCAAATTGTAAAAGTATTTTTTTAACTCCCGTTGATGTAAATGAACTAAAAAGGATTATAAAAAACTTAAAAAACAAAAAATGTACTGGATTTGATAATATACCTGTACAGTTGATTAAATCCAGTATTCCATACATAGTAGAGCCCTTGGTTTTTATTATAAACTTGTCAATTGAGACCGGGTGTTTCCCAAAAGACTTAAAAATATCTTTAGTAAAACCTATCCACAAAAAAGGGTTAAAGACGGAAGTGGCAAACTACAGACCAATAGCATTACTCTCTAATTTTGCAAAGATATTTGAAAAAATTATTCATAGTAGAATTATTTCTTTTTTAAACACTAATAACTTATTACACAAAAACCAGTTCGGTTTTCAGAAAAATAAAAATACTACTCTCGCTATATATAAAGTGCTCTTGGAAGTCTGGAAGGAAGTCAATGAAAAAAAAGGTTGTGCAGGCCTATTCTTAGACATGTCGAAGGCATTTGACTGTGTCATCCATAAAACCCTTTTAGGCCAATTAGAACGTATGGGTGTGCGGGGAAATGCATTAAAGTTTATGGAAACTTACTTGGGCGATAGAGTGCAGGCAACCATTTTAGACGTATATAATAAAAAGACAAAAATATTAGAAAGAGTCATGTCGGATTTTAAGCCTATAAACATAGGAGTTCCTCAAGGAAGCGTTTTGGGGCCGTTGTTGTTTTTGATATACCTAAATGAACTGCCTTTAGTACTCGACCATCTTTGTGTCATGTTTGCAGATGACGCCACAATATTTATTCCAAAAACCAACTATAACGATACTGAATACAATATTGAAATCAACAAAACATTAAAGTTGGTGGTTGCCTGGCTCGCCACCCTAAACCTAAAAGTCAACCTCAGCAAAACTATGATAATGCAATTTAGGAATTATAAACGAGCCGCTATAGATCTGAACATTGCTATTGATGATAAAAATATTGTTGAGGTTAATCATATCAACTTTTTGGGTGTTTCTATGGACACTCATCTTAACTGGAAATATCATGTTGAAAAGGTTAACAAAAGAATCTCTAGCTATTGCTATGCACTCTCAATAATAAGGAATGTGACGTCGGAGGATGTGGCAAGGAGCGCTTATTTTGGCTATGTGTATCCCCTCCTGGCTTATGGCATTATATTCTGGGGTAATTCTGTTGAATCTCAGTCTTCTTTTATTTTACAAAAAAAATGCTTGCGAATTATATACCGTATATATAATACTGACACGCTGAGAAATACGTTCAAGGATAAGAAATTATTGACTTTTACTTGTATTTATATTCTAGAAATTTGCAATTTAGTAAATGAACATAAAGAACTTTTTGAATGTAAAACAGAATTTAAAAATAACCTACGCTCTCAATATAAATATGATATCTGTTTAAAAAATACCAAAGTAAAGAGCTCTTTTATGCAAAAAGGCACTTATGCAATGAGTGTTAAAATATATAATCACTTGCCGAATTCCTTAAAAATGTTAAAGGGAAATATTTTTAGAAAAAAATTAAAATCATGGCTATTTAATAAAGGGTTTTATAATTTAAATGAATATTTCATGAATTTGAATTGATATTGGTGGACATTAATTATAATGGAATTGTTATAGGTATATTGTTAATTAATTAATGAATTATTTATGAATAAAATTGTAAATTAAGATTATTTAATATTTAATAATTAATGATGTAAAAATTAAAATATATGCACTGTATTTCTGTAATGTTAATTATTGTCTAGAAAGTAAATGTCTTATAAAATAAATATTGTATGTCCGAAATGGGCACACTGTTGTGTCCAAAAATACTCTTAAGACCTTATATGTACACAGTGAACAATAAACAATTATTCTATTCTATTCCTTTAATAGCCCGGGTGATTATAAGATCTCCAATCCGCAATTGGCAAGCGTGGTAATTAAGCGAATACGCATCAATGGTAACGATGAGATGGTTTCTAATATTTCTTGCATATTATTAACCTTAGCTAGTCGCGCCTAAATACTTACACTATTAGTCGCGTGGGGTCCGGACGGACTCCAGGATTTACTTTTGAAAATGAAACAGATGAAGTAAGTGAAAATATTTATTTTATATAGGAATTTTAAGAACAACATCTAAATTAACAAAACAATGTAAGGCTTCTAGGAAAGAACAAAAATATAAATTTCTAAAATATTAATCAAATTATCTTAAATTATTAGGCACATGGATCACAAACTTTTGTATGGTGTTCATTACACGTGAATTTGTTACATCAATTATGTTATTATTAACAAATAATTATGAAACACAAGTTTGCATACAATTGTGAAACAAAATAACAAAAAAATCATCATTATACTTATCAAAATTGTAACCTACCACTAAATGTACCTACACTAATTAGTCGCGCGGGGTCTGTTGGACCCCAAGCACCTCCGTACGGCACGTGTGGTCAACGCTGCGGCTCGCGGGACACTGAGACGGGAGGGGCGGGTGAGCTAGGAAGCTACCAAAACATACAGCCGCGTAAGTGTAACTTTTGCCGAAATATAACAAAAAAAATCGTTTTAAATAAACAACATCTTGACTATTATTCCAAGAACAAGTAATTCAGATTCGAGAATCAAGCTCGACTCTTGCCTGAGTCGATCGCAAGGAGCCTCTCCAAGTAAAACTGCGAGCGAGCCCGACTGAACAGCCTGTAGTGAGACACAGCCTAGTTTCCAACTTCGCGGAACTTAATCTCGCCAGTACACACGAGATAAAACTTGCTCCACGTCGCGCCTTGAATTTATTTAGCGATTCCTGTTTGTGTTAATTTCGTTGTTGCGTTGTACGGTGTTTGGATGATAACGGAATTTGTTTTGGTGCAAGGAACGGCTTGTGGAGGTGTTGCGTTTCGCCGACAAAAAGTCACTTTTTTAAATTTAATGTTTGATTATTGCTAACAGATTAGCACTTGATTTTCATCTCACCTGATGTTATGTGATGATAAGGCTTCAAGTGGAAGCGCACTCCACCCGGAATCTTCGACTACTGAGGCACTTCTGATTTAGCTGCCGGAACACAACAAATGTTACAAACATTGTTTAATGGCGACATTTAGATAAAATGGTGGAACCTAACAAACAAGCCTTGCCACCAAACAAACCGAGTACACAAATATGTATTCCCGCTAGGAATCGAACCCGGTACTGTAGCAACCGAGACTCCTTGCCCGGGCATGCTTACTGGCAGTCGCCGTGGCCTGCATTCAAACGTAGTAGAAGAAAAAGGATGAAGAAAAAATAAGAACATCGCGGACATTCTTTGACGGACCGCGACTACGAATACTTGATTATTGTGATTTTCTTTAAAACAATACACGTATTTGAGATAATAAGGCGTTATTCATTATATAAAACCCCGGTACCTTAAGTGACGATCCATCTGGTCGTCACAGTACTTACGGGTCTGAGACCGATGATCTTATCGCTAGACCACAGAGACGATGAATTCAATATAAAATAAATATTTTATCATCATTAGCTTAAAATACCTTAATTTTGAACTCAGGCCTTCACACTTGAATGCAGAGTAGTGGTTAGGGGGATCGGGCCATAACCCATCACACAATGTCAATGACTGCAATCTCACGATAACAACTGGGACCAATGGCTTAATATATCTACGGAAGCACATATTGATGTTTAGGTCCCAGTCATCTATTATGTGACCGGCATTGCGAAAAATGCTTAACCTGCAAGATTGAAAACCGAACGCACTAACCGCTGTGCTAACTTCAAGAGAATGTATGTTTTAAAATCCAATAACAACATCGCCCCGACTACAATCACTTTAAGCATCATGAACGAGGCCACACAAACAGTTGAACATCTTAAAAGTTTCGTTGGAGCACAAATATTAACAAAACCTCTCCTTATCTAAATAGCAGAACTTGAATTATTAATTCGGAACAAACGAATTATTGTCTTAGTTATACATAATGGTGGTGAAGTTTGGGGCCCTAAGAATTATTATTGTGTACACAGGATTCTATTAGATCCTTTGAAGTTCCGTTACTTCGCTGTTGTAAGTCCACAAATCTGATTTTGATTCATCGAAGTTTTGTTTTCACAAAACAATTTTGGACGATGGTTTTTTGATCGAGAATTTAATTACCTATTGCAAGCGTAGGTCAAATGTACATTACAATAACGATTTTATCATTTAAGAATAACCCTAGCTAACTCTAAGCCCTGTTTTAGAGGTTACCAAATATTTTGTATTCAACTAATTACACGACTGCCAAAAAAAGGAGTGTTATGTTTTCAGGGTTCATGTATGTATGTGATGTTTCTTTATTCCACCATAACGTCGAAACGCCTGAACCGATTTAGATAATTATATGAGGTATCGTTATAATCCTTGCATCGTTCGGACTAACATAGGCTAGTAGAAATTTTAAAATTCACCCCCTATATGGGTAAAATAGGGGATGAAATTTTGTATGATGAAAATTCGTCATTATTGGAGTTAGAGAGTAGAACTTAATGTTTAGCATAATATCTGTAGAGGTTAATTTTTGTTTCTTCTTGTATTAAATTACCTAGCATAACATATTTTATTAAAATTAAACTTATCACTAAAAGGTACAAGATAAAAATAAATAATTAAAAAAAATTTAAAACACGACTACCATGACAAAAAAGGCAAAAAAAAGAACTAAAAGGCAAAAAACATGATGTCATGTATTTATTTATCTGTATTTATCTTAGAGCATTAAACCAAGTATTTATAAAAGTGAAATGTCACTCATTCACTCACTGACTATATATAAAAAATCAAAACTGCTTGATTAATAAAACTGAAATTTTCATCGCAGTCGGGGGACCGCTTTGCGAAATACTTTCTTATTTATTATTAATCAAGCAGTTTTGATTTTTTATATATGTGAGTGAGTGAATGAGTGACATTACACTTTTTGAAATTTGAGCTTTTCTTTATAAAAAAATTGGGTCTGTGATAAAAACGCAAAGATTTTATACAAGGTATAAAGTTTTAGGGTTTAATAAAAATATGTAATTAGGTATGTACGATATGCTTAGACCATATATGGTCTAAGACGATATGGGATTAATGTGACGTAGACGAAGAAGGTTCATTATCGTTAAAGGTTATGATGTAGGTACCTACATAATGGTATTTTTTCTTATTATCAGTTAAAAATTATTTTTAACTTTTTAGCTCTTTTTCAATTAACAAAGTTTGTTCTTAAATATTTTTTTCTTTGTTTTTTCATGACATACTCGTAGTTTTCGTAGAACACTGAGTACAATAATATCTCTGACGTAACTACCCCGTTTCATTGGCATTGTACTACATTTGAGCCAACGGATCAATTATTCGGTTCATCGGTCAAATAGGAGAGTGCAACAATGGTTGGCCTGCGTGTCAAAAGGCCGGCTCGTAGCATAATACTGCTGCAGCGTAATGACACACAGAGAAACATTCCGAACGGTTATTTACTAGTTAGTTAATCAATTTTCGATGGCTTTTGACTGTATTATACTGTACAATATGTGTACTGTTCGTCATTGAGGAGTTCCTAAAGGTATATCCGAAATACATGATCCTTTGTTCACTGATAAGTACCTAACCAGCTATTTTCTTACGTATTCAATACAAGAACCAATTACAATATTTGTACTGTTCGTCATTAAGGAGTTCTTTGAGGTATTTACGAAGTACATGGTCAGTTGACCACGTATAGGTACCTAATCATCTACTTTCTTTGATCTTTCTTTAGTACAATAATCAAATCACAATATGAGTACTTTTCGTCATTAATGAGTTTTTTGTCTATCTCTGAAGGTCAGATCAGATCTTTACCACATTTAATAGAAGCATCTTGGAGGAAAACTCTTTCGATCAAAAAAACTATTCAAATCGATGCATAGATGTGGATGATATGCGCGAACATACATACGAAAAATACATATATACATCGAACTGACGACTGACTTCAAAAGAGGCTCCTCTTTTGAAGTCGGTTAAATATATTAAGGTCGATGGGTTTTAGCGACTTTTTAAGGCCACAATATACCGCACAAACGTTCCTTCATAGAATGGAGAATATAAATATAATATTTTGTATTGGTCACCCATCCGATGACACGCCATATCAAAAGTCACTTAACTTTCACAATCGCGACCCGATTGCGCCACTGCATCAACTAGCTCCTCCATTTAAAATGCTCTATTAACCATATAAAAATAAATTGTGAAACACGCACGCAGTGACGTCAGCATTTTTAACAAATGCCCATCGCTTAAACAATCGTTTGTAACAATCTATCCCTTCGCATCCGCCATTTGTAATTTGCTCGTATATATTTACATGGCGCACCGACACACCTGAAGCAAATCCCCTGTGAATCTAACAAATATATCATTGAGACAAACGTCCACAGAAAACACGTCACCTCATCCATTCCATTTTTCGTGAAATATGTCTAAGGGTCGACTCAGAATACTTTGAAATGGTCATAAAAAATAATATATTGTTATTACGCGATATAAATTCGATTATCGCACCGACTGCAGACCGTTTTGGTTCGACACGTCTCTTTTCATTTTCATTGTCGAAGTAATGGTGTTATAAAGGTGGTAAATGTTCTTTGTGGTCATTTGGAGATTCATGAGCTATTAAATGATAATACAATTTTGATTTTTTTTACGTTACATTAAAATTTTGATTTTGCTTGAAAGCAAGGACGAGTCTGATTAACTCATTTTAAGCATATTATGTACACAATCATTATAAGTGTGTTTTACTTTAATAAAATTTCTTGTTTTATGACTCGCTATGATAAAGCTAGTGTCTAGATTTTAGATAGGTGATGTTGTGTTTTGTATTTGCAACTCTGCTTAAAACGTATAGAGCTCGTACTAGATAGAAAGTGGAACCTTATTTGATGAGCTGCTTCCTACCTAGTTACAAAGACGAGGAACTAGGTACGTGTGTGAGAGAAGCAAATTAAGTAATCTGATATTATTGGAGAGAGGAGGCCGATGGTGTAGTGGTTAATGCGCCCGGTCTGCATTTGCTAAGGTTAAGCTAATTTTGCAAAGGCCGATCATCAGATGGGTGATCAAAAATGTATCATCTCGAGCTCCTCCGTGCTTCGGAAGGCACGTAAAGCCGTTGTCCCCAGCTGTTGTTAACAACCACTAATCCGCACCGGGCCCGCGTGGTGGTTTATGGCCCGTTCTCCCTATCCATCCATAGGGAAGGCTCATGCCCCAGCAGTAGGGACATAAAATGAGCTGGTAATGAATGATGTATTCACAAGATCAGAATTTACGAGCGATAATAGATTTAAGATAAGTAAGCAAAGGCACACGTGGAGGAAAAAGGAAGTAAAAGGCGTTACTTGTGTTATATTTCGTTTAGTATGAGACTTGCTAGTAAATAAAAAGATTAAACAGAAATTTATAACGGGGATAAACGTAAACTATTTAGTAAATATATCATCATCATCATCATCATCATCATCATCATCATCATCTCAACCAAAAGACGTCCACTGCTAGACAAAGGCCTTTCTCAAGGATCTCCACAACGACCGGTTTTGTGCTGCTCGCATCCAGCGGCTTCCCGCGACCTTCACCAGATCGTCGGTTCACCTTGTTGAAGGCCTGCCCACACTGCGCTTTCCGGTACGCGGTCACCACTCAAGGACTATTCCGCTCCAGCGGCCATCAGTTCTGCGAGCAATGTGCCCTGCCCACTGCTACTTGAGCTTAACAACTCTTTGGCTATGTCGGTTACCTTTGTTCTTCTGCGGATCTCTTCATTTCTGATTCGATCACGCAGAGAAACCCCGAGCATAGCCCTCTCCATTGCTCTTTGAGTGACCTTGAGCCTTCTGAAAAGGTCCATAGTGAGCGACCACGTCTCGTCTCAGTCCCGTAAGCCATCACTAGCAACACACACTGGTCAAAGATTTTTGTCTTGAGACACTGCGGTATGTCGGACGAAAAGATATTTCGTAGCTTACCGAACGCTGCCCAGCCTAATTGGATTTGGATTTGTATAGATATTTGTATAGATATCATAGTCATCAAAAACTTTGTCGTCTTCGTAGAAACGTCGTCGGGTTTATACCCGAAGTATGCCTATGATACCTATACCTAAGTGGTTTGCGTTAATCCCCCTATATAAAACTATGTTTAAATGGTACGCGAAAGTTTTAAAAAAATATAGATTTAAACTATCTTTTGGTATGCAATCTAGTTATATCTTCAACTTAAGAGTATATGTTATACGTGTCTTTATTTTAGTTTATTGACAAATACGAACCTATTGCAATAACATTGTACCCTGACTTGATTTATTCATTACAACGAACATCTTTCACTGACACACTAACAATAGCTTAATATTAAACCTGTCTCAGACAGTTGCTGTATGAAGACTAAGTTAATGTGAGGTGGTTCTAAAGCTCTCAGTAGCATTTACCAAAACAAGAGCTGAATTCCAAACAATGCCTGTACTCCAATTAAATACCAGTTACCATTCTCTAATGGTAATATTTTATTAATCTATTCCTATATTTATAGAGATGGGTTCTGGCCGCACTCTGCTCTCTCTTTTGGTTAATGTTTTTATTTAACCGCACTTGTCCATAAAAGCTTTTTTGTTGCCGAGCTTTTTACGCTGTTTGTATGAAATTAGAACATCCGTATTTCTTTAATTAATAAGCTAAGGTTTTGACGCTTCGCCGGCCGCTACTTATTGCGTTATGCTCGCTTCGCTCGCTTAAGATTATTTTAAGCTTATGGTTAACCTAAAGGTTTCGTGTTTAGGTTAAATTACTATTACACCTATAAAATCCATAACTTATTCGATCAAAACAACATTATTTATCGTTGTATAACTCTCTTACATTTTATTGTGAAAATTAGAGCAAGAAATAATTATGACCACAAAACTAAGGTATTTACATTAAACTGATATAATAAACAATTAAAAAAATGCTGAACCTTATCAAACCATTTCATTTTATAAAAATTGATTTTTCAAAAGCTACATTGTGTGGAAGCAACTTTTCAAATACTATCTTCTATCAGGCATCATAAAAGATAGCCGTCTACATGTAAGTGTAATGTAATTTACAAATAACATTTTAAAGCGGCGACGGCGCTGCCATCCGTCATGCTAGAACATATGAAGTAGAAATAGAGCCTCGGTGAAACGTGAATGACTGTGTATTGTGTCTACAGAGTTGCACAGTCTCTGACTATAAAACCTCTTTATGGATACCGTGGATACTGCTGTGAGCGTACGTAAGAAAAGTAAAGTGAAGGATAAAGTTGGTTCTCCAAAACTGCTTTAATATGCTTGAACCTTAGATTTACTTGTGGAACTCCCTACCAAAAATCTGCTTTTTGGATTCCGAGACCAGGGACCATCATCACCATCATCATCACTCAGCCAAAAGAAGTCCACTGCTGAACAAGATATCTCCTAAGGATGTCCACATGACCGGTTTTGTGCTGCTCGCATCCAGCGGCTTCCCGTGACCTTTACCAGATCGTCGGTCCACCTTATTTTAGGGCTGCCCAAACTGCGTTCCCCGGGTGAGGGAGGGGGATACTTACTAAACCACCACTATGGTAGGGACTCCTGAACGCAACGCTGCTTTGCTTAGCCTTCCGAGTTCTCTCGACCCTCAGCATTGCCATACTAGGCTGATAGAGCTCTAGGGATAGAAGACTCTTCAGCTCCACACTTCTGACAGAACTGAGTTTATATTCATGCACTAAGACACATATAATATTATTATTATATAGTATGATATTTCACAAAAAATTGGAAAGATTGTAAGTGTAAGATGTAATTTCTTAGTTTCATTAATTATAATTTTTACTGAGGTTATAAGGTAAGTGCATGTTGTGGTTGTCTATAGCAGAGTATACTCACGCCTGCACAGCAGACGATCACAACCTGTCAAATTCCCTCAATATACTTTGCACTTTATGTCTAAGGCATAAGGTTGAGCATTTATTGAAGAAATTTTACAGTTTTGGATAGGTTAATGTGCAGACATCTATACAATTAAATCTTTGTTTTTTGTTTTTTTTTATATTAAAAGGAGGCAAACGGGCAGGCGAGTCACCTGATGGAAAGTAATCGCCGCCGCTCATGGACACCCAAACCAAAGTAATCGCAAATGCGTTGCCGGCCTTGAGGAAGGAGTTGAATCTTGAGGAGGAAGTAGGAATTGGGAGGTGGGTTGAGAGATGGGCCTCCGGTACTTTCACTCACCAGACAAAACACAACTGCAACGAGTGCCATTGTTTCACGCCGATATTCTGTGAGAGGGTGGTATTACGCCGGGCGAACCGGCCCATTTCGTGCTGCAACGCAGCGTAGCTCTACCACTCAGAAATCATAATTTATGTATTTCCAAAGAATTAATTGTAATAATTGTTAACAAACCATTTAAAAAACTGAGATGACACTCTCCTGGCAGCTTGGTGTTGGTTGTGACCGAAGCATTCGTGTTTGATCAGAACCCGCACAGGCCAAGACAGATTGAGCTCCGCTCGCTTAAATCGCTCCATTTAAGCGAGCGGAGGAGCGGAAAAACGCACTATTTCAATTTCGAGCCGCCGAGTAACAGCAGACAATTGAACCCAACAACTATCTAAACAATAACAGAAACATCAAAGGTCCCAACAAAAGGAAGTTGTCCCAAACAATTTGGGTTGCGTTCAAACATCGATTAATTACAACTCTTCAGCCGTTAACAAAGGTGCCACTGACATCTGTCCCTGAAGCTTAAATTTGTTTTAAATATTTCATTTTGTACAAAACAGAACAATTCACTTGAATGGAAAGGATGAACAGACAAATTTTATTTTAGGTTATCTACGTGACGCACCTTTAGTCTTTTTATGTCCTTTAAAGGTTATTTATAAACAGCAGTGCAGTGTGAAGTTGATTTTTTCTAGTAAAAACTATATTTTTATTTATCTTTATCAGCATTTTGAATGCAAAAAATCTAAATAATAGAAATGCTTACTTGCATTTGTGAAACAAAAAACTTATAACTTTTAAAATTATCGCTTACATTAGAGTTATTATTATTAACGGGACGTTAATAACTATTATTCTAAAAGACATAGGTATTCAAAATAAGGTACAAAATGAGGTAATTATAAACATAATCCATCAGCGTTGATTCCAGTAAAACAATGTTAGCTTGCCAACATTGATGTTTCCATTTTGTATTAGCAGTCAAAATATTCTCATTAACGCTCACATAATGTAATGAAGATTAATATCACAATAAAATTATTAACTAACAGATTAATGATCAAATTTATTCCGTAATTAGTGAATTTGACTGACGTTATGGTAATTTTGCACATGACACCATCTATTAATACTCTATCCGATAACCAACATATACAACGTCCGTACAACATAGCATATTTAACTCACACCACCGCACCAGGACTTGCTAAGCAAAGTTTATAGCGACACGACACGCATAAATGTTCAAACTTTTTTTAACATAAAGTAACACCTTCCCTAAATCACCCATAAAATCTGCGCTACACCCATAAACATTATCTGTGTTGCCTCAAAACTCCGGAGTCTGACAACTCACAAACTTCTCTGGACCTTATCAAATTTTAATTGCACTGAGAATTTTTAAGTAAGCCCCGATTCGAAGGATTCACTTTAAATTAGGTTTGTGAGAGAGATATTAGAGTTTGTATCGTAAACTTGCGTGGCAATTTAATTTTGGGGCCATAGAGGTAGTGTTTTTTATGTTTACATATTGATTTTTCAGGCTACAAGCATACAATATCGTGCTTCGGAAAGCCGTTAGCAGCAAATTAGCAGGCGTTAACGACCACCAATACGCACTGGCCGCGTGGTGGACTATAACCCGTTCTCCATGTGGTGTGTAACGAAAAGATTTGTGCCCACCCCCTGCAGTGGGGACATATAATGAGCTGGTGATGAAGCATACAACTACAGGTTGCTACACCTGAAGCAACAGCTTATATTAGGTACTCATATTTCTTTCTTATCTGGCGCAGTGGTTAATGCGCCCGGTCTGCGAGTGCTGAGGTTAAGCAACTTTCGCAAGGGCCGGTCATCGGATGAGTGACCAAAAATTTATCATCTCGAGCTCCTCCGTGCTTCGGAAGGCACGTAAAGCCGTTGGTCCCAGCTGCATTAACAGTCGATAATAACCACCAATCCGCACCGGGCCCGCGTGGTGGTTTATGGCCCGTTCCGTTTTGGCTCAACTTTCAATATTTGTGTTAATCACATTTGGTTTTGACATTGCATTAATAAACAACTGCATAGTAAGCATGTGATATATACGTTTATATAGATTAATCACAAATACGAATACTTTCTATTTATACTTCATAAACATTTATAATTCTCTGATTCTTGCTCCGACACGAATAGACCTTTCAACTTTTTCACGTGTCACGTTGTTGTACAGGAAAAAAATCTTTCATGAATATTAAGTTGGGCTCCCCGCTTGTTTCTTGTTCATTGCGCAGTGTCAGGCGCCCGTCAAATTGCCTCTCAAGGCAGGCCAGCATTAAACATGCAGAGCCGGCTGCCGTCCCGACTTTCAGAATGACTTACCTACGTGAACTTGAAGAAAGTTTGCTACCTACTTCACTTTGATTATAATACGAGTAAGCGTGGCCTGTGCTTGTGCTTTTTCAATTCAACTGCACGTAAGAGTTTCTTTTTGAATCTCTTTTAAAGTATTGAATAGCAGTTATTACATGTTACGGGTGTTATTGTGTCGGAAAGCCTTAAGGGGGTTGTGTAAGCGTAATTGTTCAAATTCAATATTCAATTCATAATTCAAAATCATTTTACTAGCTGAACCGGCGGACTTCGTACCGCTTTTCTTTTTTTTTTAATTTCTTTTTTAATATAGCCTATGTTACTCAGCGCTAATGTAGCATTCTAATGATGAACGAATTTTTAAAATCGGTCAAGTAATTTTTGAGTTTATTCGTTGCAAACATACATACAAAAATACAAAGCTTTCCTCTTTATAATATTAGTATAGATAAGAGTAATTTGAAAATTACTTTATTATTAATTAAAATTACGCTTAGTGACGACTTGTGACGAAATAGCTTTCAGTCATTATTAAAGTTTAATTAGTATAAATATAGCAGAAATTACTCTGAAACAAGTGATACGTGACAAAATGAGATCAAATACATTTGTAGTTATTTTGACTTTTGCTCACGAGCGACAAAACGAAAATTTTTTTTTTCCCGACTATTTGAGTAACGATATATCTCTACACTGTCCTGACTCCTGACAGCCTTTTCTCTCAACATAACGTGACATACTTACAGCTGAATAAGAATGAGCTCACCATTTGACGTGAATTGGAAGTGACAGTACACGCCTTCTTCGTAAAAAAACTTTCAACGAATCAACACATATAATAGGTCAAGCAGATGTGTTCAGTGTGGTTCAGCTCAGTATACACGTCGATTCATACAGAAACTGGAATGGAACGGTCTATTACTTTAATATATTTTGTATCGTAAACAGTTTCGGACGTTCCCGTAACGACTCATAGCGATTGCTTAGTCTTGTAACGCTGTCGTTGCAATTTACTCTACGTTATATGTTTATACTATGCATTTTATAGTCTTCTTGGTAGTTTAAAAACAATACTTTGAATATCATGTTGGGTTGTCATGGAATTTCATTTCAGATTTCATATGAGCAGTCTTTCAAAATTCTTCCGTTTAACAACATTATTTTTATATAAGGTCACATTTTGTCAACTGCAAATATTTTGAGGTTAAATTCAACAACATATATAAACTATTTTTATGAAAAAACCTTAAATTTTTATACGCTAGTTTTTAAGAACAACGCCAAAAGACATTTCGATTAAAAAGACAAATAAAGCACTTTCGGTACTTTCAATTCAAAGGAGCCGAAACAGAGAGGCCGCAATGCCTTCACCGCTTACACGTGCCCCTAGTTTCATTAAAAAAGACCGACAGAGAGGCCGCTCTTAAAAATATTACAATTTTTGTGTCAGGAAAAGTAAAAAAAAAACTAGCCTGAATTTTTTTTAAATGCTAGGGACTTATTTTTCTGACAGAATTAGATGTTTTGTCAAAATATTTACAGTTGATAAAAAGTGATCTTATATAGTATCATCGATTGTGCAGTTATTATTTAACATGAAAAACCTGTATCTATAAACAGGTAATTTGAATCCTATAAGCAATATTTGTAAGTAACGTTTTGGCTTAGACTTTTTGAATCTTGATTTATTGTTTTTCTCTTTTTAGGTTTTTCTGTTTAGATTTAAATTTTACCTGAATAAATATTTACCTGTGGATCTCCTGAGTTTTACTGGTCATTAGGCCACAGTCTGTTGAAATTGTCAGTTTCCCAAATACCTACCAAGAGGCGACGTTTTAGAGGAATATCCTTTTATCGTGTTTATTTTGCGGTGCGGTCACCACCACATGAATGTGGTCACCACTGTACCTTATTTTTAGATTAATTCTAAGGCCTTATTAACACCGAACACTCTTCAAATTACAATTTTCAAAGCTTATTAATTTCTCAGTATACGTTGAGAGAAAAAGACTTTTCGGAAGAAGAAAAGAAATACATTTTCTCTTTCCATTCATGTTAATGTTAGGGAATCGCTTACACAATTATTTAAAGCGCTTGTTAAATAATTTGAGAATGTACACCAATTGGGGCTGGAGGTGTCTTTAATTAAATATTGTATCACACGTTAATGTCATTAAGGAAATATGTATGGTTCGCTGGAACCGTTATTCTTGGCGTAAATGGGCTGAACATTTTCATTTTAATTTTTGTTCTTGCAAATGAACATGGAATTAATTATAAAGATAAGTCGATCATTGGGTAAGGATAATGTGATAAGATTTGGCAATTATTTTCGTGATATTTGTTGAACGTAAATTAAATTAACTTAATTAAATTTCTTTAATTTTTACATCTTAGAACAACAATAAGTTTTACCCATTAATAGTGTTTTTCCACTATGCCTTTAAGTGATAATGGTTATACAAAATTTTCAATACTTGTTGCAAACAATTTGTTTTTTAAAAAGGCCTTTGATTTTTGCGAGAATACGACTGACGAATAGTACTTATTGTTTTGAAAACTATTAGAAAATGCTTCCGTGTGTGAGCTTACTTGAATGAAGTTCAAACTCTTTTACTTAAACTTTTACTTTTAAAACATAATTTTATTTTAATAATTGAATTAAGTTAAAACCTATACTTATTCAAAAAAAGAGTAAAATTTTACATCGGTAGTTTATAATAATAATAATTATTATTATTATTTATGTCATAAACCAAAACATGTTTACAAAATTTAGGGTAGACTTCTTCGTTCTCTTCTCAGTTCTTGTGTGTGTGTGAGAGGGTGTATTTGTAATATAAATAAATAATCAATAGCGAATCACACTCAAAAGCCATATTTTATGAGATTTTCAATTTCATCGCAAGATAGGGATTTCAACGGAGAAGTTAGCTCTTGCTGGCAGGCTCGGTAGGTCATATAATCATAATACGGTTGTATAGATGAGAGGATAGAGCAAATACTGGTCCTGGGAAAAAATGAGTATATGCACGTTTTGTCATGCATGGCCATGGCCACATTATAATTCCTCCTTTTGCCCGTGAAAGCATTTGGATTGAATTCAAGCGAAGCATGTTTTTGAAGGACAATATGCAAAATGAACAATTTTCTCATGGTGAGTGAATCAGCTTTTGTATAGAGAGATTGAGTTGAAAATTGACGTGATTCAAAAACATCATCCTTTATTAATGCTCTTTGCGCTCGTTCCAACTCTAAAAAAATTGTTTTTAATGCTCCACCCCATATTGTTATACAGTATATTAAAACAGACTGTGTCAAAGCAACGTAAACCTGATTGGCTAATTACTAGGTGGCTACGTGTCGAAGTATTTTAAAAACCCACATCAGCTTCCGTAGCCTCCCAGCAACCAGATCAATTTGAGGGTGCCATTACATTCTCTGGTCAATCATTATACCGAGGTATTTTACTGACTTTACTTTCCCTATACATAGAGGGACAAGAGTAGCTAGTGTTTTGAGCATGTTTGGTGTTATGTATTTTTAATTCATACGTCTCTTCGGGTTGAAATCTGTAATTTATTGAAAAACACATGAAATTGGTCATTGATGTATTTAACGTGAGTAAATTTGCCTTTACCAATCCAGAAATTTCAGTCATACTTTGCTCAGCCAATACCTTCACCTCACTCCATGATTTTCCTGTAAATACAACGGCAGTGTCATCTGCATATGAAAGAAATTTAACATTCCGAATCTTCATGTTGCATAGGTCATTGATATACACTAAGAAGAGGGTAGGGCCCAACACACTACCCTGTGGGACACCGTAGGTAATATGGGTTCTTTCACTATTTACGTTTACATGTCTCTCTGATGAGTGATATTTGTTAATTATTAGCAATACGTACTTTTTTATAAACAAACATTTACTATCATCAAGTTTTTCATAATAAACATTTCCAATCAAAGTAAGCCTACTCAAAACCAATAATATTTATTTCTTTCTCCATACCTACAAAAAAGGCCCTATCAGGTGACTCATTAGCGGAGTTTATGGGTGCAATTTTTCAGGAACTTATCGTTAGCGACACTAAATTAGTCCGAAGAAGTTTCTCTTTGAGCGCGCACGGTGAAATACAGTCGCCTCATTACAAGCGGAGTCGCCTCAGCTGCGAATGCTGTGACGTAACACTTTTAAACTAGCTGAAAAATATCCGGATCCGGTGTTTGCCGGAAAGATTCAAGTGTTCGTTTACAGATGTTTAGTTCGGTACTGCAGCTGGGATTGCGAAATTGTATTTATGACGTCATTAAGGCGCTCCGTAGACAGATGTTTTTTTTTGTAAATGTCGTTACTTCTACTAAAGCTGTGTGATTTCTTGCGTGCATTGCAACTAGCTGTTTCTATATAAACTAAAAAAAACTGCGCAGAAATAGCAATTCTAGTTGCAATTTAATATGATCGATCACAGTTTTTAATTGCTGCTTTCGACTTGAAATTGCCGCAACTGCAACTATCAAATGTGTACTAGTTGTGTCGAGTTGCTGGTAACTGGCAACCTTTAACGAAAACTTTTAAAAAGTTGCCAGTTTCTGCAACTGAAGTTGATCTGTCAGCGGAGTGCCTAAATGGACTGTTATACTGTAGATAGTTAAGTCTGTAATAAATTTCCTGGATCTAATATTTTTCTATTACCGCCTACTGGAATCTCATTTCAAAAATCTTTAAGCATTAAAATCAAGTAACCGCTACATTTATGGGTAGCGGCTTAATAAACTTTCTCGTAATCCAGGTTAGTGATCTCAGCCTCGGAATCTGCATCAAAAAACGTTGAAACACGCGTCCACTTTTCTTTTAATTTATGCGAACCCACAACCTCTAGAATTGAAGTCTAACTATTTATATTATGCACTGTTGAAGTATCATAAACAAAAGAAATATACAAAAACAGTTGCATTCGCGGTGCTTAAACAATCTTATAGTGCTTTCAGTTCGTTGTTAAAGCACTAAAATGTCTCGAATAGGGGATTTACGCGTCCCAGCTGATTCCGACCGAGGACGGGCGGAGACGTGCAAAAACTACCTCTCTACTCGCCGTACCAATAAAGTCTACGAGCTCGTATCTTTTCCGGTCGCGATTGTTTCCGGTTTCGTGCCGTCCTCGATCCGATCCGTCTTTCCGGCCATCCGCCGGGCCGGACCGAGATACAGTAGTGTCTTTTGAAGAGAAGCGAGTTAAGAAAGTGGCTGTCTTCATTTGTGTTTATTTGCGTGCTTTTACATTTAAAAACGAAACAAAGGAGTATCTCACCCTTTGTCGTGTCCACTTAATTTCTTTTCGCTACAATGTCCTTTGTTCCTGGGAACTGTTGGCTATGTTGGTACTAGTTTTTTTAAAGTAATTAGTCTAAACTCTAATGGTATAATGCAAAATGCGAAGAAGGTTGATGGCGCAGCAGATTTCGCGCTCGAAATTTGTTCTTACAAGTATTGCTTAACTTGTAAGATTGCATTCCTACAGTTATTATATATCTATATATTATTGTACCTGGTATTATGTACTACGCCTGGTGTCTTTTTTATATTTATATTTTATCTTTTATTGTATGGGCTCGACATATCAACAGAATAATGCAGACTAAAGACGCTCAACTATGACCTAGCCTAGGTTCATACCCTTCAAACCTGATCAAAAAACGTAGGACATTGTCGCTTCAATGAATTTAATGTAAAATGAGGACATTGTGCCAGAACTTTACCACTGAACTTAAACTGAAAGAAGCCAAAATAAACATCGCTTAACCGGAATAAGAAGTTGAAAGATAACACGATAAAAACTGTGGAGCGCGCGACAAAAAAAAAGCCAGGGAAAGTTGCCTGGTTCACAACCCCTGCTCCTTGTAGCGGGCCGAACGATTTCCATCGGAACAAAAATAAACTTGCTACCAAAAACCTACAACAAAGCAGCACGCAATCAAAGGATCTTTTAATCCTAACCCTTTTGTTTGCGAGGATTTTTAAAGCTCACTTTATAAATACCCCCTTGAAAACTAAGTGGGGTCCAATTTGAAAGCTTATGTGACTTTTAGTATATTTATTGTTAGTTTATGGGTCAACGTTGTGCGTTATGGGTAGATTTTTCTATGTGCTTATATAGAAAGGAGCCCAGCTATGGTCCGCTATTACTCTGAAAATCAGCGTTGCAGTTTCTTGAAGCTGCAACTTATGCTGAGAGGAGTCCAGTTCGTGGTAGCATTTTAATTTTAACTTTATGTTTTTGTTTTATTGTTAGAACCTAAGCCTGCTACGCCGAATAAATCTTTTGAATTTGAATTTGAATTTGAATCTATTAAAATCATAACTCTGTTTGCACAGTTTCATTAATGCTAACTATAAAAAATCGGAATAATTATAAAATGAAACGTAAACTTTATAAACTATGCTGATTATATGCTTGCATCTTAACCGCTTTGATAGTGCATTCGGTTGAAATATTCAATTGCGTGAGTGAAAAAAGTGCGTGTGCGCGTGTGTGTGTGTGCGCGAACTAATACGTGCTGTAGCTGTAAATAGACATTATCTAAAAGAAGAAGAAGAAGAGACTTCTACTAGCTCAGCTCCATCCCCACGACAATCGTATAGTGGCTAAGCCATCAACGTCTGCTCGACTTTATCCATAGTACCAAGTAGGTAAGTTCTCCTCAGCTCCTTAATCCTTCAGCTCCCATCGCTGTACCGGCATTGCCTGCCTTAGGCAGCCGATACAGTAAGATAGAAGAACAATAAATCAGATTGATAAATGCATAAGAACGGCAACATCTGTAGTAATTTGTTAACCAGCTGTAAATTGGTCAACTCATAATTGTTAATTCTTGTATAGTATTAAGTTAATTAACACTAAGCCCTTTTTGTTATAATATATATTATTACCTATTGTCAAACGCTGTGCCCGGCTGTTACTAGAGCTCAGACTTAGTGCTGTAAGATTATATTGTTTTCTCTTTTGTATTTTTGGTTTGTTCTCTGTAGCCGTGCGTTTTTAATAAATAAATAAATACTAATATTGAATTCCGGGTGAAGCGGTTCAGAACAGACCTTATTGTAACTTACCACCTGGCGAGAATTTCAAGCGCTGCTCCTTATAAAATAAAAAAAATCAAAAATCGCTGTCGCTTGCACTCCAACTCCACACATAGCACTACACATCAAGCCGTCCAGAGCCGAGATATTGGAAAAGTTAACAGCTCGAGAGCCGTTGCGAGGGAATTTCGCGCCTCGTCAGCTGCGCTCAGCCGTTAATTGATCTCGGAGTGGCCAGCACCTTTGAAGTTTGGCAAGCGGATGGTCTATTGCTGGAGATCAAAGATACGACGACTGCCGGCTTTTTTGTTTTTTAACCTTAAGTACTTGAATTAAGAACTAGTTATACAAGCTCCCTAGACACCCATTACTAGAACAGATGAATAAATGTGTGGGATTGACATAAAGTCAATCGAACGTTATTTAAACGTATCGTTGGTTTATGTCAATCCCATAAGATAAACATCTATTCAATTTCTATTCTATTAGCGTTACGCCACTTGTCTAGGCGGGCTAGATTAGTATTATCCGGTCGATGTTAGTCGCATACTTAAACACATTAACATCTGAAACAAATTATAAATTAAAAAATTAAATTGAAGAGCACGCAAATTAGGAAAGGAATGCAGTTACAAGTACATATGGTTGAACGATTGTAAAATATTTCTCCGCAAGAACGACACATCCAAATCCATTCTGATTGGCAGTGAAAAAGACTTGGATAAAATAAAGTGACTACTATCTGTGTTATTGACAACATCTGTGTTTTGTAATATCGTTATGTGCAACATTTTTATTCTTATATTAACTAATGCTTTACGAACTGCGCTGTATGTAATAAACCATACGTATACTGGTATATTGTTATTAATAATATGCGAATATACGTACGGTCCCTGTAAGTTACTTAATATAACCGTATGTAATTGTTATAAAGCTCAATTTGAAAACGCAGAGTCGTGTTTAATCTTGTGGCAGCTTAGCAAAAAAATCTGTGAAGAAAAAATATTGTGTAGTTTGTATACAAAAGGTCGCTGTTCTCGTGATAATTATAATATCATTATGTTTAGAAATTGTAAACTATCGCATAAACAAATAAAAAGAGCGTGGCACAATCATATTTTTGCATTATTTAAATACCCTATTTTTCAACACTACTGTTTGTTGAATTACCTCAAATCAAATTATTCAATTTTTAGATGAAATGTAACTTGTCTATTTACTATCAGAACGTGAGGGGCCTGCGAACAAAATCCCACGAGTTTTTGAGTAGTGTATTAGCTAACGAATTCGATATTATTTGCATAACTGAATCTTGGCTCAATGATTCCTTTTATAGCTCAGAGTTTTTTGATAGTCGGTATGAAGTATTTAGGTGTGACCGCGATGCGGCGTCTCATGGGTGTAGCCGCGGTGGGGGGGTGGTGTTGGCCGTGCGCCGGGAGCTGTGCCCGGTCACGCGGCCGGCTTGGTGTGCGCCGCCGCCCGCAGACGAGCTATGGGTGAGCATCCCGATACGGGGCCGCACTTCCAGCCCCATCGTTCGCTCCGCACGTGAAGCTGTATTTCTACATATAGCATGTACTTATATACCGCACGGTATTAGACATGAATCCTTATTGAATTCATTTTATGACAGAACTATAGACATAATTCATTCACATTCTGATGACGTTTTTCTTGTAGTAGGAGACTTTAATATATCTAATGCAGTATGGCAATATAACCATGAACTCCGCTCTATGACAGTACTATCCGGTAACGATATATTTACTTCCTTAACAACAGATTTTATGAATTTATCTCTGCTGAATCAGTACAATAACGAATTTAACACAAATAATCGCATATTAGACTTAGTCCTATGCACTGAATCTTGTACGGTTGAAGCATCTAATTTACCATTAGTACCGGAAGACCAACATCATAAAGCGATAAACATAGACTTGCCTTTATGTTTGCCCGCTCCCCTAAAACACAATTACAACAAGAAAAAAATGTATTTTAGTGCTGACTTTGAATCCATTAAAAATGGTTTGGTATCTGTTGACTGGGACAAAGCATTCTCGTGCTGTAATGACGTTGACGCAATGTTAACAATATTTTATAATATATTTAATGCTCTCATAGAAAAATATGTACCCGTTCGTTCACAGATCAATACCCAAAAGTTTCCGCCATGGTACTCTCGACCATTAATAAAATTGAGTAATGAGAAAAGAAAATACCATAAAAAATGGAAAAAATATGGTAATCAAGCGGATTATAGGATTTTCTCGTTACTCAGATCACGATTACGCAAATTAGAAACAGACACACATAACAAATATTTAGTTTTCTCAGAAAATAAAATTAAGGATAGCCCTAACTATTTTTGGACGTATGTTAAGTCTAAAAACCAATCAGGAGAACTTCCTCAAAAAATGTTTTATGATAATAAAATAATTTCGTCAGGAGACGACATTTGTAAAGCGTTCAATGATTTTTTCCAATCCGTTTTCATCAACTCTATAAATGATCATATAAATGTCGTCCCAAACACCTCAACAAAAAGTGGTACACTCGTAGATATTGGTCACATAAACTTACAAGAAAGTAATCTACTTAAACATTTAAAACATGTCAACATACACAAAGGTGCCGGTTCTGATGAAATACACCCTATAATAATATCCAAATGTGCTGAGCAATTATTAAAACCAGTTACTATTATTTTTCGAATGTCTCTAAACTCAGGTGTGTTCCCTAGTCTTTGGAAAAGAGCTCTTATCACGCCTATACCCAAAAATAATCAAAAAGAGTTAGTTACACAATACCGACCAATATCGAAACTATGTGTACTTGGTAAAATACTTGAAAAGATAGTAACGTCCCAGCTTTCCTATGCTTTTCGTAATCATATCTCCGATAAACAACATGGATTTATCAAATCCCGCAGTGTTGACACCAACATGGTTACTTTCACCGATTTTGTTCTAAGAGCTATGGATAAAGACACTCAAGTTGATGCTGTGTACACCGACTTTTCCAAGGCTTTTGATAAAATTAGCCACAATTGTCTTATCGACAAGCTTTGGAGGCTTGGTGTGCACGGCAGCTTGCTCAGATGGCTGGAATCTTACATACGAAATCGAAGTCAGGCTGTCTGTCTTAAAGGTTATTGCTCAAGTTATTTACCAATACCATCTGGAGTACCACAGGGTTCTCATCTTGGACCGGTATTGTTCTCTATATATATTAATGACATCAAAGACGTCCTACTAAACTGCAATCACCTTCAATATGCAGACGACACAAAAATTTTCAGAGTTGTGACTAATATAGATGATTGTCATAAATTGCAATCTGACTTAGACTCTTTAAGTAGATACTGCACTGAAAATCAGTTGTTTCTTAACACAGATAAATGTCAGGTGATAACTTACACAAGAAAATCTGCCCCTATTTCATTTTATTATAAACTAAATGACATGGTTTTAAATAGATTGGACAGTATTCGTGATTTGGGTATATTAATGGACAGTAAGCTCTCATTTAAATTACATTTTGACTCAATTGTCAAGAAGTCCTTTCGTAATTTAGGTTTCATCAACAGAATAACCAAACCATTTAAAAAACCTATTACTTTCAAAATTCTCTACTTCAGCTTTGTTAGGTCTATTTTGGACTTCGGCTGTGTTGTCTGGAATCCTCACTATAAACAAGACATAGATAGAATTGAAAGAGTTCAAAGAAAGTTTATGAAAATACTAAACTACCGTAGTAACAATACCAGTGAGCCATACAGTGAATCATTGAAAAGTCACAAATTACTGTCGTTACAAAACCGGCGTAAGCAAATCGACATAGTCTTTCTTTTCAAATTGTTAAATTCGTACATAGACTCTCCAGATCTTTTATCTAAAATAAACTTTATTACCAAAACTCGCTTGCCCGCACGTTCCTCGCGTTCCTTAAAGTTGTTTGTGCCACCTCGATCCAGAAAAAATTACACTAGGAATAATTACCTCAACCGCTGCCATACTTTGTATAATACCGAATTTTCAAACATAGACTTATTTTGTAATTCTCTAAATAGCCTTAAGTCAAAACTCTTTACACAATTAATATAATAAGCTCTGTCAAAATTTTCTACGTGTCTGTGTGTGTGTGTGTGTGTGTGTGTGAGTGAGTGTGTGTGTGTGTGTGTGTGTGTGTACGTACGTACAAGATTAAATGTATTTTGTGTTATGTTTGGGCGCTCATTGTCTATTAATGTTGTAAATTTTTAGTATTAGTATTTTTTTTTGTAATGACTGTTACGTGCCAAAATAAAATAAAAAAAAAAAAAAAAAAAAAAAGAATCTATAGATTTTTCTTACATAAATTCTAATACTATTGTTAAACTTAATAGTTTAATAATAACTTTGTCACTAACTCGATACTAAATTTTAGTGGATTCTCTAATAAATATTTCACCAAATAGATCCATAAAACCACATACGTTTTTTAAACATTCTCAATTCGTTTTAGCTTGCTGGTCAAATCTAAGTCAAAAGCCATTGCAATAAGAGTGCAAATAGAATGGCCCAACCTAAAACGGGGTGGCGTATAACTGCGTATATTGGGAAACTTGCTGCGGTCGGGTAGCAGGACGCGCGATAGGGTAAACACATAATTGTGAAACATCAGGACTAAGTAAATGATTGCTTAGTTAGAAAACCAACCTGCATGATATTGAATTCAAATGATAGATAACTAAGTGAAGTATAATAAAGGGAGCCTGCGTTTCTCTCTATTCTATGCTGTACATAGAATGAAAAAATAAAATTCAATATGTTGTTGTAATGTCTTATACATGTAATTGCTCTAATAATTACTAGCATGAACTGAATTGATTGAAATACATAATAAGTTAAATAAAAACATAACAAACAAAAGGAAAACAACAAACTAAAATACGAGTACTTATTACAAAAAAAATATTATGTAGCGTCTACCTACATAATAATATTTAATGAAGGAAATTATTGTATTTTGTTTTATTTATTGGAGTTCTTTTCCTTATAATATTACTGGGTATATTATTGAAGAGCCGCCATCGCTAAGGGACTATTCCAGAACATTTCCATATTACAGGTGGGTTTTGTTAGCCGATTTTGTAGCACTGTAGGCTTGTGTAGGGGAGCGAAGCGAAAGGAATGGGGAACAAAGTCACAATATAATATATTATTAATAACGTAGACGTCGTTGGCAAGCACGAGTAAGATAAGTCTTCTGTAATCATTTAATCAGATGAAGGCTATCTGGAATTATGGAAGGAAAAAAACGGAAGTCTGATGACGTATTCAAAAGTTTGAAGGGACTATAATCACAGGATAATTGGTTTATTATAATAACTCACTGATATGAGTACTAACAGTAATTGTTACAATTCGTAATATGAACAATAAATACCATAAAATTGTTATTTTAACCAGAGAGTAATTATTAACGTGATGTTATTTTTATGGTCGTATATTCAAATATCCGATAATTTGGCTCAGCTGCATGCGTTACGATTACAGATACCAAGTTATATTAGTAGCTACTGCTTTCGTGTCCACAGTTATTTTTTCCTTTTTCGGACTACTTTTTGTTTTTCATAAATGGCTGATCCTATGAATTTCGAATACTTAGCCACCCACTAACCCCGTCTCGTACTCCTGGTGGTATTTCACGGCGCATTTGTCCCGAGACGCGCATCACCGCCGCATGCAATTACTAATGGCATCACATACGTGACACTTCCCGCCAAAATATCGGCTTCTTGGCGCGTCGGTGGCAGCGGCATGCTGGTGTATGTCATTTGTAAATTCTTGATATTATGCTTCTTTTTTTAAACATAGTTTATTTTACACACACATTTTGGGGGTTAAAGTTACATGCGTCCGTAGGTTTACCCTTGAGACCCTACACGTGACCTCTGGGTGGTTCTAAATGAGTGACACTGTCTGAGTGGTAGAGCCACGCTGCGTTGCAGCACGAAATGGGCCGACTCGCCCGGCGTAATACCACCCTCTCACAGAATATCGGCGTGAAACAATGGCACTCGTTGCTGTCGTGTTTCGTCTGGTGAGTGAAATTACCGGAGGCCAACTCTCACCCCTCCGCTCCCAATTCCTACTTCCTCCTCAAGATCCAACTCCTTCCTCAAGGCTGGCCACGCATCTGTGATTACTTTGGTTTTGCGGGTGTCCATGGGCGTCGGCGATTACTTCCCCCTAGGTGACGTATATGCGATAACAATATAAAGTAACAATTACGAGAATGTTCAGCAGCAAACATGATTACATGCTAGGTTCGTTTCATAAAATATACTATTTATTTTATAAGCATTACAAATCATCTTAGAGTTAAACTAAATTAGGTCAATCATGTTATTCATATTTGAGTATTTGAGTATTTGAGATGATGATGAAACATGCTTAACTAAAAAAATAGAAAAGAAAATATTGAGATTCTGAAATTCAAAAAGTACGTTACAAATAGACGGGTGAGAAAACAAACTAGATAAATTGTATAAAACGAATACTTACATGTACTAAAAACTAAAAAATTTAAGTAATTAACTAACTACTACTAACTAACTTTAACTATTTGTCTTCACTAAAGGATAACACGAGACTCGACAAGACTGCAGAAACAGTTTCCCATGAAAAGTTAAAAAAGTTAAGGCAAGTTAGAATTATGTTTCTCATAAACTAAACTTTGCTAAACTAAATATATTATTAGCTAAACAGTCCTATAACTTACATTAATGTTAAAAAAAATAAAGTCTAAATGGCAGGTATGTTATTATATTATTCAAAATTCAGTTAGTGTAAATATTTGAGACACAATAAAAGATGAGACGATAATCCTAAACCTATCTAACTTAACAGTTCTTATGAGTTGTCGTTTGTGAGCTTTATGGTTTTTCCCAGAATCCTCCAAACTACCGTTCGCCAAGAAGCATGATTTATCAAAAAAACAAGCGCTGTGCTTGTTCGTGTGTGATCTCGATGGCCCTTAGCGGCGTCACTGGAGCGAGCGAGCTTGCATACGCTTTTGCTACCACTGCACCCACTAACCCGCTTTACAGCAACGATACGACTAGAAACTTTAAACGACTAAGCACAAAACAAGAAGACTGAAAATGGTAAGCTTGATATAAATGCGCTGGAGCAACGCACACAGACCTCTTGACGAACACGGATTCACGGAACAGCTTTGAATAGTTCGAGCGCAGCTGTTGCGAACGAGGGATTGTTTTTATGTGCGTTGCTTAAAGCTAACCTTTTGGAGTCTCCTTATATTGTGCCTTGAGCTTATAGTAATATTGGCATTAAAGTCTTTTTGCAGTTACCTTTGTACCTGAGCGATGAAGAGGCTGTAGGTAAAAGCGCACTATCCAATATCTTCAATTACATTATTAGCTATCTAAAGGGCAGTGTTAATCATACTAATATTGTTTTTATAGCGATATACATAGATAAGATGGTGGATGGTGGTAGCTTGCAAAACAGACACAGGTAATGGTGAAGCTCTGATAAAATATTATGAAGCAGTAGCAACATAAGTTTAAAACACATACGTGTGGTCGGTTTTAAACTTATGTAAATAAAGCTTATGTCAGACATAATAATTTCTAAAGAAACGGACACGTTGAAAACAAAATACAATATCGCAGTCGTGTCGTACCATCATAGTCGTATCGTACCGTGTAAACGTTACCCCCGCCGACATTGTTTGTATTTCTTGCGATGCGGTGAAAGGCAACCTTTCCTTGCAGCGATCTAGTTGTTTGCTAGTTTACGATGCATAAAAAAACTATTTGTAGCATGTTCGTTGTAATAGAAACTCGGGGGTAAGCTTCGCCAGTAACAGTTGACGTATGCTATTGTAATATTTTTGTCGTATGCTGGAGCACAATACGCTATAGAAAGAAGCGTTGCAACTTGAAATGAAATGTTGAATATAAGATTGGGGATTAAGAAATAAACAGTGGTTACGAAGTTATTGACCTTTTAAGTCTAGACAAAGAAGCTTTTGATACTGTAATAAGAGATCTGCCCTTTCTGTGATCTCTTAATGTTGAATTATTAAGGTTCATCGCTAAACCGCAAGGAGCTCGACGTAGCAGGCTAGTGCGTTCTGGTTGCGATTTTGCAAGTTTTGCAACGGCATCTCACTGGATGGGTGACCAATTTAAAATACCTTAGTAGGAGAGGATTCCGAGTAATGTGCGCTACCATTTTCGGCAGCATTATCACTTAACATCAGGTGAGGTGAAGGCTAAGTGCCTACCTGTAAGGACTTTCCATGCGTCAATAGGCACTTTATGCCATTGGTTCTGTTTTTTGTCGTAAAATAGTAGTCATTAAAACCCACCAACCCGCATTAGGTCAGTTTCGTGGGTTACGGCCCGAGGTATCCATGTGGAAACGCTTTATTCGACCGCTGGGCGAGCACTAGTATTAATTACCATGAATAAGTAATGACCTGTTAATATCTTTCCGTGGCTATTCAAATGTTTATTTATGTATAATAGCTGTTGGTCTTCCTAAAATAAAATAAAATAATTCTTACATTTTTGTTATTGAATTTTCTGAAATCTCTGCCACCTGTCTGTTGTTTAATTTTCTCATCAAAGAAAGGTAAACAAACACCCTCTTACATTTGGATTTTAAAATATGCAAAAGAAAAACCGCATACTTTTAAAAACCTAAATAACAGAATTCTATTTCATCCTTTGCTTTTTTATTTGTATAACTTGTAATGTTTACAATTGTTTGTTTCCACGAAACAAAACACATATTATCGCAGGAAATGAATGCTAAATCTTTTTACCATTATAAAATATTACAAAGGCAAGCTTTGTTGTCATTCATGTAATGTAATTACTTTGCAAGCTCCAGGCGTTGTTACCACTGTTTGCTGTCGACCACAGTATTAAAAAAAATAGAAGAAAAATATATTATAAATTTTATAAGAACGATGAGAACGCAGCAGAAAGAGTCAGTTCTAATGCTCGTTATTAATACTATTCATGCCTGTTCTGGCATATAATATGCTGTGTTCTCGTGCGAAAGATTTGCATACATAACTTATTTATTGTACTTAAAAAAATTAACACAAACGGACTATCTATCTAGAGCACAGTCATTCGCTGTTTCCAGCTAACGCACATACTTTAAGGCGCTGAACACTCTGAAATGCATTCTTTATGCATGTTTTCTATAACAAGTAAGTATACAATATGCAACGCGAAGAAAAATATATGTTATAACAGCCTATATTAGCAGGAATTGGTATTGTTTCCAAAATGTAGAATTAAAAAATAAAAGTCATCATCATCATCATCATCATCAGCTCATTTTATGTCCCCACTGCTGGGGCACGAGCCTTCCCTATGGATGGATAGGGAGAACGGGCCATAAACCACCACGCGGGCCCAGTGCGGATTGGTGGTTGTTAACGACTGCTAATGCAGCCGGGACCAACGGCTTTACGTGCCTTCCGAAGCACGGAGGAGCTCGAGATGATAAATGTTTGATCACCCATCCGATGGCCGGCCTTGCGAAAGTTGCTTAACCTCAGCACTCACAGACCGGGCGCGTTAACCACTGCGCCATCGAGCTCCTCGTCAGTAAAAGTCAGTAATAAAAAGTCCAAAGTCACCTCCAAACAGTATTTATTTACATCTATTTCTGATTATCTTTTTCATTTACTGACCTACGTCGATGATATTAAATACATTAATACGTCATACTTATTAGAAAAATGCTAATTTTGTAGTTTTTTAATAAAACATCCAAAATTTAAAATTAATAACCTTTTTGAATTTCATGACCTGAATCTCGATCGCGCACTAAGTATTTGAATCCCTTTTGCTTGTATACAGAACGACGACGACAGAGGGCGCTGTTCCACGATCGTCAGCGCCTTAAGCATCAATAATAATTAGTATATACACTATAAGAAACAAAGATCTTAGCCTTTATTTACAACACACACGCTGTTTGATTCACTACGAGCTAAACATTATTATCTGATATTCTATACTAAATTATTATAATAATAGTAGGATTAAGAAACGTAGATGAAGAAATTTATATATTAACACAAAATAGTCCTTTAATCCTTTAACTAAATAAATTGAACTAAATCAAACTATACAAAGGTAGACTTATCTCTTTAGAAGTAACTCTAATTTGATTAATAGTAATACATATTAAACGACGCTAAGCTAACACAAGCAAAGCTTTTAACAAAAGAACTTAATACAAAACTAACGAGTAAAATTTGACAAAGCCCAAAACTGTTAAACGTTTCTATAACTCGATCGTACAGCCCTGCGCACAGTATTATTTACACTATATAAGTTTGTAACTCTTAATGCGATAGGATAAGACTCATACACGGCAAAAAGCGTCAGCGTAACACTGTTCGTGACTGTACAGTGGTGATCGCGAGTTGACACGCTCAACTAACATAATTATAATTAACGCTGATATTTAGATGAAAGGATTATTATGTCACGCCTCACGATTGCGTTATGACAAGAATTGGTCGTTAATGTAAGTATATAAGTTATTAAGCGATACGAACTACGCGTTAATAACAAGTAAATGTTATTGATTCAACGTGATTTATGGAACATTCAATTTTTAGTTTTTTAATCTTCTTTCGTTTGCTGTAGGAAAAGCAAAAGGGTCTATCACATGCAGCTTAATATTCAGTATGTTTGTGTCTACATGACAAGTAATGATAATTGGTGATTAATGCATGATTAATGATAAGGATGTTATTCTCCCCGAAACCCCTAATTCGCTGTAAAGATGTGGGACTTTATTGAGACCTCACTTGGACTTCTTGAAAGGGCAGCGGCGTTGCACTGGCTTTGCCCATTCTTCTATTCATTAAAACTTCGAAAGGGCTTATTGACGAGACAATTAAACATCAAATTTACATTTTTTATTTTGATTTCTAATATAAGTGTTTGCCGCGTCAAAAACAACAGTTCAACACAGAGTCCGTTTAATATAAACGCCGATTAATGACTCGGTGGCGCTGATTCGCCGACTCGCCGACTCGCCGCGCAAACCTGACATGTGCAATTTACCTCTAGAAAGCATTTAGTGCGAATTTATCTCGGTGTTTGTCATGCAAATGCATTACGCGCGCGTGAGGGGTGGCAAAAGAAAACCAGAAGCACAGAAGCACAGCGCGAATATTGTCGAATTCAATTTAAAAATATTATTTTTGCTTTTTAAGTAAATAAGTATAAAATCTATGTACATACTATACCATTTGGCCAAAGGCCTCGATCGTTAAAATTTGGACATACTGTCATTCGGCCAAAGGCCTCGATGATTGAAATCAAGTCATCTTTACAATTGATTGGTATTGCCTTAATCACCGCGCTTGCCAAAGGTGGATTTGTGATGACCCGTCTTATGAATCCAAAAACCCAACCTACACTTTGCGCGATTTGAATTCAGGACCAAAACTAGTTTAGCAGCAATTACTAAACATGTATCACTGAGGTTTTCTTGTGTAGCGTAACTTTAAACGTACGTAACTTGAAACAACTTTATGTCCTTACTTGAGGAGCTTTATGGCGCAGTGGTTCAATCCGCACAGAGCCCGCGTGGTAGTTTGTGGCCAATTCTCTCCATTCATCTATAGGAAAGACTCAGAATGACACAAAATGAGCTGATGATGATGATGATGACTAACTATAATTATAAAAAAAACAATTCACCATCGCACCAATCTTGTCGATCAATAATTTCTTAAAACCGAAGAACCCTTTCCAATTTGTTTCAGTATTGTCGGCGGTACCGCGCGCCGTCGCCAACCCTAGCGCCTTTCATTGCCGGTTCTGCTTTGATGGCCGCCGCGCGACCGGTGCGTCACATCCGTTGTATTCGCGAGCCATTTTCCGGTTTAATCGGAAGTTTGAATTCGGTTGTTTCTGTTCGTTATTCGGTAATTGTGAGCGTTTATCTAACTAATGTCAATTTGTTGGTATGCCTAATTGAATTATAGGATGGAGCGTGAAAGGTAATTCATTGGTGCTATAGTAGTTGATTTAATTGGATAGTTAGATAAGTTCATTTTGTATGGTAGTTTATAGACTTTTTTTAAACTGTAACGCCCCACTTTATTTCGTATTATTTACCAATATCAAACTTACATATGTGTCATAATTCGATACTTAACGTCTTACATATACAATATAAATGAGATATGCTCTGTAGTACTTCGTGACATATGAAACTTCCTAACACTAAACACTTTGGAAATGAAAAGAATCCCCTGCTATATGATTGAGGGAAATGAATTTAGCTAACCATTAAAATCGCAAAAGAATTAAAGGTTAGATGGCTTTTTAACTAATACAATCAATAATCATACATCATCATCATACTAATCACCAAAAAAAATATTTTATCTTAACACTTACTGTAATTTTCTCGTAAAACAAACTCCTACTGTACAATAGTTCCCGCTCTTCATCTCAGGAAAAGTAGGAACTACTGAAAACCAGCCCTGACAAAATCATAGTGAAAGCTGAGCTATTCCCTTGTCTCTCTGACCTTATGGTAATTTTGTTTGCATTTTATTTATGTTTCGTTGTAATTTTTAAGGCAAATAAAAATAAAAATATTTTTGGGACCGTTCCCATGAAACCGTGTCTGGTGAAATTTGTTTATAGACACAAATGTTTTTTAACATCAATTTAAAACACAAATGATTTTTAAAATATACTTAACCTAAGTTAGTTTTAAAAATTGGTTAATTTCAAACTTCAGTATGAAGAGAAATTTTTCCCTTTTTTGTCTTTGTAAATTTCATGGTATATGTCTCACTCTCTTTCTCAACCGCACCATGCGCAGGTTTAAACAAACAACATAAAAGAATCACTAATAAAAGCGCTAAATGTAAACAAAAATGACACAGGTACCGCACAAACTGTCCTGGCATCACTACATCTGTTGCAGAAAGTCATCATAATATCTTCAATCTTGGCATTTCTTGACCAGGATCAAACCCATTTCATATTCATGAATAAAGCCTACACAAGCCGCATCAATTCATATGATATTAGTCGTCTAGGAAAGCAATAGCGTTTTTGCTACTTATAATCGATTTTGAGATAAGATTAACTTCGCACATCTCCCCACTTCACACATAAACCAAGCCACGACACGTCCCGACCGCGCCAGCAGTCGCAAACGGCTCAAACTCCGGAGTTCGTACATTAGCAGCATGCGCCTAATAATTTATACTGAGCTCTTCTTACTGTCTCAATTCATCAAGGCGTAGTGTACCGTAATTGTCTTCACATGATTTAGTTATGCGAAGCGACATTTCTATATGAAACGTTGTAGTGAGTGCGTTAATTAATGTTTGAGGAAGTTTTGGATTTTCAATGTATCTAATCTAATATAGTATTTATAGCACATCTCCACGTTGGTACATCCAGTTAATGTACCAACATTAACTGGTTTAAGCCTATGGAGCAAACGATCCTTGACAGATTTTAATATGTCCGCATCTTTATAGATTTCGTAGGCGTGTCAGCCGAAGCTACGGTTGATATATGCTGCTACGAGGTCGTAATATTGTGCTGTAGGCTACGAAGTCGTAGCGTATTAACTAGCCAGTCTTACATTATAACTACAAACTCAAATTTGTTCTAGGATGTATTTTATCGGTCCGTTTATTTATGAATCCTGAGGACCGTACGAACAGTACCAAAAAAGAAAGTATTATCTTTTATTAAATTTATTTTTTTATATTTATTCATTTATTTATTTTTAATAAAATAAATAAAGTTGCTCGTTCACTTCAAAATCACCAAATACTTAAAGACGATTTTTTCTTCATTCTCAATTAATAGCTTTTAATGATAAAACAACTATAATGTGTATATATTGATATTCTGCCAAAAAATTTTTTGAGGAACAGTATTATTTTAAAGGATGTTTACTTCTGTCGTTTAAAGTTATGATTCTGCAATTTTTCTCATGCAAAATATTCCGCCATAATCTTTATGATTCAAAGAACTCAGGTCGAAAGTATTATGACTTAAGGAAACACTAAACTCCGTTTTAGTACACTTGTTCACCGCGAAGTATAAGATGGGTTTAGTCTTAAACCCCCCTATATTTCACGGTAAAAACACCCGCCAAGTACTATTTTATTTAACAATATAACACTCGGATCGTATAATAATTTTTATCTGTCTTTTAAATTCAAATTCAAATTCAAATTCATTTTGCTTTTATTACATAGATAAGACTTATCTCACGTAGTAGTAGTAAATAGTAAACAGCCTATATATGTTCCACTGCTGGGCAAAGACCTCCATCATTGAAATCAAGTCATCACTACAATTGATGGGTATTGGCTTACTCACCACGCTTACCAAATGCGGGTTGGTAATCTCAAACCCGTGGTATGTTTTGAAAAATCCGAAACACACTTTGCCCGACCTGGGAATTGAACTCGGGACCTTCGGGTATAGGGCCGAACGCTTTGCCACTCGGTCACCGAGGCGTTATCCCACGTAAAAAACAAAAATAGTAAGACAATAAATATTTTTTATCCCTCGCTCCTTTCCTTCACACAACCACGCGCGCTGGTCTTCGGTGTCACAGAATTACTATAGCAACTATTCTATCGCGAACGATGAAATTTGGTAATTCATTTCTTTATCACACTACAAAAAAAATGGAATTACCTACCCCCAGCACACGTATTCCCTCCTTCCTACAATATGGAGTCTTTTAAACGAGTTGTAAAGCGACAGCTGTTGAGGCAGAATCCTGTTCCACTAGCTGTCCTCGCATCTGGATTCTACTTTTGCTTAACATCTGGCAGAGCAGAGTCATTTGCCAAGTCTCCTAAAAATAAGGAAAAAATATATACCAGGGTCGTTTACACACTCATAACATAAATTCAAATCAAATCAAATCAAATTACTTTATTTGCATAATATGGGTACAAAATGTAGGCCTTATAAATATTAGAGCGCCATATTTAACCATTGCAATGGTGTGCAAAAATATAATTAATAAAATATAGTTAGATGGATGCAACATAATTATTTGAGATTGAGATTATAAATAAAACCAATTATTATAATAAAAACATTAAGATACTTAAGTTATAAAAACAATCGATTTCCAAACAAGATAAAATCAATCAAAATTAAAATAAAATAAAATAATTAAAATTGAATTAAAATGTCAGCTTTACAAGAATAATTTATATAGATATCCAAACACCATCGTGCAAAATCTTTGTTATTAATTCTTTAATTTATTTTTAAAAATTTCCAATATTTTAACATTTTTAATACTTTTCGACCCCGTGTGGTGCCGGGGGTAAAGAATTGCACCACCCCATCTCTTCCCGTGGGTGTCGTAGAAGGCGACTATGGGACCATTCCAGATCCAGCGTCTCTCTGTGATTATTCTCACCTTCTTTTCAACTGCGATCGCCAACCCGCCTGCCAAGCGTGGCGATTATGGCAAATTTCCCTCAAAATGATTTATCCTTGAGGGAGGCCTTTGTCAAGTAGTGGACGTCTTTTTGGCTGAGATGATGATGATGATGAATACTTTTCGGCAAACTATTGTATATAGCTACTTGCATTCCAAATACACTTTTCCTCAGCAGATAAGTCTTACAGGATTTTGCCTTTAATGTCTTATTATGTCGCTTACTCTTAAGTGTTTCATACTTTTCGATATTCTGTTTTACAAGTAAAGAGGCTTCTAGGATATATAACGAAGGGAGAGTTAATTTAGTTTATTAAAGTGTGATTTACAAGAATCTGTTTGCTTCAACTTGCTTATTGCCCAAATGCATTTTTTTTTTATTATATTGTTTTTTATTTTTTTTTATTATAACTAACTAACTGGGGTGGCGCAGGAACCCAAGATGGGTTTTGGCCTCCGATAATAACTGCCGCCACTTCTCCCGATCCCGCGCCACTTCTCGCCAGTTCTCAACGCGGAGCTCGCACAGGTCCTTAGCGACCTCGTCCTCCCAGCGATACCTGGGACGGCCAACCGGGCGTCGCCCACTCGGCCGTCCCACGTATGCACGTTTCACCGCCCGATCCTCACTCATTCTTTCTAAGTGGCCGAGCCAGCGAAGTCTGTGTGCCTTTGTCTCGCCGATGATATTCGGCTCGGCCACTATCTCTTCGATTTCTTTATTAAACCGCCGCCTCCAAGTTCCGTCTTCGTTTTGCACCGGTCCAAGTATCTTTCGGAGAACTTTTCGCTCCGTCACCAAGAGTTTGGTCTCCTCCTTCAGAGTCAGCGTCCAGGCCTCACAGCCGTACATCAGGATCGGCCTGACCACCGTTTTATAGATCCTGATTTTCGTCCTTTTGCTGAGAAGCCCGGACACCAATACCTTGTGTAAGGCTGCGCTACAACGGAGGGTGTTTTGTATTCGGATATCTATCTCTTCTGCCCTGGTGTTAGTGTCCGTTATAGTGCAGCCCAGATACCTGAACTTCCCTACGCCTTTGTAGGTGGCGTCACCGACTTTGAGCTTGGGTCTCGGTACTCTGGTATTCTTGTATCTGCGCATATGGATGTATTCCGTCTTCTCTTGGTTTATGTTAAGACCTACTATCTTGGCTTCTCTCTCTAGTGTTTCCGCGGCTCTTATGACGTCATCTTTATTATCCCCTATGAGTGCTAAGTCGTCCGCGTAACCGACGACTTTATGGGACCCATTGAGGTGCACTCCCCCGTTTAATGCAAGGACTTGTCTAATGACGCTTTCTAGTACTATGTTAAATAAGATTGGAGATAGCGCATCACCCTGCTTTAGCCCCGTGCTTATCTCAAACTCGTCTGTACGGTCCGCACCGATTCGTACAACCGCTCGACTTTCCCTGGTGGTGATTTCTATCATCCTCGTTAACTTCTCCGGTATTCGGAAGTTCCTTAGGATTGCGTATCCTTATACGTAGGTGCGATCTATGCTATCATACGCTTTTGCGAAATCCACAAAAAGCGCATGGATGTCTCGAGCGTACTCCCACTTTTTTTCCATAAGCTGTTTGAGGAGAAAGATCTGGTCGACTGTGCTACGGTTGCGTCGGAACCCACACTGGTAGTCGCCTATTATGGCCTCAGCATATGGCTCCAGTCTCTTCAGCAATACGTAAGACAGGATCTTATAAGCTGTCGGTAGTAGGGCTATGCCTCGATAATTGGCGCATTTCTTACGCGGGCCTTTTTTATGTATCGGGCATATGACACCTAAATTCCATTGCTTAGGTATTGACTCTTGGTTCCAGATATTTACCAGCATCTCAAAGATTTTACTCTTAATTGAACCACCACCATACCTCCAAAGTTCTCCTGGTAGGTTATCTATTCCCGGTGCCTTGTTATTTTTCAGCTTCATAATAGCGTCCCTGACTTTGTTGAAATTTAGTGGTGGCACCTCCTCAGAGTCTTCCTCTACTGTTGCACTCCTAGGTGACACCTGGGCTTGCGGTGGTGAGCAGTTCAGGAGGTTTTGGAAGTATTCTTTCCACATACTTTTGATTCTTTCTGGGTCGGTGACGAGATTCCTGTTATCATCTTCCAGTATGTGAAGCGCTGGCTGGTAACCTTTCTTTACGTTCTTGACTTCCTGATAAAACTTCCTAGTCTCATTTGATCTAATAAGCCCTTACATATTGCGTACTATACTTTCCATGTGCTTCCTTTTAGCGGTTCTTATAGCTTTCCTAGTTTCGTTACGTACCTCTTCATATGCTTCATTTACTCTTTCATCTTGTTCCGCTTGTATTTTGAGTATCCTTCTTCTCTTTATCAGATCGTCGCACTCCTGCGTTAGCCACTTTCTTCTTCTTTTTCGCTTCTTTTTTCCCCAGTACTCGTAGTCCCACCTCTTTGACAGTGTTCTTAATACTCTCCCAATTTTCATCCAAATTTCCGTCTGTTATCTCTAGTCCTTCAAACCTATTCTTCAGTTCTAGTTGGTATTTTCTACAAGTTTCTTTATCAGTCTTTAATATATCTACGTTAATACTATCTTCATGTGCCACGGGTCTTTTCCTTGCTACTCTAATTCTTGCCCGTATCTTAATGCCAATCATATAGTGGTCACTGTCGCAATCTGCTCCTCTGTATGTTCGGATATCTTCTATGGTTCTTTTATGCCTGTTATCTATTAAGACATGATCTATCTGATTTATGACTCTGCCGTCAGGGGATTTCCAGGTTCCTTTATAGATGTCCTTGTGAGGAAACATCGTACTACGCACCACCATGGATCTCAAAGATGCAAAACTGATAAGTCTCACCCCATTATCATTAGATGTTTCATGCTTACTATGATATCCTATGGTAGGTATGAATACTTGCTCTCGTCCAATTTTCGCATTAAAGTCCCCTAGCAAAATCTTAACATCGTATGCCGGGATAGCATCGCATACGGTTTCTAGTTGTTCGTAAAACTCATCTTTTGTCTCCCCGTCTGAAACTTCTGTGGGTGCGTATGCGTTGACCATGCTTAGATAGGGGAATTTGCTCTTCACCCGAAGCAGACATATTCTGTCTGAGACTG
Source organism: Eudonia mercurella (assembly GCA_963082485.1). Classification (NCBI taxonomy): domain Eukaryota; kingdom Metazoa; phylum Arthropoda; class Insecta; order Lepidoptera; family Crambidae; genus Eudonia; species Eudonia mercurella. Next base: position 580,023 of record OY720025.1, on the reverse strand, counting down.
GTCTGAATTGTGTCACACTAGGGAGTAGCTTTTTGTCAACTAAGAAACCTGTTCCATTTATGTGTTTATCGTTATCAGTCCCGCTGTAGAAAAGCATTTCTCCACTATCCAGTAAACACTCCCCTTCTCCGGGCCATCTGACTTCTTGCAAGGCTGCTACGCCCATCTTATATCTTTGCAGCTCTTTTGTGACTTGGTAGATAGCGCCTGGGCGATACAGGCTTCTCACATTCCAAGAGGCTAATCTTATATCCATTGTTCCATGCCGTTGGTCGTTTGTTTTGGGATCAGGTCGGTATTTTCGTATTATCGGTCTCGTAACTATTGCTTTTTTACGCGGGCGGGGTGTTAGCCCGCCGCGCAACCCCCAGCGTGTCGGAGGACCACATCCTACTTTGGTTGGCGAGCTCATCGAGCTTAACCGGTAGCTAGCTAGGCTGTGCTACCAGCCGTTCCCCCATCCACCACCCGGGGGACGCCCCCCTACGCCGTGAGGCCCAGCGCGGTTTAATAAATTTAATTAAAATAAATTTATTAAACAACATTTACACTAACATTTAAAACAGACTCAATTTTGTACTTAAAGTTACTTACAAAAAGGTGTGGTAATATTGCACCGATAAACGCATCATGGCCATCGAGTTATAGGGATTTCTACCACTAGGCTAGGCCTGTCTTGGTAGAAATCTTTTAAACACATGTTGCCAGGGATCGGAGTACGCGACTTTTGTCATTAAAACTAGTGATACAAAATAAAAATAAAAAGAATAGCATAATAGCTAAATGATCATGTTCTAAAGTAAAAGTAACAAGTATACATATTTAAAAATTATTATTTGATAACCTATCTAATAAAAGTTGTTCCGATCAAGCGATCGTTACTCAAACAGTTCGCTAGCAAACTCATCTGTACTTAGATGACCTTTATTCCAGTATCGCCAAGGAAATGGCACAAATCATTGGGTTCGTCCGTGTAGCAGTAATTCCATTTGCTTAAGTTGGAACTTCACCTCTAATTAAATTTCGGCATCGTAATCAAATCGGTTCACAGTAAACCTAACGCTAGCTCGCAGGGCGGGGCATGCACTTAAGGTATTAGCAAGTAGGGACGCAGTAAAGCTTAAACAGTATATCCACTTATTTCTAATGAGGAAGACCTTATCAAAAATAAGTTTTCTTGTCTCGTTGTTGCTCTCTCTCCCTCTCTATTGTTCCCTTGTGTCCATTAACAAAAGGAATGTTGAATTTTGCTACATCACAGTAATTTTACATCATATATTTTTGATTCATAATTTGCCCAAAAAATAAGCTCATAACATTTGTCTTACTGTTTTGATTTGATATGTTTTTATAAAAAGCTCATTTTTAATTCATGACAAGACTAAGTGGACCATTGGCGTGTAGGCTTAGCTAAGTAAACAAAAAATATTTGCTTCAAAATATTTTATAAAAGTTATGTGCAATAATCATTACGCTGGAATCACTTTAGCTCTAGGGAAGCATTTAGATAATTTTGAATATAACTATTACTACTTGAGACACTGCCCCTCTCTTCCACTATGGCACAAACCCGAAGAGCCTGAGCCGTTTAGGGACGACCGTTTATTTAAGAGTGAGAAAGTATTGTATTGTAACGCAAAAGCGGAAATACAGAGAAGAGAACAATAGGGAACTTAACCGAGCTCATACATGTAAGTTATTTTATTTGTTATTCAATTAAATTAGTTTTATTTCTCAACAATTGGTAATAGAAAATTTTATTGACTATCTATTTAATTATTTATTTATTTATGAACGAACATAGTGCTGTAGATTGCACTTTATAAACTAAGCTATTACATTGTATACTTAACCTTCTGCCAATTACAGATCGCTACTTTGTAAAACCATATATTTATTATGTCGCTTAAGCGAATTAAAAAACAAAACAGACAGACAACACAATCATTTAGAAACGGCAAAAACAATTTAAAAAACAAATTAATCAAAAAGGCAGGATTCAATACAAAAAATAAATAATAATAATATAAAAAAAAATATTGTAAAAATCTAGTTTTAAGAAAGACAATAAATAAAGGAGATAATAATAAAACAAAAAAACAGTAAAATTGTGGTGGACACAAAAAATACTTGTAACTTAATACAATTAAAATAAACTAACAATAATATATTCATATAAAATACAGTGAAAAAATAGCAATTAACACTTAAAAATAAAAGTTAAAAAAAATTAACAATAATATATTCTCTCATAAACCATTATGAAGAAAATATCAAATTTCATTAGGTTTTAATCGAGGATGATAAACCTAAAGGTGAGTCTACATTAAAGCGAAGGGTAAGGTACTAGCTGGATTTTTTTTTCAAACATTGCGGACCTTCCGACACTAGACAAACATCTATTATTTAATAATTGTGCTCTACTTTTAGGTTTGTTTTTATATTCATTTGCTAACACCAAAAGTGGCAATTGTTTGTGAATAAATGCGATAGCCCGTTTTGTGAATAAACCACGCAACAAAAAGAAGTGCACAATTATTAAATAAATACTATGGATGCTTTCCTGTTATCGGACGGCAAGCAATGTTTAAAAAAAGATCCGGTCCGTTAGTAATTGTCAAATTATCAATTGGTGGCGCTAGTATGCCTTACTCTTCGTCTTAATTAACATGTTATATTACTTAATATGTTATAGGTATGTCATGTTACAAAACTAAAAGTTTAAGGTGGTTTTATTGACTTTTATCGTTCACACTAATATAGCCAATTAGCCTGACCCACGGCTGGGCAAAAGCCATAATTATTAAAATCAAGTCATAACTCCGAACGATGGTTATCTGATGATCTAAAATAAACTAAACAATACTTTTATTACTTACTAGCTGACCCGGTGGGATTCGTACCGCTTTGACAGTTTCAATCATTGAGTTAAATATTATTATATATCAATGGTTTCCATGACAACAAAACAAACAAATAATTTTGTATTGTAAAATTAAATTGTAGTTTTTAGTATTTTATTTAATATATATTTTTTAATATAGCCTATGTTACTCAGCGCTAATCTAGCATTCTAATGGTAAAATAATTTTATAAATCGGTCCAGTAGTTTTGGAGTTTATTCGTTGCAAACATACATACATACAAAAATTCAAAGGATTCCTCTTTATAATATTAGTATAGACGAAAGCTATGTTCCTGATTTATTAGTATGTTACTGTTTTATTGATATAGTGAACATTAATATTGTTGGTGTTTATTATATTAATTAGTAAGTAAGAAAACGTCACGTTTATCACAGAGTTGTATGAAAGATGGCACGCGACTAATTTAAAATTCGTATATTCTTATAAGCGTAACACAAGACATACGAAAACAGTATTCAAACATATAATTCATAGTTAAGATTAGAAAAGTTAAAAGCTAACAACGCTCACACAGATAAATAACAGTTATGTATGCAAGATACATATATCTGTAAAGCAAATATGCTGAGCCATTTGGCAAGTTTCCGTGTGGCTGCGTTCCATTTAAGCCGCGAGCTAGGTCTAGTCCTAACGACCGTTATTGTTTGGGAACTAATCAACCATTTTTTTCTGATCAACCCTTTCAGTCTAAAACTGGACGTAGGCGTTATATGCCTTCATTTCCAGGTGTTGCCAGCCATTTGTCAAGTCAGTTTACGCATACAACAACTCTTCCTCTGCATACTGCAGCTCCAGACCCGTTTGAGCCGATGGTATTTTCTCAAGTACTCTTTATATTTTTAATACGTGTTCAATTGGTGTTCAAATTCTAAAATCAACCATACATAAAACCACAGACGATCATAATGTAACCAAACAAAAAAAACCTCAACAAAATAATATCAGATAAAAAATGGTGTACAATCATTACTGCCATTTGGAAAGACATTTGTACTCGTATATTTGTTTAGCTTAATGCGATATAAATTGTGATTTAAATATTTCAAGTTTGCTTTCACCGTAATTTAATAACGTTCGTACAAAAGCTCGTTGAAAGGGGAATAAACTAGCATAAGGGCTCCTTCACACCGCCCACCCAAGGATTATTATTACATCAACTCTCGCGAATTATGTTAAATTGCGTTTCAGAGAAAATGAGGGGTATTAACGTTAAGCCCGGAGAGGATTCAAAAATATAATGAGCCATGTTTGAGGCGATTTCTCTCATTTGAGGTTTTGATGAATTGTGTGAGGTGAACATTTCCGAGATTTTTTAAAAATATATTGAAAAAACATTTTTTTGAAAATTTGGTTGTTACCAAATTTTTATTTAGAAAGAGTGTTGAAATTATTTTCTACTATATCGCAACGATAGACTAATAAGTATAGCTCAACCTACCTGGTATGTCAGAGGATGCTGGTTCGAGTCCCGTCGTAGAATTTTTTTTCAACCCCATACCTAAATAAATTAATATTACTCACACGATTATCTAGTCTCATCATCATCATCATCTCAGCCAAAAGACGTCCACTGCTGGACAAAGGCCTCCCCCACGGATCTCCATGAGGGGTATTTTCCGTAATCGCCACGCTTGGCCGGCGGGTTGGCGATCGCAGTTGGTTAAGAGTAACCTCAGAGAGATGCTGCTGCCCATCCTCCGGAATGATCCCTTAGTCGGCTTTTACGACACCCTCGGGAAGATATGGGGTGGTGCAATTTATTATCCCCGGCACCACACAGGGGATTATCTAGTCTAAATTAATCATATTTATCCTAAAGATTTTAAATAACGGATACACAAATAAACATCGAAGACATCCTCGCGTTCATACCACATACAAATGCAGTGACTAGAAATCGAATCTCGATCTCGATTTCAATTCCCACAACCCCTTGCCTCCAACCCCCTCCAAGGTTGCGGATCGGCTTATATTACATTAGTCGGCCTTCCAACTTCGCCGGAATTACGAAACGATTTCTCCATAAGGTGTAAGTGTGTGTACTTAGCCTCTGATACTCATCACATGGATATAATAATAATATATATTGTTCCTCTAAACGTGTAAAAAGGCAACGTGTCGGTTTGCTTACCCTTTTTTTGTTAAGAGGTTGCAGCTGGCTGATCTTTATGCTATAGTTAAAAAGGCAAAGTTAAGTTATGTTAAAAAGGCAAGTTATAACTTTGCTGGCCAAAAGATTGGTAGTAATGTACAATCTTGCCTCACTCACTAGCTGTCTTTGCAGTTGGAACCCGCTTTTGCTTAACATCAAGTAGAGCTCTTTTTTTTCATATCGTAAACTAACTAACTAGAATGGCGCAACGACCCAAAGTGAGTCTTGGCCTCCGATAATAAGAGTCACCATCTGGATCTGTCCTGCGCCACCTGGTGCCAGTCGTCCGCGTTGAGCTCGCGCAAATCCTTACAAACCTCGTCCTCCCATCGGTACCTGGATCGTCCAACAGGTCGTCGGCCACTAGGACGTCCCGTGTACTCTCGTTTCACAGCACGATCCTCCCCCATCCTCTCGAGGTGGCCGAGCCAGCGAAGTCTGTGGGCCTTTATCTCTCCGATGATATTTGGCTCGTCCACCTGATCTTCCAGCTCTAAATTTTTCCTCCTCCTCCATATTCCGTCCTGTGTGCTTACTGGCCCCAGAATCTTCCTCCAGATCTTTCTTTCCGCCACCAAGAGTTTGGTCTCTTCTTTAAGAGTTAGTGTCCAGGCCTCACAGCCATACATTAGATTTGGGCGTATAACTGTTTTATAAATACGGATTTTTGTGCGTTTGCTGAGAAGCCTGGACACCAACACCTTGTGTAAAGCTGCACTACAACGGAGGGAGTTTTGTATTCTTGTATCTATTTCCTCTTCCCTGGTGTTAGTGTCCGTTATAGTACAGCCCAGATATTTAAATCTGTCCACTCCTTTGTAAGTGGCATTCCCGACTTGGCATTCACGGCAAATGAATCTACTCCACCTGATGTTGAGTAAAACAGAGTCCAGACGCAAGGACAACTGGTGCAGCGTTAAAACAACGCCTACTTCTAGATAAAAATGGAAAATCTAAAGCTTCAGCATAGCTCAGAAGCCGTTGTTACGGGTTATATAGTCGTAAGATCGCACTTAGGTCCTGAATAGTGAAATTTACTTTTTATTTTTAAGTGCTAATTTCTGCACTGAAGTTGAATTAAATATTTTTAAAATATTTATAAAAAACAGTGAAAAAATTAAACGCCCACCCGACCCAGCCAGGAATCGAACCTGGGTCTTCCGCAATACGGGCGGCAATAAGCACTCAATTTTTTTTTAAAAACAGTAACAAAATTCAGCGCTTACGTCAGCCTTTCCGGTAGCATAACGGTCAGTGCAGCCGCCCGGATTGCGGAAGACCCAGGTTCGATTCTTGGCTGGGTCGGGTGGGCGTTTAATTTTTTTTTCACTGTATTTTATTAAAATTTTATAAATATTTAAACCAGAATAGTGGTTACGGTTCAAACCCTTAACTACAAAAGCTAGTCAGAAGGTTTAAGCTTGGTAATGAGGTTTTAATGTAGAACGCAAACCATCCGAGTAGATCTCGTATTATGTGAAATGTTTTTAGGTTATCATAGACATTTCCTTTCTATAACACATACAGTAATTAGATTCGATGATAAATTAACCCTCCCCGTCAAAACGCTCGTTACTAAGTTCGACGATTTATAATCATTATAACACGCTCACTCCTCATTTGTTACAAAATATGCCTTTGTTGACGATCTTGTGTGTATAGAATACGAATTTAGGTGAAGCAATTTTCATAATCCTTGCTTAGATGAAGCTTAGTTTCAGTATCTCTTTATGGTTTCTATTCATCGTTAACAAACAGCTATATGACTATGTTTATAAGAACATTTTCGAATGCCTTTGCGAGTTTCTTGTCGGTTCTTCTCAGTACAAGGTTTCCCACTTAGTAGACTGGAAACGATGGCATAGTGACATTCATCAGAGCTTTTTTGTAGCTTTTACTAAATAAAACATTTTGAATTGGGTCTGGCGTAAAGCCCTGAGATGAGATGATAAAATGAGATGTTTCTTCAGGTTAAAAAAAAGGCGTACAAAACACTAAGTCCCTGCAAAATCACGTTGATTTGTTGTGACAGAAAAACAAATCAAGCAAACACACTCACATTTAATTTAAGTAAGGATAGCTATAGTTCAGTTGCAATGATGTAAAGACGTATTAAAATCCCATTATCTCCCGCAAAAGTAAGCTGTGTGAAACTGAATATTGGATAAGAATTGTCGGAGCATACCTCGGGGCACCAGACTCACGGATAATGTGACGAACTAAGGCAAATAGGAAACACTGGGAACTGAGTCTAAACGACAAAAGAAGCAACCAATACGAGCACGGCTTACAGAAGTAGATACGTTTTCAAATAATACCTACTTACATTTAGAATAACTTTAAAAACATTTGGAATATGAGAAGTACTATGACTCTTTACGGGGCTTAGATGGAAAAGAGATGCGACATGTTCGGTGTCAAGATGTTTATTGAGAAAAATATATTAAATAAAATAAAAGATACAATCAACTTAGTCAGCAACCTTATTCTTAATTGCTGAGAATGCTACGTGTGTGTTCCAATTTTATGTTAATGCGCGTTAATGTGAATATCTCGTTTGTGCAATGTTGCAATCATACTTCAAATATAACTTTATTTAAATGAATATTAAATATTTATAGATCAACGTCCTTTATGATAACGCCTTGGTAACCGAGTGGCAAAGCGCTTGACCCGAAAACCGAAGGTCCCGGGTTCAATTCCCAGGTCGGGCAAATAAGTGTGTTTCGGATTTTTCGATGCATAGCCCAGGTTTGTGATAAACTCTCATTTGGCAAGCGTGGTGATTGTGTGTTGTGGTGGCCTTTACCCATCAATTGTAATGGTGACTTGATTTCAATGATTTATTTATTTATTTGATAAGAATTGAATGATTGAGACCTTTGCCCAGCAGTGGGACTGTTTTAGGCTATTTACTTTACTTTACTTGTAACCAAATCTTGAGAAACTCGATGGTACAGCAACAAGCGTTTACTAGTTTCTTGGAAGTGAAGTCACTATGCCGGTTTACTAGATAGGTGAATATATTGAAACAGTTAATTACGTCGGTAGTCCTGTCAATCACCACCATAGAATTCACTGCAAAAAGTTTGATCTAAAGTGTTTATTTTATTTTACAAGTTCATGCACTCACAAACAAGCGTAACAAAATAAAAGTTTAACAAATATATATTGTACAAACGCTGCTTATTTAAATCTGAAATATCTTCCAGCGTTTCTTAAAAAGGCAGACGTTAGAAGAATCGCGGATAAGACGGCAGCTCGTTCCATAACCTGAAAGCTTGCACAGAGAAGCTGGAACTGTCGAACATGTCGTTAGCTTAAATGCATTGCGTCTTTGTATTCGTTAAAGCAAACTCAATTATAGGACGTGCGCTTTAATTCCGACCTTGTGCTAATTGCCTTTCGGCTCCTCATTCAATCCGCCGGGGCTAAACCCACTCTTTAATACTTGGATGATGGTCGTTAATTAAAATCGCACACAGAAATAGTTTGAGGCGTGTGCCACAGTGGCAGAGTTGCGATAGATTACTCCAACTCCAAATAATATGAGTAGGGTTCGCGTAAACTTAAGAAAACAATATTTATGTTAACATAATAACAAACGAAATGTTTAACGGGATTTTAAGAAAACGTAACAGCTGTCTAGCCTGTGACCACGGCCAGTGCTTTCACTGTCAGTCAGTCGAAACGTCTTCTTTTAATGTATGCTTGTCTGATGAATGGGATTAAATTATCTCAAAGTGTATTTATTTTTTATTTTACGGGTTGCCTTGATCGCACCTGATATTAAGTGATGATAAGGACAATTGGTAGAAGCGCACTTCACCCGGAATTCTCAACTAGTGAGGCACTGGCTATCTTAACTCTAGCTGCCGGAACACTACACACACAACACGGCTGCACAACAACGCTACAAACATTGATGTTATGGTGACATGTTTAGATAAGATGGTGATAGCTAGCCAGGCGGAAAAATAAGTCCTTTACCAAGCAAACCGAGTATACAGACATGTACTTCCCGCTGGGAATCGAACCCAGGACTTTTAGGTCTAAACCGGTGGTCTTAACCACTAGACCACAGAGGCGGTTTAGTTCTCTGCACAAATTAATGTACAGACGCCTGCACATCAAACTATTCAAAGCTGTCAAGTCACTCCAATACAAATTCAACCATTTTACATTAGACATAAAGTACAAAGTCTATTGAGGGTCAGTTTGTTGTAAGCTGACGTGCTGCAGGCGTGTGTACTTTGGATTTGGTTTAATTTTTATTGTTATACTAGCTGACCGGCGGACTTCGTACCGCTTTGACAGTTTCCATGACAACAAAACAAACAAAACGTTGACAGTTTTCATGACAACAAAACAAACAACTCATTCGTCCGCTTAACCTACCACTTAGCCACCTACCGGGTCCAATTGTAAATCTAAACTATTTTCGAATCCACTTGAACACACACAGAAAATTTCATCCAAATCGATCCAGCCGTTTTGAAGGAGTTCAATAACAGCACACGCACAGAAGATTTATATAAAGATTATGTAAACTGCTTAGTTATGTAATTGAGCCATGTGCCCGTATAACTAATAATAAATGAATAAATAAATATTTTTAAGAGCTTTTATTTCGTACTGGGTACTTTCACATCTTGCAGTGTAGCACAAGGTGGAATAGCCGAGCGCGTAATTGGAGCGTTTTGTGTGCGAACGGCGGCTGCGACGCGGCGGCGCGGCGGCGCGGCGTGGCGACGGCGCGGCGTGGCGCTATCTCTTTTCTAGTTGCGGTGCCACAGAGTACTATTGTTTTAGATAGCTCCCGAGATTAAAGTCCCGCTGCTGAGGTTCGCGGGTGTCTTGCTTTATTTTCTAAAGTTGGCCGCGAAAGCATGATTGCAATCAACGGCACTTTGAATATAAGTCTTGTTGAAGATGAAAAGTTTTATTATAATCCTATGTCGCCCTACAGCTACGGCATGGAAATCTCCTAAATATTTACATTCGTATCAGTCTTCAGTCTTAAGCGGTCTTCCGCCAATGCAAACGTTACGTTATTTATAGCTACAGATCTTACAGCTAGAGCTCCTTAACTATATGCTACAATGGTTAAACTTATCGTTCTAGGCATATCTACATTCAGAATCATATCATAGATGTACATACAACTTATAATTTTATAATGTAGAGATCGACCCTCAAATGAATAATTATAAATAATGCATCAATCATACTTTTTAAAATCAAAGCTCTCCATCCTAAGATTAAAGCGTGTACTATACAACCAAAGTTTAACGTTAATGAGAGACAGACGAATTATATTAAAATAAAATTAGCACATAATTGAGTTTGAATACTCACCTTTAATCCAGACGACGGTGAACTATAATCCACTGCCCACATCTGCAGTGCGAGCTGACTTGAAAATTAACTAAGTCCGTTTTTTTCGCGCAAAGTAATTTCGTCTGATTTTTATGACATCTTTTATGGGTTCCGTATTAGATTTGTGCTCATTCTATATAATGGAATCTCGGCGGAGCCATTATTTTATGTTATACTTACTTTTTTATTACTCGCCCCAATTACAGGACGCTTGTAGATAATGTATTGGATCAATTTGTTTTTGTTTTGTAACTGCCACCTGACGGAAACGTAGATACTCAAAGAAGAAGAGTAATAAGAAGAAAAACATTTATTGACACTCACATATACACAACAAAATGATTATTAATAAAATAAAGCACAGAACAAAACAAAGTGAACACAAAAATAAAAATAAAAGAATAACAGAAAAAAATAAAAAATAAAGAAAAAAATGAACAACTTAAAAGCCAACAAGGCCTTACACACTTCTTTTTTAAGCTCAGCATACTACAACTCAGCGTACTCAAATTAGTGTCTGATAAAACAGAGGATTATTGTGATTTTTGTTGATTTTTGTCGGTCCGGTCGTTGTGGAAATGTTTGTAGGAGGCCTTTGTCCGCAGTGGTCGTCTGTTGACTGAGATGATGAAAACAGACTACTTATACAGCTGAGAGATACAGTTTGTTCACAGCAATAACACTATAGTGGTAGTTTTAAAAGATTTTCTGAAATTTCCATTATGTTAACACAGTAAATAGTATGTCATCTCAGTCAAAAGACAAACAAAGGATAAGGATCTATAGGTTTATATAATGAGTGCTCTTGAATATATTTTTGTTATTAGGCAACGCATTCCTAATTTTCCTTCGGTCTTTGTTTTTTTGCCTTTTTAAAAGTTACTTGCCCTTTAATCTTAAAGGACAATTATCTGATTTATTCCACAGATAGTTTATCTGTGGAATAAATGTACATTAATTCTGACTTTCATTAAAGTGTAATGAACCGTTATAATAATTACAAACGTCGTCGTATCATAAAGCCTTACTTTATTTATCGTAATCAGGATAAGTAGCATACTTCCGAAGGTTATTTGTCTCATAAACATCAGAAGACAATTGAAAGGACTCAGAAATTCCAGATCCGTACGAATCATAAAATAAAAACATTACTCTTCATCGGAAAAGAATAACACCTCACGCAACGGATGAGTCACAAAAAACAGTGGAGTGTGCAGCGTTCGCGCATAAATCATCGGAACAAAAAGCGATGGAGGGGAGCAAGGCGACGTAAAATATTCAGTTTACGACCCAGATGACTGTGCGTGCTGGGCTCGGACCCCGCAACTGGAAATGTGACAAATAAATACAATTACCAAGCTGTCTGGGTGCTCGATTTGATGGCTCAATTTGCGGTGCTAAAGGTACGGTCAGCAACGAAAGTCGCTGAACACTTTAGCACCGTGTCATAATAATATCTTTACAGGTTGACAAGCACGTTTTCGATTCTTTAGTGCTCAGACAAGGTACTAAAGTGATCAGCAAATTTTGTTGCTTTCTGTACTTGTTTTTATTCTTTCACGTCTTTGGCATTATCAACTTTTAATTATTTTTTTAATTTATTTAAACGTGTCCACATTTTTTGCAATTTATTTGAAAAATATTAAGTGCTAGTTTTATTTTGAACTGTATTTAGTAATGTTATTGTATGTTTTTAACTACAATCATTATTTTCAGTATGAAGATACACTGGGATGGATACCTACCGAGTATCATTTTTCAGACCACGTCGCGGCAAACATAGTGTAGGACGCCCTCGGACTGTGAGATGTGACGATCTTGGCATGGTGGCTGGCAAGAGCTGGATGAAAGTAGCCACAGATCGTGCTCAGTGGCGTGCACTTCAATCCAACAACAGTGGACTAATAAAGGCTGTTCCTAAGTGAATAGACCAAAACTTATGTTTCATATTTATCTATATATTAATACGTGAAGCAAAATCTTTGTACCCGTTTTTAAGAAAATTGCGCGGACGGAGGAGTATGAAATTTCGCACACTTATATTTTATATAGAGAAGGTTATCCGAATGTCATTTGTTTTTTAATTATGCATAAAAAATACATCAAATCAACAAAAACAATATGACACACACTACCATGTATTTGACACACACGTATTGTTTGTCTTTAATGCGGCCGACATCTGTCAATGCCAATCCAAACTCACATTCTATCTTTTTAAATTTTTCATTGCTTAGGATACAATCGGTGCAGCCATAATAAAATTGCGGTCAAATTTCGACCACTGGGCGACCACTAGTTCTGATAAATATTTAAATAAACTTTTGAAATGACGGCAGTCCAACTGAATAACGGGCAGCCATTAACGACGTAATTGTTAAGAATTTCTACCGCTCTCTAATGCTACCTAAACCAAAACCAACTGAAACTTCTAAATCTTAAGTGGTATTTTTCGTTAACACTACAAAATCCGTCAACCCGAGACATTCCTAATTAACCCGGACACTCCAGGAAAAAGCTAGGCCGGGATGACCTCACGCCAGTAGGGTGGCTGCAAAAAAGTGACAAGAGTTTGTCATTAATCATTTTTTTATTAATTACTTTTTTTTATTTGCACTAGAACGTTCATATTTCAACTGTGGAGCTTTGCGAGTGAACGTAGTACAACAATGATAGCGCAGATATTATCTAATTTTTGTGGGAAACTATTTTAAGTTATAATATAAGGTACGTAAATTAAAAACAAATGTGTAAGGCAGTTGGTGTCAGATGCCGCTATCCAGTGTAAGACCATTTAAGAGAACAGAAAATAATGTTATTGAAATAATATCTAGTGTTAATTCCGCTAAAAAATTTCCGGAAAATAAACTTGATTCTATTATTTAGAACAGCAAATGTTACGAAGGCACTTAAATTGGTAAATACTGAATGATTAAAGGAGATTTTTTTCTATTACTTATCTTTTAGTAAACACATAAAAGTAAAAGTGTTGAACTTATGTAAATAATTTCTAGCCTCTTGTTACAACGAAGTTTATTAGGTCAACATTTTTGCATCGTCATCCGCTTTTATAGAGATTCCACTATTAATAAGAACAACAGAGTTAATAGATAAATGTTCAAATAATTTTTAACGCAAATTTTGTTGCGAACAAATTACAAAAACATAAATAATAAATTAAAAAAAAGTTGTTGACATTGAATGGGCGCCTTTGGCTTTCAAAGTAAAAAGTGTTGAATAATTTTGGCGGGCTGGTTAGAACCACGATAGCTCAATTGGAAGAGCACCTGACCCGGAATGTCAGAAGGGTGCAGGTTCAAATCCTGCTCGTGAAAATTTTTTCAACAGAGTTAATAGATTAATGCCAGTTGTCAGATTTTACCAACTACCATTTCCAACAGTATCCGATATCCTAATAGCTTGATTGCCTTTCGAAGAACATACATATTTCTCAACAACAGCACATACGAGTAAAACTTACTAACGTCTCTGTCCCGGAAACGCCAAACGTTTGGTCTCCCCGTTTAGTACACAAGCGGATCTCCCCAGAGGATGTCCCAGATACCCCTAAAGACAACTGAGCGGTTAACACTCGGAAACTTGAGCGTGTCCCGAATTTAGTTAAGTGGGACAATTCGGCAGACATCCGAGACGCTCGCTCGCCGAAACTAATACAGGGTTATGTTTAGCAGTTATTTCTATTTGTAATTTAGCTTTAGAAAGCTGAAAATTAACCCTTTTTTCATTACTTACGAGTAAGCACTTGCCTTCACCTCACCTGATGTTAAGTGATGATAAGGCCGAAGGTGAAAGCGCACTGACGCACTCGCTATCTAGTACCTACACAAACATGTACCCCACGCTAGGAATGGGACCTGGGATCTCTGGATCTGAAACCGGTGCTTTTAACCACTAAACCACAGATGTGGTGAGATTATACTAATATAAGGAATATTGCTGCAATGTGTTTTATTTTATTCCAAATAGACAATGTTTTTTACTCTTACCTTCGAGTTCATTTTTGTCACAAATACAAAGGTTTATCTTCGGATGGATACCCGGTTTTCCTGACTTAAGCGGTTTTAGCAAGTATGACAATGCGTTTCGGTTGATAACCACATTGTTGTCTGTATTGTTTCACTTCAAAGGAAATTTTACGTTGTTTGCTACTAAAATCATTGATAGAATAGCTTAAAGTTTTTATAACAGTTTGATTTAATTAGATGAAATCGCACTGTCGTTGTTCAAAGAGCGTTCTCATTAAACTATCATAAGTATACAAAATTTTGTTTGTGAATGATAATTTGCAGTTATTAAAATTTAATTTGAAACTCACTCTATATGTACCACGAACTTAATATATAGAGTAAATAAGTACTTGTATGTATAATGTCTGTTTACGTGATTAAAGAACTATCAACAATAATAGAGGTAGAAAGGTTGTTCGCCCTTAAAGTTAAGCATATAGTTTTTATGACTTAAACGAATACTATTTTTACACGAAGCCCAGACTGGCACAAGATTGACGAAGGGATAAACGAAGAGTGTCCTATGTCTATGATAATGATGAATATTTTAACTCTTGATATCTCAAATATTTTAAGTTTAGCTGACCGGTGGACTTCGTACCGCTTTGACAGTTTCCATAGCAACAAAACAAACAAATCCTTCGACCGCTTAAGAACACCCGTATCCCATGATAGACCCCTATAGCAGCGCCACCTACCGAGTCCAATTGTAAATCTAAACCATTCTCGAATCCACTTGAACATACACAGAAAATTTCATCCAAATCGGTCTAGCCGTTTAGTAGGAGTTCAATAACATACACACGCACAGAAGAACACATTTATACATCGTCATCATCATCATCATCATCAGCCTACACACGTCCACTGCTGGACATAGGCCTCTCCAAGTGCACGTTACTGAGCACGACCCGCGGTTACTCTCATCCAGCTAAATTTATATATATAAAGATAGAATAGAATAAAATATAATAAAATAGAAAAAAATCTTTATTTGGTACAATTACACATACACATTCAAAACACAGGAACATCACTTCAACATATGGGTGACTATTCTATAAATTCTCCTCGATTCAGTATCTCAAATTGCGAAAGTTTCTAACCTTTACAATCGTAGCCCGAACATCAACTTGAATCGCCACAGATTAAGCAACCATCTTCCAAATATGTTCAATTGCATCTTTTATAATCGTGTATGTTGTACAAGTTTTTCAAACTTTGCATTAGCTCTCGAGTACGGCTCGATTGGTACAATACCGAGTCAACAGCGAGCGCTGGCACGGCCAAACAACCGTTCGCCACGCAACACAGCACTTAAACCCCAGAACAATGTTCTGTGACTTAAACAGTTACACGAACTGTCCGATTGTATGAACTTCGCAACTTCTGCATGAAGCATTGGTTGTTCGTATTATGGAGACAAATAATAGTTTAATTTTTGATGAATGACGTAGTTGTCGACATTGAATAGGCTCCTTTGGCTCATAAAGTAAAAGTAGATAGTGTTGATTAAATTCGGCGAGTTGGATTGAGCCACGATAGCATAGTTGGCAGTGCACATGACCCGGCATGTAATGGGGTGCGGGTTCGAATCCCGGTCGTGGATTTTTTGTCTTTTTTCAAATTGTTTAATTTTGGTAATTGTTTTAAATCTTCTTGTATTTCATCCAATAACTTTAAAGTATTTTATGAAGTTGATGATAACACAAATGTAAACGAAAATATTAAGTAAATTCATAAAATTATTACTGTTATTTATTATTACCATGCTTCTAGCTATACCCTTCCAAATATGTTTGTTACGAATTAATGTAAAAGCTTCTACAAGAAAAATCTGTAGGGTTTTTGGGTTTAGGAACGATTACATTACCAACGCTCTAAATCGACAATGTTGCAAAAATAATTCCAAATCATACGTCTAACCTATTTTTTATGATAATAAATAATAATAATAATAATAATGTATAAGCAGTTATTATAGAGATGTATGTATAAGCAGTTATTATAGAAAAACAAATGAAACAACTTTTTAACATGACGATAAACACTTAACAATTAAAATCACATGCAAATCCTAAAGTATGCTCCTATGTACGCACACGACTTTAGCTAAAAGTCCGCACATAACCGTGTGCTCAGCGCCTGCGGATTAACATCAGCCAGGGAATGGCTTAGCTCGCGACTTTGCACTCCACCAAACACTCAATTTGGGCAAACAAAACGCGAGCACTATACACACACTAGACACCGCCCGCGGCTTCGCCCGCCTCCATTTCTGTCGTGTCCCGTTGCTCTATTTTGAAGAAAAACTAATAAAACACTTCTATAAAATATTGTTTAAAATTGCATTAGCGCAACGAGTTCGAAGTTGAATTTGAATTTTTAAATTAATATCTCGAGCTCCTTCGTATTTCGGATCGGGTGGTCTCAGCTGTTGTTGTAAGACATTAAAACCCACCAACAGGTATTGGGGAGACTGGTGAGTTATAGATTGATGTCACACAAAATGGTAAACTTATTCTACGCATGTTAGGGTCAACCAAACTGCGTGGACAGAAAAAATCTCTCAAATTCAGAAAAAGTAATGCCATATGGCAGCGCAGCGGTAGCCTACAATGGGTATTTTAGTGCTCTAACTTGTGATATTATTTGACAGATGTCTCGCAATCCGAATAAAAACGACCATAGCATAAGTTCATCTGCTACCGCACTACCGGCACCGCCAATGGTTCTAATAAAATTATGATTCTTTAAAGCACAATAAAAAGGACATTCAGTGGGAACTATAAAAATAAAGTTTGTGACGTCACCGCCACGACGATTGTGAACGTTCCTGTTATTCTCGGTCTGGTCCGAAATGTGCGGCAAGACGCGACAGCAGCATTACTTAGACCCCCCGCGGGGAATGATTTCCTCATTCTGGCATACATCCAGAGTAGGTATCCTTAATGTTTGTGCCGGACATAAAGATTTAGAGCCTCATAAAGATAGAAATTTCGTAATGCTTCTAAGGACACATGCTTTTAACCTTTATGGTCTAGTGGTAAAGACCACCGGTCTCAGACCCAGGGGTCCCGGGTTCGATTTCCAGTGGGGGGTACATGTTTGTGTACTCGGTTTGGTTGGTGGTAGCTTGTTTATTGTTTTCTAAAAAATAGGTAGCTTGTTTGTCCGCCTGACTAGCTAACACCATCTAATCTAAATATGTAGCAATAACATCAGTGTTAGTAGAATAGGCGTGACGAAAGATTTTGAAATCATCTTCCGTAATGTAGGTACACATTTCTTCTTCTAATCCGCTACGCTCTTAACAGAGCGGTCGTGGTCGTCATGTAGTAGCGGTTTGGGCAGATGTTATTCGCCTCACGACAGCGCGCCACTTTTCTCTGTTGGAGGTCATCCTGCTACATTCGTTTAATGAACCTCCCACGGCTGACTTAATTTGGTCCGTCCATCGCATGGGAGAACTTCCACGCGGTCTTGTGCCCTCCATTTTACCTTGAACGACAAGACGTTCGATGGACTGATGGTCGCGTCGAGAGACGTGTCCGAAGAATGTGAGTATGCGAGACTGTACTACTGAAAATAGACGCTGCTCAATGCCGAGTTCTTGGAGTATCGAGATGTTAGTGCGAAACTCAGTCCACGATACTCCAAGCATTCTTCTCCAGCACCACATCTCCAAAGCATCTATTTTCATCCTTTCCACTTCTCGCAATGTCCACGTCTCTGCAGCATACAGGAATATGGGGAAAATAAGCGTAAGGTACACATTTACTAATTACGAAAAAACCTTTATTTCGGTAATAAACTTAAGTTTAACGAAGTTTAAAGCCATTTTTCTAATATTTTTTCTTCTTCTTCTTTTTCTTTTATTTATGGCATGTTTTGTGTCTGACACAATTCCGCCAATGTCACGTAGGTAGCCAATAGACGGAAGGATTCGTATGGAATAAATTATAATTTTGCGTTTTTAAGCAAATTTACCTAGAACAAGGACAAATATTTTTTCAATAGTGCGCGAAAACAGCTCGCATGTGTCGCAGGCGTCGGCTCTGACGTCACGCTTACGTAAGCATGTCATTGCAATGCCATTGTGTCTATGCGTAGCGAAGAAAGAAATCCAAACATAAAATTTAATCTGTACCTCAGTGTAAAAACACATAAATAAGAACACCCAACAAAGTGTTTGTACATGTTCAAAACAAGAAAATAATAAGAGTTAAGCTGTTAAAGCTCAATAACATTTTAGGTGTTTACTATGAGGAAAAATACTACTAGTAGGTACTAGTAGGTGCTTTATAGTTATAGAAATTTACTCGTTTTATTGGGTATTAACATGGTATTAACTCTAAAGTAATAACTTACATGCTGTGAGAGAGCTGACTTTAAATAAACAATGACAAGTTTATTGTAAAAATAACCTTGAAAGTAAAATAAAATAAACTCGCATGAGTTCAAAACGAGTTTGATCATATCTAAGTTGGTTATATTTAGTAGTAAAAACAAATAATTACAAAATTTACTTACAAGGAAGTTTTCGCGTTTCTAAACTCAGACGAGCAAAATCTTTATTTGTTGCGAGGAAGTCGCCCAATATCAAGACATCAATCCTTTTTGATTTGAGCAAATTTGAGCGGTTTGCCTCAACAAAGCTTGGTTCCATTGTTATAGTCGAGTAGAGTCGACAAATCACACGTAAACGAATAAAAATCAATTCCAATGCGTAACCAGTAGTATTCACAACAACAAAACACAGTGAAGGACAATATTGACAGCGGAGTTTACGTAAGCGTGACGTCATGCGGTGGTTCAGTCAAAATGGCCGATTGCAGTATTTTAATGTTTTATTTTATTAAAAATCTTAATAATCTCAATAGTTTTAATAAAACTAAATTAGTGTTTTTAATTTTAATTATATGTATTTTCCCCTAATATCATTAAATCGTTGATTTGTTGATACTGTCGTCATGCCTATTGTTGTGTTCTAGAGATAAGATAACCAGTACCTCAGTAGTTGAGGATTCCGGGTGAAGTGCGCTTCAATCTTCAGCCTTATCATTAATTAACATTTTCAGCCTTATCATCAATTAACATCAGGTGAAATGAAAGCCAAGTGCGGTAAGCGGTAAATACGTTATTTAAAAAAAAACACTAAGGCAAAATGTATAAAAATATATACGTATAACGTAGCACGGTTGAGGTGACAAGTGAACACTAAAATAGTCCTTAATTTTTGTGTTTTCCTGTATTTTTTTCTACGCATTTCATGTTATTGAGAATTGTTGCAAAGTTTTCAACAGGGCTCAACAACGCAAACCACTTAGTATAGGTATCCTTGGGCATAGCTTTTTTAAGTTGAATCTCTTAAATTTTAGTAAATATAATATTACAAACTGTTGTATTTTCTAGTACCATTCCTAACGTATTTTAAGAAATAGAAGTACGTCATCTTCGGTTCCAAGCTTCAGGAACACTACACCATTTTTAGGAAATAGCACCTATTTCCAGTCGGAGCCACATCGCTTCATACCATTAAGATCCAACGTTAAAAGGTGGAAAAATCTTCGCCTCATTTGTCCCGGGTGTAGGGTTGCCACAACAATGATATTCGTTTAGTTTTATTTGGGACTATGAGTACAAAAAGTTATGTTTGACCAGCTGACCAGGCCTCAGCCTGACTTATGCAAAACAATGAATAACAAATTGGATGGCAGCGATTGGATAAGAATAGCCGAAGACCGGGCTCAGTGGCATGCATTGGGAGAGGCCTCTGTCCAGCAATAAACTGATGTGTGCTGATTATGATGATGATGATGATAATAGCGAATTAAACAATGAATAGTAAACCATAGGCGGCCATATACATACCTATGTGTCCAAAGATAATCTCAAGACATAAAAATATTCTTGAGATTATCATTCCTGTTTTATAAACGACTACGACGAGTATTATTGGACTAAGGCCTTCTTTAATGTAGGAATAGAAGATTGGGATAAAAACCACCACGCTGATCTACAGCGGATTGATCTGGTGATGAAAAGAGCCATCATAAGACGATAATATGATCATATATCTTAAATTACCTTCCGAAGCACGGAATCACTCAGAATGAATACATTTGGTCACGCATCCTGGTAATTGTCATGGCAAAAGTCGCGTAGCATTCACGATCTTAAAAACATCTCTTAACGAGCTCTTACTTCGCCGAATTCCTTTTGAGATTTAGTATCAATGAGGAAGCTCTTTGTCTACCAAACTCTTTTTTGTGATTCAGTGTAACTGAATAAAGCTTTCGGGTGGAACGTTTGTTATTAGTACGTAAAAACATTTGAAAACTGATAATTAATGGAATCGGACGTTATTTTGCAGAAATCTATGGTACAAAAAAATGTAATTGAAATAATATGTAATGTTAATTCCACTAAATCACTCGTTTATCTCTCACTCAACAGTCAACATGTCAACAGCTCCTGAGGATGTCCCGTGGAGGGGCGAAAGACGAGTGTCTGTGTTGGTGTGTATGTTCGCTTGCATCCATTGTTTCTTCCGCATATGCACACTTTTTGCGGGCGGTAAGGCGGTGCATGCGTACTGCATCCAAGCTGGATAAACGAGTGATTTAGCGGAATTAACACTCCATTTTATTTCAATTACATTTTATTTGAAAACTGAATTATATTCTGTAAAGTTCAAAACGTGGCATCCTTCCTCGGAGTCGATCGCACCCGAAAGAGTTGGCGTGGCTCCTCGAGACGCTCGCTCCACTGGGTAAATACGGGACGCCAGTTTTAAAATATCTGAATTTCACTTGTTTAAGATGACTGGGAATACCAGAAGAGAAATACGAGTAGTAATGGAGACTTTGAACTTCCTTTTTGGAGCTGACTCCTTTCTTTATGTAAATTGAAACGGCCCAGCCAGTGTCTTGAGATCTTGTCTCTTGTATTATGCAGAGTACACTTTTGTTTGGCATTGCAAAAAAATACAAAAACACAAATGTTGAAAAAATTTCCACGAGCAGGATTTGAACCTGCACCCTTCTGACATACACTCACACACATGACAGACGGTAGTTGTTGACATTAATGGGCGCCTTTGTATCGGCTCGGCGATGATGAATCAATCAGAACAAGTCATTATATAGATTGGCTAAAATGTTTCTAGTTATTCTAACTGCACACAAAAGCACAAACATAGAGGACAAAAGAGACAAAAGAGTAATTTTGTCGCGACAAAGAGACCGTAATAACCCCCACATCTGGACACTAATAACATTTGGAAAGTTTAAAGCAACGCAATGCACAACCAACAACCAGCATGAACCGCGTAACAAGTTCCAACCAACTGTATTCACGGTGGGTGACTTTTATACGCTTTGGGGAATGCTCAATTGAAGTAGTTAAATTTAATGTTCACTGATGTAGACGACTGAATGAGGTTGCACAACACTATAATATCATTGAGAACTATCCTATGTAGAGGGAACGTTCGTTTAAGACTTAAAGTTAAAGGTGCAGATGTAATTGGAAATGTCCCATTCAAGTATTTAGTCACTGCTCTGCACGATTCAAATTTTGTGCAAATCTGAATTGCGCATAGACTTCGTAGTAAATATACAATTCAAATAAACAAATTGAACGAAGAAAGTTTTATGATTAATTTACTGTAGTCGCCTTAATGCTATTTGTTTCGTTTACAATTTAAATTATCTTTGATATTCGACGCCGGTTTAAGAAAGAGTGATGAGTACAACCTATACATATTTGCTGTCGGGTTTTTTCTTGATAGTTTTTTTCTTTGACGAAATGTGATTTAATTTGGTACTGTTTCTACGGTAGTTACTACATTGCCGTTATTACTTGCTGTTATATTGCCTCATATCTATTACAAATAACATAATAATATAGTACCAGCGGTACTCGAACCATCCGGACTGGCACGTGATGTCGGCAAAAGACCGGACGGCATGACCCTAGTTCCTTGGAAGGTGGGACGGGCTATGGTATAGGATGCTACTTGTGTTGACACGCTTGCACCGGTCCACATTCCAAGCACTTCTGTTAGCGCTGGCGCGGTTGCAAATCATGCAGAGAACCTCAAACGGCGAAAGTATGAGAATCTGACTGGGGATCTCATATTTGAGCCGTTTGAGGTGGAGACATTAGGTCCCTGGGGCCTGGGCCTTTTAAAGATATTTCTATAAAATTAGTAGTAACCACCCTAGACCCCAGAGCTAGCAGCTACTTGGGCCAGCGTATAAGCATTGCTATCTAACGTTGCAATGCTGCTAGCTTACTGGGCACTCTGCCTGATGGGGATAATTTGGGGCAATTTTTGTATTAGTAGTTATAGTTTATAGTTTTTTATAAGTTTAATTTTAAGTAGTTTAATTATTATCTTGTTGTTGTCTTTGTTTGCATAGTTACGCCTAAAGTTAAATAACATAATAAACGCATACTTTCGAAAATCAGCTCCTAAATTAATTTTAGTAATTTTTAAAGATATTTTTTATTTTTTAATAGATTTTATATTGATTAGGTAGCTAAATAACGGATTCTTCATCATTGAATAGCCGTAAAAAACGGAAAAAAACGGACGTCAAGAAAATAAGGCTCTTTTTTTTAAATAACGTAGAACCTAAAGATTTAATGTCGTTTATGTTACACGCGACATCGTTTAATATATCATATCTATAACACGAGTGTAGCTATAAATAAGGCTAAACTAAGACATTACGAAGCCACTTAAACAGTATTAAGTGGCTCAACAAAACGAACGGTAACTACATTCTCCAAAATCCCACTGCGTTCCAGCCCAGCAACGTCTGCATTACACCAGCCACGACAAAAATATAAAGGCGGGCCCACAAAATCGGCTGTCCCAATATTAATGGTTGGAACGAGCTGTTGATTTATGTATCCCGCAAGGAATCCGAGGAGGCACGGCTACTGGCAGCAGGCCAACCGACTAACTGCGACCAAACACGGGAGCTCGCAATTTGAGAACGCGACCACATTACAGACGCGCCCTATGTTCGGAGACGTAGCGTATGCTGGGCCTGCTGTGGTAACGCATATGGTATCTATTCTAGGGTAAAACTCAAGACTCAGACTTCCATATTTTTTTTCAAAATGAAACTTTAACAAATGTTTTTGAACGTCAATTCAAGGCCATGACTTCGTTAACCCTGCGGTGGAGACCTTGTACCAAGAAGAAGCCGCAAGAAACTCGGCAAGGGCTGTTTCTTTCTCCGGTAGTGTTACAATACCCGGTTAAAAAGAAAGACAATTTATATAACATTCATAACATTAATTTGCACTATTGTGTATGTACAACTATATCCATACATTTATGTCATTAACATAATCTTCCATCTTCCACCTATACTCATTAGATTCTTTTGACATGTGCTTTAAATTTATGCAAGGGCATTTCAACAACATTTTGTGGAAGTTTATTGTAAAAAGTTATACATTTAACCAAGAAGGAGCCTCTGCTATATATTTATATACATTTGAACCTTGATGGTTTTCTTACTATGCCAGTTACGAGTGGTCTGCCCCAGTCGTATTTGAAGTCAACGGTGTTTTGCCTGTAGCTGTAGCTACTTTGTTAGCAGTGCCTTATTTGGGTCAGCACAATGCGTGGTTGTATATTAGCTGAATTAGTTGAATTCTTCCATACACAACAAAGTAAAACGTGTGTAAAAAATGAATAGATCGAAACTGTATCCGATCTAAATCTTGTATGCATAGTTACTACGACATAATTAATAACTTTAGTTTGTTTTTTTAATACAAATACAATACCTCTAATGTTGCTGATGTCTATGGGCGACGGTGACCTTTCACCATCAGGCGGCCAGCCTGCTCGCTTGCAGACTTTTAATATAAAAAATGCATTTTTTAAATTTATTTGTAAATTTGTCTCAAAAGTTTCGTTGAAATTCAAAAATGGATTGAATATCAAAAATACACTACGGTAGGATCAAGTTTGTGTGTACACACAAACAAAACACGTCGCGAGATTTGAAAGAGGGAAAGATGCCTAAGCATATAAACTCCTATATGTTGCTGGGAAACGACAAAATACTGTTTGTATAAATATTGTACTTTGCATAAGTAAAGCCAGCTTCACTTTTACGCCCGTATTTATAAACGAGTAAAAGCTCATACTGAAGCAAAGTAATTGCTTAAGTAAAATTTCATATTCTTTAGTAAACCGATGAAGTTAGAAACGCCAAAAGCTAGAATTCTTAGCCTAGCAATAGTCACCAATATCTTTACTCAAGCAATCTAGTTAGGTTACTCAAAGAATTCCTAGTGACAAGCTTGTGACAAGCTAGAATTGAGGTTATATTCCGTGTGACAGTTTGTATTATGTAATTTGATAATAACAATAATACTTTTATTTAATTGAATAAGAAAACTTCTATTCTAATTTAAACGTTACTTGTATATAAAATGAAATTAGATCTTAGTGACATTTCTAAGAACAAAGTAATTGCTAAGTAATGGCTTGAAATACGGGTGTAGACATTCATAATAATGAGATCAAGAGTTAGGTATAGTAAATTGACTAACAATACTGTATTATTAGTAAATTTACTAATTCTCCTAATTTTCTGCAGAATGCAATTCTACTCTTATTGGACTAGGTTAAAAACTAGCTAATTAGAAAACTGCCCTATCAGTCTTACAAATCGCTTACTGCACAACCTAACCTGAATCAGTCTCCAACTTACGCCACCCAATTGCATGACCTTATAACGAGATACATAAGCCGTGCAGCTCTCGCGCGCAACTACGACTATTTATTGTTTTCCGTTGTTACTAATGACGCGCCGTGGCTTCTGGAATGTTCCGCAGTTCGAGACTTGCCTTTGCAATCTTCTCGCCCGTCGTGGAACGTTCCGCCGCAAAATAAGGAGATTGCAGAAGGTAAGCTTCATACAAACATGCTCGATCAACGGACACATAGACAGCCGCGGACCCGGACTCTTGCATAGAGGTGGATAAAAAAGCAAAAAGCAATCAATTATGCATGCTTTTCAAAGAATAGCAAGTAAGTCATTTATTTTTTTAAGCAGATTTGACTTTTGCTTTTTACTTTTTCACTCATTGTGACCAACTAAGCCTGAAAAGTACGAAAGAAAGTTCAATGATTAATAGTCTTAACTCTTTAAAAGAATGTACATTGCTTAAAAATTCAAAAGTATTTACGCTTTTCACTTACGAAAAACTTATTGCTTACTAAAAAACGTACGCATCAAACAAGCAATTTAAAAAAAGTTGCTTTTTAAAATAAGGAAAAGCATAAGTGCCTTTTTAATTTTAAGCAATAAGTCCCAACTCTACTCTTGCCACAACAAATCCGTGTCTGTGAGAGGGGCGTGTGCGTTGCTAGAGCGGTACGTATAAAGCTTACCTTCTGGGTTTCCTTATTTAGTAGTTCCGCGTTTGCGTTTATACCAATTGAAGCGTTGCAACGTTCCGCTTTCAATTGTTATCGCTGAATTTTGACGAGGCGACGCTGCTGGCGCGCAGGAAAACTTTGAAAACGCTATCTTTGACTTCATGATAACCGCAGCGAGCGGTTCGAGTCAGCAATAAGGCTGTCTTTCCACCAGAGCTGTGCGAAGTAGCTAATAATAATAATTAAGTTATTTATTTCGGGTACAGTCAATAAAAAGGTTTTATAGTAACAATGATCTGACACTAGGGTTAGAGTTAGAGTTATGTCTATCGATTTGAATTCAGAACAACATCCTTTACTATAGGTTTATTATAAGAATATTACATACATTGTTGTTTTGTTTTGATTTTTCGTGTGAACTATACAGGTCAACTTTTTTATCACCATCCAAACCTTCTGAGATGACTCCCGTGATACAAACGAACAACTTTCCATACTGTTCCATACAAAACATCAATATTCATTCGACCAAAATGTATGGAACAGCTGATTTTTTTTTCGAGTTGGGAAGTTGGTCTAATAGAAAGAGTTGTTCGTTTGTATCACGGGAGTCATCTCAGAAGGTTTGGATGGTGATAAAAAAGTCGACCTGTTAGAGCTGTAAAATTATAAATCGTAAATCAATTAGGTATGACACAATAAATGTTCAAATAATTTTTAACGCAAATTTTGTTGCGAACAAATTACAAAAACACAAATGTTGAAAAAAATTTCCACGAGCAGGATTTGAACCTGCACCCTTCTGACATTCCGGGTCAGGTACTCCTCCAGTTAAGCTATCGTGGTTCTAACCAGCCCGCCGAAATTATTCAACACTTTTTACTTTGAAAGCCAAAGGCGCCCATTCAATGTCAACAACTACCGTCACTAACAACCGATCATAATATTTGTCATGTCAGAAGGGTGCAGGTTCAAATCCTACTCGTGGAATTTTTTTCAACATTTGTGTTTTTATGACACAATAGTTTTTCCCCTTATTCTAAAATAAATTTATAATAAGTAGAAATAGTAACAACTCTATATACTCTATAACTGAAATCCGACGACAGCCGAAACACGAAGTTTGCCGAGAGACATTAAGAAAATATATGCACCGTACTATACGTAGTAAAAACGTAATTAAAACAGCCGATGTCGCATTACCTCTAAACCGGATTAGTGCCGCCCCGTGTCTAAGCAATTTGCAAATAACGTTAAATTGTTGCAATTGGAATGTGCAAGCAAAAAAGAAATATTGGGTGTGAGAGAAATGCAATCTCGAGGAAACCGGGCTCGGCATAAGAGCCGATGCCTATAAATATGCAAAGCGGGCCGCTAAGATGCTGCTACTTTTACGATTGTATTGTATTAGAGCCCGTGGGTTTTCTATTCAAAATTCAAAATCATTTATTCAGTTTGGCTAAAAATAGCTTTTATGAATGTCATGGTTTCGTAAGTTTAGACAGGGCGGAAGACCTTGTACTGAGAAGAACCGGCAAGAAAATTTACAAGTGCATTTTTTTCTCCCTTTCTTTTACACCACAATGTGCATTGAAAGTCCTCATGCCATTCCTAGAGAGATTTCTTGCAGTGGTAAGTCGAGAGAAAAGCAACCCCAGTAAAATAATGCGAAAATTCGTAATATGTCTATATGTTACTCGATAAAATGACAATCACTGGAACATTCTAGAACTCTTATAAAAAAGTTTGGTTTATTGACTGATACAGTTTTTTATAGTAAAGACATGTTTTTAAATTCAATTCAACCTATTAAGTTTACAGTTATCATGTTTTGCAGGTACCACCTGAGTGAATTACTTTATTCAATATTTTTATCGTTTTTTGAGTTTTAAAAAGTTTAATCACAAAATTCCAGCTCTTCAGCGGCATATTAGCTACTTCTGTATTCAATAGGCAGCCTGTTGAGGCTTATTTAAATATATTCTGACTATCTAGCACCCTCCGACAGAAAGCCTTCAATACGTATATTTTTTACGATTTACATTATTCAGTTAAACAAGTGAAGTGTTTTACTTCTTTCATTATTTTGATCTTGGTTTATAACTATTTTCTTGTTTTTTGTAGGGAAACTAAGTTGTTGTAAAACGCACGGAGAGAACCAACCACTAGCATAATAATAATAATAACCTATCATCCCCATGCCGAGGAGCTCGATGTCGCAGTGGTTAATGCGCCCGGTCTGCGAGTGCTGAGGTTAAGCAACTTTCGCAAAGGCCGGTCATCAGATGGGTGACCAAAAATTGATCATCTCGAGCTCCTCCGTGCTTTTCCGCACTAGGCCGCGTGGTGGTTTATTGCCCGTACTCCCTATTCATCCATAGAGAAGGCTCGTGCCTTAGCAGTGGGGACATAAAATGAGCTGATGATGATGATGATTATGATGATGATCCCCATGCCCATGCTGGTCTGAAACTTGAAAATAATGTACCAGCTGCCAAACTTTCCGTGCCTTAAGAGCTGACTTAGGGACAAGGGTTCCAAGATGCTCACACATCAGGTGATCAGCTAGCAACCCATCACTGATGTTATCTATTCCACCTCGGAACCCTACTTTGTTTATGCTGAATGTGGTGTCGGGTCGCTAACGACGAGTTTATTCAAAATTGGTGACTTCCATGTCTACCCTTTTTTGGGAGAAGGTTATGAGAGTATATAATGTATGTATGTATGTATGTATGTATGTATGTATGTATGTATGTATGTATGTATGTATGTATGTATGTATGTATGTGTATGTATGTATGTATGTATGTATGTATGTATATATGTATGTATGTATGTATGTATGTATGTATGTTTGTATGTATGTATGTCATCATCATCAGCTCATTTTATGTCCCCACTGCTGGAGCAAGAGCCTTCCCTATGGACGGAAAGGGAGAACGGGTCATAAACCACCACGCGGGCCGGGTGCGGATTGGTGGTTGTTAACGACTGCTAATGCAGCCGGGACCAACGGTTTTACGTGCCTTCCGAAGCACGAAGGAGCTCGAGATGATAAAGTTTTGGTCACAGCTCTCGCAGACCGGGCGCGTTAACCACTGCGCCATCGAGCTTCTCCTCCTGTATGTATGTATTATAAAGTAAATATACTAATTAATTTCAAACGAAACATTCCCCTCGCGTTCTCACATCTGCATGTGTGAAGCTGCAAAAAAGAACAAACCATAAAAAAACTCCTTCAAAAGTTTCGCCTTTGCAGAGATTTAAAATATTGCTTTCGGGTTATAAAAGTTTCAGTACCGAAAGTTCTAGTGCAGCCATTTTACAGCCGCGACGACCAATAAAATCGTCGTGTTGATATTTAACGAGCACTTGGTCGTTCGCTGGTCGAATGAGTATTTAATGTAAGGTGTGATTTGTAGCCCCTACGCGAAAGGCATTGGGTTCAAATTTTAAAACCTCCATCGTCACAACCTTTGAACGAAAAAGGTTGTCAAACCATTTTTCGGTAGTAAAATATATTTGCTATAAAATTGGTAAAAGTTATGGCTATTTAAAACATGCCTATTCGTAAAAATGTAAAGAGGCTTATCTTGCACACCACAGATAAACAGTTTACTATTTTGAACTACAAAAGTCTCTACGTTATAAATAGTTAAGAAAAAACTTTGTTGAGCACATGGAGTATTGTGAGATTTGCCATAGTAAAAATATATATATATATATTAGTAACATTGTGTATTTTGAGAACTAGGGTTGAATTTCGACAACTGGGCGACCACTATATGAATTATGTGTCAAAAATGAAAACTGAAATCTTACTTCATGAAATAGTGATAACATCAAGCTGAAATTGCATAATAATCACATTCCGCTAGAATCCTTACCACAAATTCAATATGACTAGCGATTTCATACAGCCACGCTTCGTAGCCGCGGCGAGTTGTGATCCAGGCGCAATCCCAAGCCAATTAGATCAGCGTCTGGGCTGATGGAAGCCTCGCGTTAGACTTCGGAGACGGCAAATGGGAAGCAAATTGGCGTCTCACGTTGTATTAGCATTTTGGTTTCGGTGATCGACTTTGATGCATGCCGGGGAGCTTGTTAGCTTGCGAAAAACCAATTGCGATTATATCAACGATTGGAAATTTGAGTAATGAAGACAGATTTAGCGGGCGGTTGTGGTACATCAAAATTGTATTGTGTTTTAGATATATATTTTTTTTTAAATTTTTATATTGACACGTCATAGTGACCACATCCTGCCTGATAGTAAGCAGCCGATGCAGTCCAAAATAATGAGAGCGCTCCTCACCGTGGAACAAGCACGGTAACAAGCGCACCCATTCATGACGGCCTGCATAAATGCCGTTTCACGCCCCGCTTAAAAGACCCGGGACTATAGGAGCTGGGAAACACATGCGCCGGCAAAGAATTCCAAAGCCGAATGGTCTTACAGAGTTAACCGCCTCTGTGGTCTAGTGGTTAAGACCACCGGTTTAGACCCAGAGGTCCCGGGTTCGATTCCCAGCGGGGGGTACATCTTTGTGTACTCGGTTTGGTTGGTGGTAGGACTTGTTTGTCCGCCTGGCTAGCTACCACCATCTTATCTAAATATGTCGCCATAACATCAATGTTAGTAGCATTGTTGTGTTCCGGCAGCTAGAGATAAGATAGCCAGTGCCTCACTAGCTGAGGATCTCGGGTGAAGTGCGCTTCCACCAAATGGCCTTATCATCACTTAACACCAGGTGAGATCAAGGCACTGTGCTTACCCGTAAATATAAAAAAAAAAAAAAAAAAACGACTTGTTGAATTTTTTGGTACGAGTACTGATTGTCTGTACAGTATGATGGTGGTTCCTAAGACCAGCACGTGTAGTCCGGGAGAGGAAAGGAGAAGGCGGGATTAGATCAAAAAGTTCTTCAGAACACTCTCCGTAGTAATTCCGGTAGAAGACACTGAGAGAAGCAATGTCTCTTCGCAGCTGGAGGTCCTCTAGAGAGGCTGTTACCTCAGCATCTCCAAAAATGCGTACCGCTCGCCTTTACAGTCTATCAAGTGCATCGATGAAGTATTTAGCGGAGCCGTCCCTTAGATGGGAACAATACTCCATACTCGATCGCACCTGAGTCTTGTACAGCAAACAGCGCTGCTCGGGAGTGAAAAACCGCCTCACCTTATTGAGAATACCCAACTTACGGGAGGCAGTTAAAATAACACTCTCGATGTAACATTTTGGATTCAGTTCCTGGCCGATGTCCATGCCAAGAATGCTGAGGTCCATCGAAATGGATAACGGAGAGTTCTGAAGAGATGGAGGAGTAAGAAAGGGAGTTAGTTACCTTGGATGAAAATGCACAAGCCTGGGTTTTGCTGGCATAGATATAATTTTATTGTTTTCTTTCTATGTTTCGGAGCTTTTCATCATTGGTCCTCACGAACCGTAATGAATAGGTAAGTACAAAGAAAGCTGTTTTTATTTTTAGTTTATATGAAGTGATTATAAAACGAAAGGTGGAAGCGCACTTTACTCGAAATCTTCAGATATTAAGAAACTAGTTGTTTCAACTCTAACTGTCGGAACACATATAGGACGAAAGCCAAAAGGATTTAATTAATTTAGCCTGTACCCTCCGCTGGAAATCAAACCCAGGACCGCCGGGACTGATACCGGTGGTTTAACTAAAGGTGGTTTAACTAAAGTGGCGGTTAAAGTACGTAACTAATGTATGAAGGAAAACACACTAAATCGAGGCAGATCTCTTATGCTACCACTTAGATTACGTGATTTGGCAGACAAATGGCATAATACTAATAGAATTTTAAAAAATCGAGTTATTATTGTATGGGATTGACATAAAACGTCATTTATACAATATATCGTATGCGCTACTTGTCTAGTGGGAAACCACGCCGATTCTGCTCATTTTATGCTTTACCTTTACTGTAACACAGTCCCAATACTAAAGTAAAGCTTACAAAGACAGGCTTAAATGGCATGTAGATACAAATACAAAGTCTTACACGAGCGGTCGACCTTCCCAAGTCGTCGGCATCTCCGGTGGGAAACTAATAAACAAACTCGCGGCCGGTGTCGGACGTCTCGGCGCTCTTGCGGCGGGCTCGGCGCTACTCACGGCCTGCTGTGATAACTTCACAGTACTGTGTACGACACGTACACTTGGTACACATAAAAAATAAAAATAAAACAAATGGTGTCGCCGGCAAACTAGTAACTTATTTCCTAGCCTAATCCCTGACCTTTGTACTAATTTCCACCTCAAATGCCTCCGTGACATCATGAACATCAGATGGGAAGACCGTGTTAGAAACACGAGCGTTTTACGACGTGCAAATATTGGTGGCACTGAGGTATACCTCCCTGCAGATACATCTGATGTAACGACAACTGCGCTGGTGCGGGCACTTGTCTCGTATGTCTGAGAGTAGACTGGCGAAGTGCATCTTCTTTTCAGAACTCCAGTAGGTACGGTAAGCGTAAAAGCGGTGGCCAGTACCTGAGATACAAGGATATTCTGAAAAGGCACATGAAAAGGTGCAAAATAGAGCACTCACAATGGGAGGTGAAAGCAGCGCAGCGCCCCGAGTGGCAACGACTCATTTACCAACAGGTAAACAACTATGAAACCGAGCGTTGCAAATACCTGGATAGGAAGCGGGATGATCTGAAGGCCAGACCACCTGCGGCCATCACCTACAATTACGTTGGTGGGGTACTGACATGCCCAAAATGCGCTCGTAGCTTCTCCAACAAAATTGGGTACGTAAGCCACTTAAGAGCACATTTAAAGGCAGAGCAGCTAAAAAGATATGCCTATCCAGAGCATACAGTCGCTGTGGCCGAAATCGGTCAGGAGATATATATATGAATAGCGTATAAACATCGACTAGTTATCTGTTGTCAATAGACGGCATCAACTAGTTCGTCACCCGAACGAGAAGGTAAGTACAAACGATTTATGCGAAGATCCTGAAAATAGATCATCCGAGCTATTTTCAGGATCTTCGCATAAATCGTTATTTTCCAATCAACTGGTTTTTTTCATTATTGCAAAAAAATATTACTGACTTATCGTCAGTAATTTATCATCAATCCATCAGCAACCATTACACTACATTTAACACCGATGTATTCCACCAACACGTGTCAAACCTAGTCTTATTATAAGTTAGAGAGTTATTCCAAAGTGAGAGTGACAATATATGCGTCCGAAACTAATAACGAAAGTTTGTGGCCGTGTCCAACAACTTGAGCGCAGTCCACAACAACAACTACTAGTTGTAGCGCTTCGACAACGCGTTGTAACACAATATCGCTCTGGGTCACCTTTCCTTGCTGGTTATTTCTAAGGAATAATATTGTTATAATATTCATATTTATTTGAATAAATAGTAGGGTAATTGTATAGATATATTCATACTCATATGTCTCCTAAATCTTAGTGTTATTAACAGTTGTAGAAAACGACTTACTTAACTCAATTGGGACTCGAATCCACGACTTTTCACAATATGGGCAACAATTCATCCAATCAAGCTACATCGTGAGTTATCCAGCACGGTTTCATCAATGTTTAAAAATGTATCTATCATCTATCTAATCGATTAATATGATTCAGCTGTTTGATAAAAATTAAATTGTTGATTGTAGCTATCGCCCGGACCGCGATAAGTTGTAGTTAAGTACAGCAAGCAGCAAAAGTTGCTATTCACTTCAGCACTTTGTTAAACAAACTAAATAATCGAATAGGCGCTAGGCGCTTGTTAACTTCTAGTAAAGCAACTATGACGTAATACTAAGTTATTTTGGATGCTGACTATACTAAAGCAACTTGTATTTTCATATTCGATATAAATAAGAACCTATAGCATTGATAATGTAAAAAAACAATAAAAATAATCCAAAATTTTGTGAAAACCTTAAAATATACAGCTCATTCGAGGTCATAACGCAAGCAGCATTAAAACGAAACAAGCGTGAAGGAGAAACAATTAATAATAATGTCAATATGACATAAGAAGGAGCGTTTAGACTTCTGTACATAAGATATTGATGCTTAGTAAGCTTAAAATTTTGCTCCTTTGCTCCATCTGACTCCTAGATAGGTTGCAAGTTGATTTGTGATGAAGAGAGAGAAAGGATACTCGTAGAAATGCCCTCGCGACTTTCTTGCCGGTTCTTTTCAGTGCAAGGTGTCCTGCCGTAGACTGACAAACAGGCGATTGTGACCTTCATAAGAGTTTAATTAGGGCTAAAATGAGTATGAATTTTTAATTTTAATTATTATATATAGAAGGCAAATGAAGTACACCTTCGCTATGACAAAAGCAAATGGCGATGTGTGGTATTTAATAACCAGGCTTTAATTAATTAATTAATTAATACAAAATCTAAAATAGAAGTAGAATACTTGAATAGATTAATTTAAGGCTATAAAGTGTGTTCATAGAAAGTGTTTAGATTAAGGAACTCTTTAGACTTGGAAAAATATCAAGTTTTAAAGAGACTAGTTCTTAGAATCACAATTTAACTTAAATACAAAGAGAAGTAAAAACTGAAAAGTGTTGTACCTACGTATTATTATATTGCAGTGGAGATTTCTAAGTTTTGAATATTAAATCGGGAGGCTTCATCTAGCAATAAAGTACAAAATTATGGTGAGACAACAGCGTACTAACCCATAATAATATGTATTGTGGATGAGGGTCGGAAAGGTAGTAATTTAGCAAGGATTTTGTTTGTGCGTAATTATTTAAGGTTTCCTCCTGTGGGTATTGAACGATCCCGTACATTATGTGGGAGACCCTACAATGATACATATCCCTTCGTGGATGCTGTATGCCCGAAATGACTAATGAGAATCGAGGATGTTTTAGTTGGTGTCGGTTAGGGTGCGTGAGGTACGCCTTTGGAACCGGTGACAAGATAGTTCTCAAAATATCTTTACTCAAAACGGACTTTTTACAAAGTATGTTTGAAATGAAATGAAATTAATGAATAATTATGAAATAAATTTATAAATATTAACAAACTTATGTCATAATGTGACAAAATAAATGTCGACCCCGTACTAAATAAAGGCTTGCGCCTTTGTATGGCGGGCTGCAATAACTTAGTTATAATATTTCTACTTGTGTTCCATGGGAAAAGGTTTTTAGTATCAGGCCTGAAGACAGCCTTTAGAAGTTTAGATAGGTATTTCCCAAATACTCTCACGGCCTTCTCCTAAAAAGGGGTAAACAGCATTAACATCACTAATATCTAGTAATCAAAGTAGGTCTCTGAAGTGAAATAGATAACATCAGTGATAGGTTCCAAATAACCCTGCATATATAGAATAGAATAGAATAGAATAGAAAACACTTTATTTGTAACTAATACATTACACACAACAAAAATGAAATAAAATAAAATCTATTAAAAATAACAATATTAATAACAAATAGAATTTTATGTTATGTGTGCTGCAGAAGCACAAAAGTGCGGTAGCTCAGTGGCTGATTTTGCTTATACACAAAAATACATAAGTGTATATAAGCAAAGCACTGGTATTCTGCTATTACCTAGAAAACGGGGTAGACAAACAAAACAAAACTGTTAGCACTAATGTAGGCACTAAACAACACAATATTAAAAACAAATAGTGAAAATGGGAATTTAACAAAAATTAAAAATAAAAACACATAGATAAAAAAAAACCAATAATAATAATATAACTAAAGGGGCGAGGTTGGGAAGGGATTGACCGTGACCGCGACCTAAACAACGAAGTCCGCCATCGAGTACCCGTTGGGCATACCCATGCATTGCTTCTCTAGAAGAAAGGATTTAAAATATTTTTTAAAAGTGTACTTCGATGTTATATCGCCTATACAAAGTCTAAATACGAAAGTCTTCAATCAGCGCGTCCTAACCGACATGACATACGGAGTTGAAACGTAGATACTCACGTGGTTCACAAATTTTAAGACGCACAGCGAGCTATGGAAAGGGCTATGCTTGGAGTTTCTCTGAGGGATCAGATTCAGAATGAAGTGATCCAACACAGAACAAAAGTTATCGACATAGCCCACTGGATTAGCAAGCTGAAGTGGCAGTGGACCGACCATATTAGTCGCAGAACCGATAACCGTTAGGGTAAACGAGTTCTCGAGTGGCGACCGCGTATCGGCAAACGTAGTGTAGGACGCCCTCAGACTAGGAGCGACGAACTTCGCAAGGTGGCTGGCAAGAGCTGGATAAGAGTAGCCACGGATCGTGCTCAGTTAATGATGCTGATGATAATCGAGTGTCAGTGTGTTTTATATATAAATTAATGACAATACCAGTTGCTATTGTTCATTGCACAAACAACTAATAAGTAATTATCACGTACGCAACTAATTAGTGCAGCCATTGTTACCCTTTAGACAGATCAGCACGGTAATTAGCTAATTTATCAGTGATCCATTCACTGGAACGCAGATTCGTACACTACTTTCAACCTGTTATTGTGATATTTTTAGTTTTATTCAGAAGTGAAACTTCGGATCACTAATGGCTAGTACACCATCTCTGTGGTCTAGTAAGTTAAGACCACCGGCTTAGACCCAGAGGTCCCGGGTTCGATTCCCAGCGGGGGGTACATCTTTGTGTACTCGGTTTGGTTTGTTTGTCCGCCTGGCTAGCTACCACCATCTTATCTAAATATATCGCCATAACATCAATGTTTGTAGCATTGTTGTGTTCCGACAGCTAGAGATAAGATAGCCAGTGACTCATTAGTTGAGGATCCCGGGTGAAGTGCGCTTCCATCAAATGGCCTTATCATCACTTAACATCAGGTGAGATCAAGGCACTGTGCTTACCCGTAAATATAAAAAAAACACTCAAAATTTGTGATATCGATGCACTGTTTACCACTTTTTGGAAGAAGGAAGTTAAAAAATGTATGTATACATATATGTATGTAAAACTTCAATCAGAAATACTTGAAAATGTGGTCTTGATTTTTATTTCAAACCAGACTTTAATGTTCGCTGCGAGTAGAATTTTTCTAAAGAAAATGTTTTGAATTAATATTTGTTATTACAAGTTCAAGTTTAGAAGCTGTTATTATAGCTAACTTTTTTTATATTAAACTATAAAATTTACAACATTACCCTTTATAGCTATGCTTTTCTTTTCAAATAATAAAATATTAATTTTAATGTGTTTCATGAAATAAACATGTAATCATTAATGGTTTTCGAGGACTCTGAGTACGACAGTTAGTTACATAAATACTTACACACTGAAACAAGTTCACAGACATACACCTCGTAACTAATCCTCGCATAAGGACGATGGCGTAGGACGCTGGGTAGTGTCCGGTAGCCAACAGGACATTAAATCTTTCAACCTACTCTTTCACAAAGTCAGACAGATTGTCAGTAGGTACTCTGTTGTGCCCATTACTAAGAGGTTGTTCCGAAAACCTGCGTGGACAGTTAGAGTGACTCTCCATTGAAGCCAAGCTGTGTGGAAATCAACCAATAGAGTCCCTTTATTTTAACTTCTCAGCTCTGCTCCAGTATTGGTTCATTTCGACACAGCTCGGCTCTGCTCAGCTAATAAAAGCTTCATAAGAGTGACAGCAGTCTCACAGCACTTGCTGAGAGGGTGTCGGTTGTCATGTATATACCATAGCTTAAGATGTTTAATGTTATCTATTTTTAGACAATAAATAAGTTTTATTTAAATGAGGAATACAAAATGTGAAGGGTCTCCTACCGTTCGACCTTCGGAGTGAATAAGATTTTAATGCTCATGTTTTATAAACCTGAAACCCGTGCGTCGTAAGCAGGACGCAGTAATTGGTTTGTTCCGGTCAGCGCAATATCACACTTGTTTTTATTTTAGTTTCACTGTGATGACCCATGAGGCGCAAACAGGCGGGCCTCAGAGATGGAAATCCAGCTATTATCCTAAAAAATAAATTAACAGACTTCTGAAAATAGAAATAAATAAAAAAATCATGACAATTGGACGGCGCAAGGAAGTCCTACTTACTCTTTCTTCATTTCAGTCATTTACAGTCTACGAGCAATTAACCTTTACGCTGTGCTCTTATTTTGGAAGTGTATTTTTATATATACATAAACATCATATTTCTCTCTCCCTAGTGGTAGGTAGTTATTTAGCAGATACCTACTATAGAAAAAGACCAATCTTGTTTTTACTCAGGAGAGTCAGTCATCACAGTAGTTGACTTCAATTAATAAAGAAAACACGGCGTCACCAATGGTGTTAAGCTGTGTACACTACCGTTTCCGCATGAAAAATCAGCGGTCCGCTATTCCGCGGTTTGCCGATATTATTTAAATCGAGTGATACGCGCCGCTGCTTCAACTATGTCAAATTGTTGTTTTAATTTACACGGGAATGGAAACCGCAAATGAATACTTCAATTATATTGTATGCAAGTTATCATTTTATTAATAAAAATGCAAATTCATTTAAAACACTTTGAAATAAATAAAAACTAAACTCAACTAACTTTTTAATTACTTTTTAGAGCTATTTCCTTTTACACTTTTACAGTTAGTTACATATATTAAATGTACACAAACAAATTAGAAATAACTCTATTTGAATTAACTTAGTAGCAACAGCCATAAAAGGTTCTAACACATTTCCATTAACAACACAAGATAATCTCCAATAATGTACCCAAAACTCGAGAAATAATTAAAGTAAGCGGACAGAAGTCTTTACGTAACCTGATTGAAACTCCACATAATAATAGATATTAAGAGGGGGTATAAAGGTAAATCACCAATCGTAGATTTGATTTTAACACAAGAAGATAAACCACGATTTACCCGAAAAAAATATCATAGATACTACAGCATACTTGAAAGGGACTGGCTTAAGCGAAAACATAATATATTAAAATTTTATCGATAAAATAAAATCACAAACTTACGTCTACTTTTCAACTAGAATCAATTTATTTTCAATTTGACGCATATTACTGAGCCAATATTTTAACATATAATATCAAATTATATTACCGAGCGACTGTATTAGCGATTTGAAAAAAAAATGTATATTTTACGAGTAAATAAACTAAAACTAATTCGGCGCTTACGACATTCTTATTCCGTGCAGAACGCTGCAGTCTGTCGCACCTGACCCGAGGTAACAGGCATGTTTTGTTTCATCGATTAGTCGCGATCACTCTGTTGAGACGAGAGGACTGTGTTTCTGTGCTCAGGGCGCCGAGAAAATATTTCGTTAAAATATAATATTATTATCATAATATTGTTATTATTTCTTTTCATTGGTGATGAGTAGTCTCACCTTGAAATATCGACCCTTACGTATTAACTTTAGAGCTCACTATACAATGTATTAGAAGCGCTGAAGCAATGACGGCGACGCGGGTACCGGGTATAGTATATGCAAAACAGAACGATGCTTTTGACCACTCGTATTGGTGGCAGTATGTATAGTAATTTTTTTTCACAGTACATAATTAAGTTGAATTAGCTATTCTGGAAGTATTGTATCATACTTCGTATATTACCGTACAAACTTGTGATTTACAATTATTTTGTATTTCAGAACTGCTGCAGCTCGTAAATGTCGTAATATCTCACAAGCCGATGAATGCTATCCGGTCAAACTCGTACGCAAAAATCTCTCATCAACTCTGTTAGTTCGTTACAGTTGTTTAATTTAAAGCTATTCGTATATTTATTTTTATAAAAACCATAGAATGTAAACATAATATTGATTTTTTTATATGTTAACACATGAAAAGTCTGTCGTTGCTGACTGTACAATCCAGCTCGAAGATCTCGTAGATCTCGAAGAGCTCGCAGATGAAATGCCTCGCGATACCTGAAAAATGAATGTAAAAGCTTATTTCTATAAAAATGAACTTGAATTTGGTCCAGAATTATCTTTTCAAATATTTTACTAAATGTGGGTAGCACAGAAATTGGTCTAAAGTTAGTGGGGTCAGATGTGCTACCTGATTTGTATAATGGAATTACTTTACTGTGCTTCATCAGGTCAGGAAAAACACCACAGTCAATACATTCGTTAAATATGCAAGCTAAAACTGGAGCTATTGTCTCAATAACGGATTTAGTGACGTCAACGGAATTACCCCACAAATCAGCAGTCTTTTTTTTTATTAAGAGTGTTAAAAGTTTTAATTATATCTCTAAAATCAATTTTTTTTAAACTAAAATGGTTTTCACTAGGTTTGACATTTTCCTTTAGAACCGCTTCAGCTACAGTGGGGGACGAGTCCAAAGTCTTTGTAGTTGAAACTGGAATATCAGTAAAAAACTTCTCAAATGCCGCAGCAACATCACCATCAGAAGTTAAGATTTGATTTTCGAAGCTCAATTTGTACTCATTGTTACGACTTTTGACATTTCCAGTTTCACTATTTATAATATTCCATGTCATTTTTATTTTGTTATCACTTAGCTTAATCTTTGAACTCAGGAATTTTGCCTTTGCTAATCGACATACTGTTTTAAATAACTTAGAATATTTTTTGACATACAATTTGAAATCTTCACTGGTGTTATAGTTGCGTTCATCATATAGCTCATAAAGTCGCTTTCTACTTTTGTGGATACCAATTGTAACCCATTCACTAAAAGTAACAGTACCACTAACCGAGATCATCTTTGGAATAAAAGTTTTATTAAATTCTAAACAATATTTATAAAAGAAATCATTATAAAATTTATTTGGGTTATCATTATATTCTACATAACATATATTATCATAGAGATTGTTTTGAAGCGTTCCAGACGACCTGCAGTTTTTGGTACAACAGTGATAATCTGTTTCTTCACTTGCTGACACTGATGTGGAAGGCTGACCATTTTGCCACAATGATCAGAGTCTAGTTTATTAATAATGAGTTTAGACAGAGGTACTAGATCAGTGTATATATTATCGATACAAGTGGCCGAAGTGGCAGTTATTCTAGTCGGCTCCAAAAATAAATTATTCAAATTATATGATTGAAATAAATTTTTAATTTTGATAGAACCTGTAGACTTTTCTAACAAATTAATATTAAAATCACCGCAAACAACTATCTTTTTACCTACATTGCGGATTTTATATAATGCTTCATCCATTACTTTTTCAAAATAATCATACAATGCTGACGGAGGCCTGTATAACTTAATACAACAAGTCGCTCCAGCTCCACACAAGCTATTTCTATTGTTTGCTCAACCGAGAGGCTCATTATGTCTTTTCTTTCCTTTAATTTTAACTTCTTATCAGCTATAATTAAGGAGCCACCATGAATTGAATTTACTCGACTGAACGAACTACCTACCAAATGATTATTAAAATTGAACATGAACTGATGATCTTTAAGCCAGTGTTCAGTAATACACAGAATATCAACTTTATTATCGTTCATGAACAATTCAATCTCTGGATCTTTGCCCATCATTCCTTGAATGTTCTGGTGAACCATACTGATTGACTGAACATTTTTAATAATTGTAGGTTGAGACGGGCTTTTCTTAGAATTAATTACACATTTATTTAAAATATTACCAAACATTTTGCAAGAGAATTCCTCTTTTGTCTTATGATTTAATTTAAAATCGTCATTAAAGAAAAGCTTTGTAAAAAAGCTTATTATAAAGTGTCTGATTACATTCAAGACAAAACAGCATGGGTTAAAAATGCTTCAATCACCCCAACAGGTATTTATAATTTAAAATATTTTTAAGTAATTTTAAACTTGTATAAGTTGATAACGGCATATAATTTTGTAAATGTCGTTACTTATATAAAAACTGTGGAGTTCTTCTCCACAACTAAAAAATAGACGTCCTGAATGGGTAGTAGGTAAAAAAAATGTTTGGACGATTCAAAAGTTCTTTTCTAAAGTTTATTTGAATACAAAATATTTGACACTTTGACTTTGACTTTGATTACAGAAAGTCTGTTTATCTTAAGTGTAAACAATATCTTAGTTTTTTTTACCATTAAAAAAACAATAAAATTTTTCATTAAATTTCAATAGTAAGTCCTATAAAGATTGTTACATTTTAAGACAAGTTAGAATGAACAGACCTTAAATACATAATTTAATGCAAAAATGTTTTTAACTTACCTTCTTTCTGTCTGTTCTTTGCAGTACAGGTACAAGCCAGGGAACGAATTCTGAAAAAAAAATGTAAACCTATGAATCTATGTAAATAAAGCGATATTTTTGTAATAAAATTAGACTTCTTTTTTTACATTGTCGACACTCTTTGAAGAAGAGATATAACAGTAAGAGCACTTACACACGAGCAGCACTTTGGTATCAATAGAGGTAACTGTAGCGTCGGATGGTAGGCCTTTGACCTTTAACGTGTCGACAGCAACCGCTGACTGTTGCAGTTACTTCTGTCGATAGCAAAGTGCGACTGAAAGGGATAATATAATCTACATGATACAAAAAATAATCTACATAATACAAAAATGCTTAAAGATTTTATGGCACCTACGCCTTTATAAAATAAAACAATATTAAATATTTAAAGTAGCAATATATAATAAAAATATATGATATCATTACTTACCTTTGCGTATTATTTACCACCAGCAAAGAGTATTTTAGTGTTTCGAAGTACAGCTAGGTGATCCGACTCGCACTTAGCCGGTTTTTATCTGATTATTTTAGGTATACTGTGCGGGATCGCACTAAACACGAGTACACACGAGGGAGCGACCTGCCAATCTGTTGCGTTGGCCGCCACGCCGTACGCACGGACGAAAGCGGGGCGTGAAAGGGGCGCGGGTGGAATCTGTTTTTTTTCTAGGTTTATACGCCCTCTTAACTGTAACCTAATATCCGTTTTCCATTCGCGTCGCGCCGCTCTCCGGGGCCTTCTATTTTCATTGGGCCCGGCCGATCCCGTCGGGCAACGTTTTTTCGTTTCCTACTTTTAATTAAAACGGAACAATTCTATCCCATCTCTTAATCGACTCTTTAAAAGTTGTAATTTGAATAATTTTTCTTCGGGCCAACTTCGAATGAAATCGCGAGGCTGCAGGATGGAGAGTTCACGCTTTATAATGTACTTGTGCAGGTTAATCTTCATCACCTTTGCTTATTAAATACCTACAATACGTATAAGATAGCTTTTTGTGTTTACTCCTTTGAGATAGGTAATTTGCGAGTGCGTTTGAAAAGGTCAAAAGTGACAATTAAAAAAAACTGCTTTTTTTTAATAATTCCGTTATAATAGTTTTATTATTAATCTGTCACGCGAGACATGTAAGATTACACAACATACAGTTTTTAAAAAACACGTATGCTTTATGTTTACCGCGTATCTGCATTTGCTGCTTCTTTAGAGGAACAAGTTCAGTGGATACTTGAATGACCAAGATATTCACTATTTTGTCTTCCTGTAAAATTGAGTAAAAGCAGATACGCGGTTTTTACAAACTGCTCTTACGCGGTCTGGGTGCCTAGTGCGAGTTTTAATCGTCATTCGATCACATTAACGAAAACGAGAAATTGTATGGCAAAAATTTAACTCTCTTCGTGTGTCGCCAGGAGGCGCTGCTTCAATGCCATACTAATAATAATTTTCATAAAAGTTATCGAATTAATACGGATAGTAAACAAAACTCACACTAGGCACCCAGCACGCATACCGACGATCTCTGACACAAGTTTTAGTCGGCTTATTTTTTGTTCGTCATAGAGTTTAGGTGAAAGTGTTGAAAGATTTTCTACCATATAGATTGGAGTTGCCTAATTCTGACAATCTGGGTCAAACACCCTTACTGTTAGTTATCGTGGTTGTATCCGACCCCTGAAAATTTATTCAATGTTAAACAGTAAAAGGTTAGGCAAGCTTTTTTAGTCGACCAAATTCAGTAAAAGTGTTGAAATTTATATTTGCACGTGCCGTTTGATCCTTTTGACAAATCGACAATTTAATGTCGTCTATTGTCATGGAATATTAACATATGTTAAAAGCTATATAGTGCTTTAGGTGAGGCTATGTAGCACTTCAGCTTTAACTGCGAAAAAACTGTTTATCTACTCGTATTTGTCTATGTTACGCCAATAGTTTATACAGCTAGGTCCGCTTCAGTGAATATCTGTATCCTGTTTAAAACTTTTTTTATGAAATTAAAAAAAAATTGTCTTGTTTCTTAAAAGCTAGAAATAACAAATGTATACCGTAGCGTCGATCAGTCAAGTACCCATCGACGGGCAACAAATATAAAATTGTCTTGACAATTACGAACACAACAAAAAATAAATTTGCCAAATCGGTCGAGCCGTTATCAAGCAATGCTTTGACATACATGGCAAGTGATTTTTATTAATAAGTATCGAGCTCCTAGAGGAGATCGATGGCGCAGTGGTTAACGCGACCGGTCTGCGAGTGCTGAGGTTAAGCAACTTTCGCAAAGGCCGGTCATCGGATAGGTGACCAAAAATTTATCATCTCGAGCTCCTCTGTGCCTCGAAAGGCACGTAAAGCCGTTGGTACCGGCTGCATTAGCAGTCGTTAACAACCACCAATCCACACTGGGCCCGCGTGGTAACCACCACTATATAGTCCGTTCTCCCTATCCATCCATCGGGAAGGCTCGTGCACCAGCAGTGGGGACATAAAATGAGCTGATGATGATGACAGGTATAGATTACTTATTTTGATAGATGACAACTTATACCAGCGTCTTGTTGTCCACAGGACGACATAATTTTGTATGACAAGGTAAACAATAGAATATATTCAGTAGGTAAGCCTTGTAAAAATATAATGTAATCTGAATACATACATTTCTAATGAATTAATTACCACACGCGAATATAAGAATTATTCATGGAACTTGTGTTTATAAACAAAAGCTCTACGCCAGGTAGATAATGTTAATATTGAATTTCACCAATTAGTTAGTTATGTTAGGTATAATTATGTCAGTAATTAA
The DNA here is from genome assembly GCA_963082485.1 of Eudonia mercurella. Classification (NCBI taxonomy): domain Eukaryota; kingdom Metazoa; phylum Arthropoda; class Insecta; order Lepidoptera; family Crambidae; genus Eudonia; species Eudonia mercurella. The sequence goes on along the minus strand of OY720025.1, from coordinate 535,124 downwards.
AAAAAACTTAAAACATAATGTAGTTAAAAACAGATTTCTTGAACACAATGTAGAGATAGTTTATGAAAATTATTTCAATACTATCAGTAGGGTATTATTGGGCATTCTACTTCACTTTTTCTTAATCGTTCGCTCACTTCGTTCGCTCTCTCGAAAAAGTGAATTAGAACGCCCAATAATCGATATGGATTATTAGCTTTTCCGTTATTTAAGCGTAGCAACCATTTTATGTAGTCATTTCTGAAAAATCCTTTTAACACTGCAGTCAAATTTAATTTTTAATCATAAAATATAATGAAATTCTTAAAACAAAAAGAATCGTTAAAATTGGAATGTATTTGTCCAACTTCATTGACAGGGGCAAGTCGACATGGAAAGTTATTGCCAAATACAATTCGTTGTATTGTTTGCGGTCCATCTAATTGCGGGAAAACCAACATAGTAATAAGTTTATTATTACATAAAGATGGTCCACGATTTCGAAACCTGTACGTGTATTCAAAATCTTTGTATCAACCTAAATACATTTATCTCGAAAAAGTTTTAGAATTGGTTCCAGGTACGTCATTTCACAAATATAATCATAATAGCGAAATATTGAACCCTCACGAAGCGTCACCGGATTCCATTATTATTTTCGATGATGTTGCTTGTGAAAATCAAAACAACATCCGTAACTATTTTGCTATGGGGCGTCATAGGAATATTGATTGTTTTTATATCAATCAAACTTACACCAAAATACCTAAACAACTCGTAAGAGACAATTCTAACATGATTATATTGTTTAAACAAGACGACGTAAATTTAAAACATGTTTATGATGAGCATGTAGGGTCTGATATGTCATGGCTTCAATTCCGTGAAATGTGTTCAACTGTTTGGAAAACACCATACAATTATATTGTCATAAATAAGGATTGTGAGCGAAATAAAGGATGCTATAGAATGACGTTTGATACATTTATAGTCGTAGATTAATAATTACATATACGGATGTTATAATATTTATAAATCATTTCCACATGAGATTTGGAGGTGAAAGGAAACCCAATAAAATGGAAAGAGATCTAAAGAGACAAATCATTAAATCAGCATCAGCTGTTAAAAGAAAGTTTGACATGATAAAGGATGCAAAAAATACAAGAAATAATACGTTAGAAACAATATTTAAACCCATAGTTGACCCTCTTAATATGATAGCAAATAAAAATGATGAAAAGCACCATGACAAAGAGACTGTTTATAACCCCGTATTTAAAAAAATAAAGAATAATGAAAGCGAAGCGTCGTATTCGTCTATTGAAGAATTTAACGAACTAAGTAGCGAAGATGAGGAAGAAAATCATGAACAATTCCGAACAACCGACAAAACCCTTACTGTATCACCTACTCAAGACCATGATGTGAGTGAAGGTTCGTTCAAATCGCTACAATCATCGCCAAACGTTAAAAGTCAATCTTTATCATGGTCTACATCATCTGAAGTATTTAGTGCTATACCTTTTGGAATAAGAAATGAACAAGGAAAACTTATGCTTGGAAAAAGTCGCGTTTATGATGACGGCACCACTCTAATAAATGGAAATCATAATTTGAGAAAAACTCTCGGTTTAAAAGAACTATTGTATAAAAAGAAACCAAATCTAGATGATATCACAGATAACGACCTTGAAAACTATAAACTACTACTTATCGATACTAATGCACACAGACGTAATTATGATCCATCTAAACCAATAAATAGCAACAAGGGATTTAAATACATGAATATTATAAAGCCATTATTCAAAATCTCTAGAAAACCAACCACTAGTACAGTGAGTATTCCTCGAGGAAAAGGTATTGAACTTGTAAAAAAAGTAAAAAGAAATACAGATTTAGTTTACTGGGATGATCCTAACGAGTTAGTAAAACGACTGCAATTACTGTTCGCATCACGAGATGCTGGTAACACTGGGTTAGATAATGAAATTATTGCAATCATCGAGGAACTTCACGAAGCCGGTATCATAAACAAAGAATAAAAACAAATAGCATCGGGAAATTTGTGCAGTATACTTACAGTAAACAAAGCATCGGGACCGCAATGAATATAGATAAATTCGGTCATCACGTTCATAAACGTTTACGATTATCTGAACATATTGATATCTATAACGATACGTTACAGAAGTCTGAAACGGGAGAATACGATTTAAAATCATCCAAACTAAAAGGCTTGTCGTCTCCAGACAAGGACGATGAAGCTGTAAATAAAGCATATTTGGATAAAACAGTTCAAGAGCTGAGAAACGAAATAAGCCAAGTAAATAGTCGTGTATTAATTTATTTAAAGAACTTGGAATCAGCGAGAACAGACCGTTTATCTTCTATGTTTTACTCAAAAATAGAAATAGACCGTATGATTCAAGCCAAACAAAAATGAGTAAGAAAGAAATTGTAGACGAACTTCACAGAGCGGCGAGAAGAAATTTTCCACGTCGAAGTACAATTATAAAAAGAATAGATGATTCATGGCAAGCAGACCTTATGGATTTTCAAAAGTACTCACAGTTTAATAAAGGATATAAATATGTTTTAGTCGTAATTGATACTTTATCAAAATATGTGTGGGTTAATCCTTTGAAGTCAAAGAATAAAAGTTGCGTTACAAATGCAATGCAAAATATATTAACCACTTCATCTCGAAAGCCCAAAAATTTACAAACAGATTTAGGCAAAGAATTTTACAATGAAAATTTTAAACAATTGACGATAAAATATAACATAAATCATTACTCCACTTACTCTGTAAAAAAAGCTGCAATTGTTGAAAGAGTAATAAGAACTCTAAAAAGTCATCTTTACAAATTATTTAGCATCTGCGGTAAATATCAATGGATACAAAAAAATTTGGAAGACGTTGTACTATGCTACAATAATACTATTCACCGTGTAACAAAACTTAGGCCTATTGATGTTAGCAAAGAAAACCAGTTGATTGTTAGGTCTAACATTATTAAATCACAAATTACCAGAAAACATCAAAAATTTAAGTTCCATCTTGGGGATCAAGTCCGGATAAGTAAATACAAAGGGGATTTCTACAAAGGTTATACTCCAAACTGGTCAACAGAAATATTTTATGTTATTAAAGTCAATCATACAAACCCAGTTACTTATCACTTGGAAGACAAACATAAACAGAGAATTTTAGGATCTTTTTACGAGCATGAATTACAGAGAACCAAATTTCCAGATATTTATCTTATCGAAAAGGTTTTAAAAAGAAAAGGAAACAAACTCTTTGTCAAATGGTTAGGTCTCAGTGATGGTGAAAACAGTTGGGTTGATAAAAATTCATTGGTGTTTTAATATAAACTAAGCATTATTATTTATACGCTCACTTTATAATCATCGATGACGGAAGGAAGTGGTATTATTAACAACTTAATAAATAACATTCCGTTTGAGTTACATTTACCTGGATATCAATTTTGTGGTCCAGGCACAAAACTTAAGAGAAGATTACTCAGGGGCGAACGAGGTATAAATAAATTGGATGAAGCTTGCATGTACCACGATATCGCTTACAATAATAAAGATTGGAACGTTAGACATAACGCCGATTTAGAACTTTTAAATATGGCAAAGAAAAGATTGAAATCGAAAGATGCTGGGAAAGGAGAAAAGATTGCATCATGGATAGTAAAAAATGCAATGAAAGCAAAACTTAAAGCCGGAGCAGGAGTACGGTCATTCATGAAAGGTGTTAAAAAAATTCAAAAGCAAATGAAAAAATTAAAATGTAATGACAACCGCACGACTATAAAATATGCGCATGCAGCTGCAAAAAAAGTGTTTTCTAATATAAAAGGAATACGCTTCCCACGCTGCATTCCTGTTCCGAAAACTGGTGGGTTGTTACCCCTCATACCAATCTTTGCTGGTTTATCAGCTCTTGGTTCACTCGCTGGAGGTGCTGCAGGTATAACAAAGGCTGTTAACGATTACAAGGTTGCTCAAAAAAATCTTCAAGAATCTGAACGTCATAACAAGATGATGGAAGCCGTTGCACTTGGGAAAGGATTGTATTTGAAGTCTCACAAAAAAGGAGCGGGCTTGTACTTACAACCTCCAAAAAACTAATTAAACGGTTACCCAAACGAGCACTTACTAATCTAGATATATTAAAGCACTCAGTTCATATTCCATATTTTCGTGGCGTTTTTATGCGAGATACGTTACCATCAAAACCAAAAAAAATTGAATGTGCTATTCTAAATTTAGATAGTTCCAGAAATCCGGGAACTCACTGGGTAGCCTATGTCAAGCAAAATGAATACTGTGAATATTTTAACAGTTTTGGTAACTTAAAACCTCCGTTAGAATTAATAAAGTATTTGAAAGATATACACATAAATTATAATTACAAACAGTATCAAACTTTTGGCACTACGAACTGCGGTCATCTTTGTTTATTATTTTTAATTAAGTATTGGAAAAATCATTTATATAAAGGTTAAAATTAAAATAACTTGACAGTATAATTATGTCTTTCACTGTATCCATAACTGGGCAGGGAGCCTCCCTCGTAACAAACTACTCACCTACTTTAGAATTACGTGGAGAATATGAGTGTGGACTTCTGTACTTTTCTACATTTAATTCTATTCCTAATATAGACGAAAGAAATAATAAGTTTTACTATGGTAATAATGAGGTCATTGAAATTCCAGAAGGATCATATGAACTTCAAGACATTTGTGATTTTTTAAAAGGCAATGTCAAGAATACTGCATTAAAATTGAGTTGTAATAATAATACACTCAAAACCAAAATATTCTGTTCAGAAGATGTTCACTTTGAGAAAAGTAATTCCATCGGTAAAATTTTAGGTTTTGCTAGGGAAACAATAAAGGCTAATATAAGTTGCGAATCTCAGTATCCAGTCAGCATTTTATCTACAACCATCGTTCGCATCGAATGTGACGTAGTTGGAGGATCATTCGTGAATGGAAAAGCAAGCCATATAATTTACGAATTTGTACCTAACGTGCCACCAGGCTATCGAGTTATTGAGATACCCAAAAACTTAATATATTTTCCAGTCAACCAAAATTCAATCAGTGCGATTAATATTAGATTACTAGACGGTCATAATAAGCAAATCAATTTACGAGGTGAAGAAGTACAACTATACTTGCACTTTAGAAAAAATGATAAATTTCAATAAAAACCCTACCCCATCAGGTGTTCAAGTCAGTTCCAAAGGTGCATTTAATAAAAGAACACCGCTTTTATTAAAAAAGAAACTTACTAAAAATAATAAAGATTTCCTAAAGCTAGTAGGCTTGTTAAAATGAATATATTAAATATATCTCAGCCGACATCATACGACAACAGTATCGAGAGTTTTGAATATCATTCGTATAAGCCTTATGTAACAAGTTTCAACAATAATGATGAAATAAGAATACCAATCAATCAGCAAGATTTGTATGTGTTGCCGTCACGCAGCACTTTGTATATTGAAGGTAAAGCTGATGTATATAACAGAACCACTAAAGAAAAGGTAACAAGTATGCATTTTGTAAACAATCCAATGTTATTTCTATTTCAAGATATTCGATATGAGTTAAATGGAATAGAAATAGATAAAATAAAAAATGCAGGTATCACGACGACAATGAAGTCTTATTTGTCGTTGAATGAAAATGAATCCAAAAGTGCAAAAGTATGGGGTTGGTCTCCTGCAGGAATAACCAATGTTACAAGCGGAGTTTTTTCTGTCTCAATACCATTAAATAAAATATTGGGATTTGCAGAAGATTATGAAAAAGTTTTAATAAACTGTAAACATGAGTTAGTACTGTTGAGAAGCAACACAAATGTCAATGCATTAAAATTGAGCAAAGAACAAATTGTGGAAAATATAGCTATAGATAAAATCGTTTGGCGTGTTCCGCATATTAAAGTGTCAGATCGAGAGAGAATTAATTTATTAAAACATTTAGAAAAAGATCGGGCCATCACACTGGCCTTTCGTAATTGGGACTTGTATGAATATCCGTTACTACCCAAAACACGTAAGCATACTTGGTCTATTAAAACTTCATCGCAAACAGAGAAACCTCGATTTGTTATTATTGCCTTACAAACAAACCGAAAACATAATGCTGAAATGTCAATGGCGGAGTTCGACCATTGCAATGTTCGTGACGTAAGAGTGTTTTTAAATTCATCATATTACCCCTACGAAGGACTTAACATCAATTTCTCTGACAACAAGTTTCTATTAATATACGAACAGTACGCAAGGTTTCAACAGTATTATCACGGACGTCGATCAGAACCGTTGTTGAGTTTAAAAGATTTTAAAGATATTGCTCCTTTATTTGTTATTGACTGTTCTCGCCAACAAGAAATGTTAAAGGGATCAATCGATGTAAGAGTAGAAATCGAAACAGATCAAGAGATACCTGATCAGACCGCCGCATATTGTCTTATACTGAACGATTGCATATTTGAATACAAACCGCTGAGTAGCATTGTGAAAAAGCTATCATGAATAACGAAACTATTATAGTGGATATGCAAGGATTTAAGGATTTGAAAAATAATTTTATTGTAAAAGAGTTATCAATAGCAACTAAAAACCATACGCAGACGTTCTTAATTAAGCCACCATATGCTTTTAAAAATCTAACAGATGAAGAAAAGAAGCAAGTCCGTTGGTTAGAAAGGAATCGCGGGCTCAAATGGAGCGAAGGATTCATTGATTACCGCGAATTTAGACGAATAATAGTTCCTTATTTAAGCAGTAAGAAGGTATTAGTAAAGGGATTGGAAAAAGGAATGTGGGTTCGCGAGCTATGTCAAGATTGCGAAATAATGGAGTTAGAAGAAAAAGGTTGTCCTAACTTTTTAAAATTATATAGTGATTACCATGTAGATGTAAATAAATTTAATTGTGAATATCATAAAAAAATGTGTGCTTTAAAAAATGTTCTGTGTCTAAAAAAGTTTTACACTTTAAATGTTACTTGATTTATTAATGTAATACAGTATTTTCCTCAATAAAATGTGTCTAAGTATTTTTTTGTTTTATTTACTAAAGGAAAAAGGGTTGAATGAAACGATCTTAGTATTCAATTCAATTATATTTATTTGAAAATTTCTTAAAAACTATAACTATATCCACAAACTTTTTTTGATATATTGCTAATGATAGCCTCTGTTTGATCCATTATGGGGTCAATATGCTCCGTTACCACATACTGCGCACATAATAATGGATCAGTATGATTTTTTTCCAAGTCTAACACTTCAATCTTTATTAAACGACGACCTTGAATCAGCGTACTTTTCATCACGTAAGAATGATGTTGCTTCAGATAACTTCTTTTTTGAGGTCTCTTCTTTGTGATATTTCTCATCACCTTGTTATACAGCGGGGAATCGCATCGCAATTCATCTGCTCTCCAATTCGGATACTCCTCTGTAAATCCCTCGAGCATATCTTGAGCGTTCTGTTCAAAAGTCGGAGATGTCGATTGCACGACCTCCTTGTTGATGCTGAACGACAACGAGTTCTCTTGAGTATTCTAAAAAATTAAATAAAATAAAATAATTAATTACATACATATAACCAAAACTATTATCCTCGAAGGGTTAGTCAGAGACTAGGCAATAAGGACGGCAAAAGCAGTCCTCTACCATAGTCCACTTTTCACCAAATAGCGATACAATTACAGTAAGAAAAAAATTATTTTATAATCGTATAAAATTATCTAAACTACTTACCATGTTGATATTATCTAGCTGGACTACTGACGCCTTCACTTTGATAATTGAAATTGAAACTAATTTGAAACCCATTTATATTAATGTAGGTATATGATGACACAGCAACACGTGTATGTAGGTACAATGTAGGTTGCTTACTCGAAAATTATAAGATTTTGTAACAATATGTAAGTAATTTGCAATTTAGCAAAATAAAAAAACATTATTGATATTAATAAAGAATGATTAACTTAGCAATAACGTGACCTGATTTGTATTAAATAGGTTTCATATTACCTTATAATCAAAAGAGTTGTATTACACAACCTACTCTGAAACTGACTTGTTCAAACTTGTTTGCGTTAGAACTTTCTTACTTATTTACCGTCAATGTTTTATTATACAAAGGTACCTATATACTAAATTAAATAAAAATGCAAGTTAGTTTGTTACTTTTATATTTTATTAGGTATATTAAAACAGCTGGGTAGGTACAATAAATTTACATTACATTTCATAATATAAGATACATTTCCTATTCAAACAATGAATCTGAGCAAAAGCAACTACTTAAGTATATTGAAAACCGGGTTACAATACTTTATAACAGGTTCATATTATTTTTAATTCAAACAATGAATCTTAGTAATGATAATAAATAATAATACATTTTTTTATTTCTCAAGCCCTAAGTATAATAAGATTTTATATAATAAGAGCCTTTTTCGCGTTATAGTCAAGTATCTAACCACTACATTAACTACCAGTTATATTTTAACGAGTTTACGTTTAAGCAAAAGTATTTAGGGCTGATTTTTCAATCGTCGGTTAAAGTTTATTCATTGAATAATTTTGACATAATGACAGATTCTCTATAGAAATTATGTCACAATGACAATGTTATTCGTTAAATAAAACTTATCTGAGGATTGAAAAATCGGGCCTTAATCAAGTATTGCAATATTATAAATAAATATGTAGGTTTTACAAAAACACAAATGTTGAAAAAATTTCCACGAGCAGGATTTGAACCTTTCAACATTTGTGTTTTTGTAATTTGTTCGCAACAAAATTTGCTTTAAAAATCATTTTGAACATTTTATGTAGGTTTTACTAGTAGCAATGAAGTATTTACAAAATTGAAGCAATGTTGGAAACCTCTGGTTTTTTTAATATTCAGCAAAATATATAGTTTATCGATTAGTGTGAAAAGTTGCAGCGTAAGTAAAGTATAACATTCATATTTTAACATTTGCTGTGTAAAAAAGGTCAGCAACCTTTCGATAAAGCGCTGTCAGCGATTGTCCGGATGTGCAACATTAGGACTGTTTTCACTAAGCAAGAAATTTATGAATACATTCCATCTCATGATCGGTCTTTACGAGAGTTGCTTAACCACCACAATCGCTGATCGAGCTCCTAACACTCTAAAATTATTTTCGATGTACTAAACTAGACAAATGTCTCGGTAACTTAAAAGTTAGCCGCTCGGATATCGAGAGACGCGGGTTCGATTACCGTGAGGCAGTCTATTTTTATAACTTTTGAGTTTATGTATATATGAATACATAAGATGACTTATTCCTACAATAAATAAATCTAACCATATTTAATGGGTACGTATTAAAATAGACATTTGCATTAATAAGTTAAACCATGAAAAGGTACTGTTATGGAAATCCTATCTGATGACTTGTTGCTAAACGTGGCTTCAGCATGACATAATTGTTACCTGTTGCTCTGTCTATCCCACTTGTGGGAATATGGCGTGATGTTTGTGTTATTATGAAAATTTATGTTTAATGCGTTTGTCAATTAAACAGTATGAACTTAGCTTTATCTTTTTAATTTTGTTTATATTAAAGGGTTATTCCCATTCTCCTCCAAGAAATTGTCCCAAAGTTCTCCACAGAAAAAATACGAAAATAATAATTTGTTAATCGATTTTCATTCTCCTCCGTAATTAAAAAAATGGTTACCGGGTTAATCTCAAACTCCGCAGACAACTTCAGAAAATACTAATTTTAGCTACTCTGAGGACAATAGAACGAAAAAATTATACTAATATTTCATCAACATCAGCCTATAAACGTTTCACTGCTGAACACAAACCTCCCACGTGGACAATAGCACGTTGGGTCATAACCCTCCACGCTGGCCCAATGCGGTTGATGGGTTTTAGCGACTATCATCTTACGACAACAACCGAGACCAACGGTTTAACGCGCCTTAGCACGGAGGCGCTCGAGATGTTTTAAATTTGATCACCCATCCAGCGACTCAGCATTGCGAAAGTTGCTTAGCGGACAAGATCGCAAGCCAAACGCGCTAGCCGCTGCGCTATCGTGCTACTATACTTATATTTAAATAATATTTTTTTATAATAGTCTTTGGAGGAGTCTAGGAATCAATGTTTGGATTTCTTATATTTTCCAAACAAAAGATTGGAGGCGTTTGGGAATAACCCGTATTAAAATTGTTTTCGCAGCAAATGGGAAGTAGTCGAACTCGTAGGTAACGTGTGCGAGTGTGTTTGTGTGTAGTGATTGCATACGTTGTTGTTGGTGGGATTGATATAAATAAGGTAACTAATAATTCCCTGCACAGTTGTCTGCATTGACTTAGATCAAAAAACACAAGTGTTTATCTATTATGAAAACCTTGAAAATGTGTTGAGTAGATCGGAGTCGATAAAGACAATTGGCAACTGATTCTAATCAAAATACACAAGTGTTTTCCTATGGGTCGAGGTACTACTTTGACAAATGTTATTCATAGTACTAACTTATTCGGGGATCCAGTCCTGGGAGACCAGGAGCCCCATCCAGTTTAAGTTGTGCTGTAATTCCATGTTGTTAAAAACCTTTGCATCCAATAGACGAAGACCTTGAAAATGTGTAAAGTAGATCGGAGTCATCGTATACATAATGAAGTTTGATTGAAAAACACAAGTGTTTTCCTATGAGTCAAGGTTCAAATTTAACATATGTTATTCATAGTACTAACTTATTCGGGGATCCAGTCCTGGGAAACCAGGAGCCCCATCCAGCTTAAGTTGTGCTGTAATTCTATATTGTTAAAAACCTTTGCATACAATAGACGAAATCCTTGAAAATGTGTTAAGTAGATCGAAGTCGTTGTATACAGAAATTTAACTATTACAAACTGGATTCTGATCAAAATACACAAGTGTTTTCCTAAGGGTCGAGGTACTACTTTGACAAACGTTATTCATAGTACTAACTTATTCGGGGATCCAGTCCTGGGAGACCAGGAGCCCCATCCAGTTTAAGTTGTGCTGTAATTCCATGTTGTTAAAAACCTTTGCATCCAATAGACGAAGACCTTGAAAATGTGTAAAGTAGATCGGAGTCATCGTATACATAATGAAGTTTGATTGAAAAACACAAGTGTTTTCCTATGAGTCAAGGTTCAAATTTAACATATGTTATTCATAGTACTAACTTATTCGGGGATCCAGTCCTGGGAAACCAGGAGCCCCATCCAGCTTAAGTTGTGCTGTAATTCTATATTGTTAAAAACCTTTGCATTCAATAGACGAAATCCTTGAAAATGTGTTAAGTAGATCGAAGTCGTTGTATACAGAAATTAAACTATGAATTCGATTAAAATACACAAGCGTTTTCTTATGAGGCAAGAATAAAATTTGACAATTGCTATAGTACAACTAGGCGATATACCTTGGAGCGTGGTGGCAAATAAAACCGTATATGTTGGATATTAAAGTTTAATAATGTGGCCTCAATGATGAATCGAAACTATATTACACAAGGGCATTATAAACAATACACAATAAATGGGCAAAGCTGTATTGATGATATATTGCTATTTTATAATGTGTAGGCGCTTGCGTCTTCACAACAACTTATTCAGTACTGAGAGGTCACATTCACTTTAAGTTGTACTGTAATTCCATATTGCCAAAAAACTCTTGCATTTTATGAACGAGAACCTTGAAAATGTGTAAAGTAGATCGCAGTCGTAGTCATTTTAGTAATCTAACTGGTATGATTACATATATACTGAAATAACGATTGAGCATTCTAGAACACTTTTCAACGACCTCACTGACGTTCGATCAATGAAGTGAAATGAATCGCGCGATTATTGGACATTCTACTTCGCTTTTTCGAGTGAGCGAACGATTAAGTGTTCTAGAACACGATTGGGCATTCTACTTCACTTTTTCGAGTGAGCGAACGATTAAGTGTTCTAGAACACGATTGGGCATTCTACTTCACTTTTTCGAGTGAGCGAACGATTAAGTGTTCTAGAACACGATTGGGCATTCTACTTCACTTTTTCGAGTGAGCGAACTATTAAGTGTTCTAGAACACGATTGGGCATTCTACTTCACTTTTTCGAGTGAGCGAACGATTAAGTGTTCTAGAACACGATTGGGCATTCTACTTCACTTTTTCGAGTGAGCGAACGAAGTGAGCGAACGATTAAGAAAAAGTGAAGTAGAATGCCCAATAATACCCTACTACTATCATATAGTATGTAAAAATGTTCATAGAGACATTTTGTGAAGACATCTTAGTTATAGGAGTAAGTTCATATGCGGAGGCAGTGGAAGGCAGGTTCGATTAACAATCGGTGCTTTGACAGGGCACTATGCCACAAAACAAATGCTCCACAAAATTCATCTATCAACAAATAGCTTGTGTAGGGCATGTGGAGAGGAAACGGAGTGAATGCACCTACTGTGTGACTGCGACTCTCTGGCTAGGAAAAGAATGGGACTCCTGGGGTCGGCTTATCCGAAACCGGAGGACTTCAGGCTCTTGGACGTTGCCAAACTTATGGCATCTATCTTTACAGAGGAAGAAAAGTGAAAGGATGGAGTTGCACAAAAGATCACGATGGGTCGAAGTGTTACTGCGAGAGGGAAACCTCAGCAGGCTCTACTAAGATAAGATAAGATACAGGTAGCTACAACATGCGATTACATGTAATTTAAAATTAAATTTAAATTTTTCTCTGCGTCAATATATTTTATATTTGTATGCAATATAATTATATTATTAAAAAATACATCAAAAAAGTTACTACGATGTACACAAATATTCGTATAAAACAGTAGCTAAATAAAACAACCTAACCTAGTCCGAAAAAAAATGTATCACCAATATTTTTGCATCGATCGCTTTTGTACAGCGGATGTCGTCATCGCCACACAGCTTCCAAGCCGCGTGTATCACCGCACAGCCTCAACGAGTACGACACACCAACAGAACATCAATCTACGTCGACCCGGTGCCTAATTACGAATTTATACATGAAGTAGGAGTCGAGCTGCTATCAAGGCTAGGTCGCTCAACTACTCACATATTCACTCTACTTCAGCGGCACGTAATGGCGGTCTATTGTGCTTACACTGCAGATTTGCCTACAAGCTACGGGATGAAAAGCAACCAGTATTTTTTTTGTCACATTAACGCTTCTTATATCACTTTAGCAAAATCACTAGTTGAAATACGTTAGAGTTAAAAACTAAGTACGTTTTAAAATATATTGTGTATTATTTAAATGTACTTACCCATATTTAAAAACAATAGTTAGTTAGCTAACTGTGGATATCCAGGGAGGCCGTTGTCAGTGGGCGTCTTTTGCCTGAGAGGTGATGATGTTATCTTGTCACGTTCAGCTACTTTTACAGAGAAATTAACAAAAATTTAAAGAAGGTAGAAGCATACTACTGGAATGAAGCATTTCAAAACGCTCAATAGGGTCTTGACAAGGTTGTTGATTGGCTAAAGAAAAATATGTTGACTTTGAATGTCACTAAGACTAAATATATCGCGTTCGCATTGAGAACTTCTCAGCTCCCATCAGATAGTTTTCAATTAACTGCCCATGAATGTATCCATGATCATGCGTTGTGCTCATGTCCTACACTTAAAAGGACCAGTAGCGTGAAACATTTGGGTGTCATTATTGACCAAACACTCACCTTCAGGCAGCATATAAACTCCCTCGTACCCAGATTACGGAAGCTAATCTATATTTTTAAAACCCTAAAGCACGTAGCCGACCGCAAAGTCATCAAGACGGTATATTATGCACTGTGCCAGTCACTATTGGAGTACTGTATCGTGGTATGGGGTGGTGTCGCAAAAACTGATCTCCTCGAGGTAGAGAGGGCACAACGTGCTATCCTCAAGGTGGCCGCTGGTCTTCCTTTCCGGCACCCTACAGCAGACCTCTACAGAGAGTGGAAAGTACTCACAGTCAGACAGCACTACATTCTGAACACCATCTTAGAAAAACACACTGAATTGAAATATGATCCTGATTTGTTAAAGGACAAGCGTAGAAAAGGCACCGTTTGTCGAACATTTACTCTTAGAACAGCTACCTCGCACAATTTTTATATTTTTATGAGTAACTACCTTTATAATAAGTTTAATGGAATCCTTAATATATATCCCCTCCCCAGAGCCAGGTGTAAAATAGCGATCATAAACTACCTAAAGAAACAGGACTACCAAAATACTGAAAACTTACTTATTCCTATAAAATAAAAATCTAATCTAAAAAATACCTCTTACAAATAAAATAAAAAAATAAAAAAAATTGAAACTTACTGAATAAAATAGGCTTCTCCTTTCGACTCGAGTTATATCGGCAATATAATAAAATTGGCTCATATACACTATACACTCACTAATTATACACACTCACTCACACACACGTACACACACAAGCACGCATACGCAACCACAAAATTCTGCTATTTAAAATACCTATTTAAAATGTATAGTAGTTTAAGTTGTTTTTGATAAGTTTTAATGTAATAATTAATACCACTTTTGCTATCACTTCACATAGGTCTACAAATACGTTTTAGTTAAGAACACAATTGTATCCTTTTGCGGGGGCGGCCTGGTGACCTGTGTAACCGGTTTATTTTAAAACCTATTGCGGGCACCAGCTTCTCACACTTCAGGTCATACATTGACTTTCACCCAAATATGTCCTAGAGTTCAAAAACCTATTGTGTGAAGAGAAATAAATTATTTTATTATTATTATTATTATACTTCATGCGGATTATAAAACACAACAATGCTTCTAATATTGTTGTTATGACATAATTAGATGGTTGTAGCGAGCCAGGTGCACTTAAAACCACCACTTAATAAACCTAGTACAAGCATGTACCCATTATAACTCTTATCTTATACCAATTTACAGACTACTTACTGGTCTGAAGTCCCAGGTTCAATTCAGAGCTTACACGGTTTGGTTGGTAGTAATATTTGTGTACGTCCGCCTGGCTAGTTGCCGCTATCCTAATCTAAAATATGTCACCATAATATCAATGTTGAAAGCCAAGTGCTTGAAAGATAAAAACAATATAGGTAAACAAATTCAATTTTGCATAATATAAGTCATCTCCATAGCTATTGTTAAATGTTGTATTGTATCTTCAGAGTCGTGTTCTGCGCCACAGTCCGCGTCAGACGCCAACAATAAACACGCTGCAAGCGGCGCCGGCAGCCGTCACATTAATCACCGTCAAAACGACTAATTAGTTACGAATTTATTGCGTAATGATATGCTGGGCTCGTTACGAGATCCAGCGCTGGTTGGAGTACGGTTCCATTTGAAATTGTTAGTATTGCTGGCTTTATAAAGTTTGTGCGAAGTGTCGCATTGCAATAACTTTATATAAAAGAATAATTAAGTAATATACACGAGTAGATCGGAGTACAGTGTTTGATTTCTATTATCTGCTGTTAAAATGGAACCCAGTGAGGTAACCAAAAAATATCATCTCGAGCTTCTCCGTGCTTCGGAAAGCAAGCAGGCACGTAAATCCGCTGGTCGAGGCTGCGTTAGCTGTCTGTTAACAACCACCAATCTTCACAGGGCCCGCGTGGTTTATGGCCCGTTCTCCCTATCCATCCATAGAGAAAGCTGGTGCCCCAGCAGAGGGGACATAAAATGAACTGGTGATGTGATAATGGAACCTTGGAATCATATCCTCTGATACATACTCTGGTACTCTTACCAGTCTTCAAAATGTAAAAGACGTAATCACTATACAGTTCTGCCGTTAATAAATCTGTTTCTCAATAACGATACCAACCGAGGTCCCGGATTCGACCACCATTAGGTACCCCACAGCAAATGATGTACCCCACTGGGTACATAATGTATTCAGTTTGGTAGGTTGTAGAGTTGTTAGACCGCATAGCTAGCTACCACCATTTTATCTATGTGTGTCGCTTTAAAAACATGTATAAATAAATATACCGTTGTTGTGCCAGTTTGTGACTTTTAAAGCCGCGCAAAAATAGTTTTCGCTATCGTTATGTTTTCCTATTTGATAATAGTAGTTTGATTAGCGCTTTACTAACTACCTTTACCCATCTCCCTCCAATACATACCTTTCTCGCGCACAAGAGCGAGAAGCACAATATAGAACGCAGCACGCCAACGAGCTCGCTGCAGCTGCAATCGTGAATTAGTGCAACGACAGAGTTTTGAAAAAATGGCCGCTTGCACTTAGAGGAAGATCTTCATTTTTGGTCGTCTGATAGCTATTACCGCGTTACGAGTGTTAAAAACTGAGAGAGAACACGCGCTGGTGGTACAGGTCCGTGTACCAGCCAAGTTCATCCACCGGCCACCAACCTGGTGCCGGTTCAAACTGCTCACCCGTCCGCCGCACACGTGGTGCCTACTGCCGCTTGCTGATCAAGGTATTCCCTCCTTTTTTCCATCATACTGTTTACCCATTGCCCTTGTCACCATCCCTCGCAGTTTGAAACATCGTCTAACCTAGTATAACGCCAATAAACCACCTAACCTAACCATGCCTAACCTACTATACATTCCACTATAAATTATAGCATCGCCCGCGCCACCATACCGATTTATTCGTGATTAATTTACATACTGTCTTAACCTGACATTTTCTTTCAGTTTCCTTGCGACTAAGGCCAATGGAAAGGCATAATAAACATTCTAACAAATCAAATGAGAGTAGATCCGCTTAAAAATGTTTAAGTAAATTAAATTCACAGGCATTATTATTTGGCTCTTGGTTTAAATTGATTAAACGTACACCAATATCCCAAAAAAAAAAGCGTGAAAAACAGAGACATTTGATTTTCCTTATTTTCTGTCAAGAGCAATACGAGAAATATTAAATACCTCAGAAAACGGAAGAGATTACCTCAATAACTGGCTTTTGTGATTCATATCTTTTTATCTTCTACTGAATTAAAATAAAACCGTAACGTGATCGTGTCTTAATCCTAAAAACAGAGGACATATCAAAAATATTGGGATATCAAAACAACCCTTGTTTTTGAAATTCTCAATCTTTTGCTTCTATCGTTATCGATATGGAGAACAAATACACGTACTATTATTCTATAGTCGTTACTCTTTCACGCGAAAACTGCATAGAAATCATATGACAAATAAGTGTATAGTAGATACTACATATCGCACTACCAATACAATACTGTTGTAACATTAGTGTAATATTAGTTTTAAGTATTACTTTATTTGTATGTATTAAAAAAAAATCTCGAGCTCCTCCGTGCTTCGGAAGGCACGTTAAGCCGTTGGTCCCGGTTGTTGTCGTAAGATGGCAGTCGTTAAAACCCACCATCCCGCATTGGGCCAGCGTGGTGGGTTATGGTCCAATATCCCCACGTGCTATTGTTCACGTGGGAGGCCTGTGCCCAGCAGATGATGATGATTACTTTATTTAGGAACGGTATTTGTTGTAACACGTTTCAAACTATATTCAAAACATCATTGTGTGCACACTCGTTTTGAAATATCATCTTGCTAATAAGATTAACCAAATATGTTATTGTAGGCAGGCATTGATTGGAATCTGTTTATGTATATAGAAATAAATAAATAAATAAACTTAAAATATACTAATACTTGAGATTTTACCTATACAAATCAGTATATTTTGAGTTATAACAGTATTGTATATTGGTAGAGCGAGATGTAAAAATTCAATATACTCGTAGAATTAAAACTCCGTTATACCGAGTTGTATTGAGCCACGATAGCATAGTTGGCAGTGCACCTGACCTGGCAAGTTATGGGTGCGGGTTCGAATCCCGCTCGTGGAATTTTTTCAACTCTTTGTCTTCTTTCATTCATTTGTAATTTGTTCGCAACAAAATTTGCGTAAAATTATATGTAAATAATCACTCCGTTATACCGTTATCGAACAATTGAAATTCGAACAGAAAAGTCGTCCTACTCGACTGTTCATAATCAAAACTTTCAACTCTAGAACATATCCTTTTATCAAAAAAAGCTGTTGTTTTTTATTTAAAAAATAATATTTCATGTTGCTTCTCTGACAACAAAATCAGCTAAGCACCAACATGATCCATTCAGACTCAACCCCCACCCTCCAAAAACGCAAATGGCCGACATTTCACGGTTCGCCAGAGCGCTTTCATCGGCCACCACGCCGGCGTCATGAGGGCATCCGACTAATCAATCCATTGTGGCTCACGTGAACGTCGCGTCACGGTAATGAAAAAATACCTATTCTTCCCCGAACGCCTGTTTGCGACGCATTGTTCTGCTACGTTATTCAAAAATCGATGAAAGATTGATTGGAATTATTCCCTAATTTACGATAGTAGGACGGACGGCTTTTTTCTATGTTATTTACTAACCGATTGTTTGATGCCAAACTAAAATACATGGAATCAATATTATCTATTATCTGAGAAGGTCAATGGTGTCATTGTGGAAATTGAAACTTTTGCCTGATGTAAATTTGTTAACCTAGAATTTTAATTTTTTTTTTTTTTTTTAATGTTGTGGTTGTCTTCTTTAAGTATGTTTTGTGTTTATTTGTAATGGAAAGTGTCCTGCTATGATCGGGCATTTTCCAATATTTTTGACGCTGTAAGGGAGAAAAGAGCTGGACACTTGCTGAGTTTCTTGCCGGTTCTTCTCAGTACAAGATCTCCCGCCCAGAGTAGACTTACGAACCGATGGCATAATGACATTCACAAGAGCTACTTGTACCCTAAACTGAATAAAATGATTTTGAATTTGAATTTGAATTTGAATTTGGTGCTGTGGCATCTTTTGCAAAGGCCAGTCGAATCGGATGGGTGGCCAAAAATGTTTCATATCGAGTTCCTTTGTGATTTAGTGAGCACGTCAAGCCGTTGGTTTTAGCTGCATTAGCATTGGTTTACAATCACCAATCCACACTGAACCCGCGTGGAGGGTTATGACCCGTTCTCCCTGACGACATCCTTAGAGAAGGCTCGTGCTTCAATAGTGGGGACATAATATGAGTTGGTGATGTGTTAGATACATCCTATTGATACCTATTGGTCAGCAATGTCATTACCGTATATTATTTAAACTTGTATTTTCTCTATATTATTATATGAGTCTGTGTATTTTTTTATCGTATAACTCGTTTTCTTAAAGCTTTTTTTGTGTATAAATTCAAAACCGAAGCAGTAAAACTTAATGATGTGACGTATATAAGATATTCGTATAACTAGGTATATATCATTATTTCTCCACTCGGAGTCACGTAAAAGAAGTTCGGTAATTTAGGTTCCCCAATCGAGTTACGTCTTTGTTTGACCCGTTTAATGAGTTAAGCAGATCTAATTGGGTACAAATTTGCCAGTACCCACAATACCCTCGGTCTAGACGGGCAGTTTCTGGGTATCGTTCTATTTATTGCATCGCGGTCTGTACTGAATTCTGGAACTGGGTCGTACGTATCCGTGTCATCAGTGTGAGAAATGCATCGATTAACTGCGGAGAAATGGGGTTATGTGACCCTCTATTGGCATCGCATTAATGAGTGAAACGGCTGTCAGTGACGGCTTTGTATGTTTATATTTGTAGTTTGAGGGAGATAAAACTTTTAATAGAACCTTCCTTTTTTTAAGTGACAATGCTTAATTCATTCATTTATTTTTATTCAAGCATCATGGCTCATTTGGGTTAGTTACAATAATTACCTTAGCCTATGTTAGTAAAATTAACAAATTCAATAAAATTAAAAACAAATACTAAATAAAAATAAAATTAAAATCAATTAAGTATAAATAAAATTTTAAAATAAATAACATTTAAATTATTATGACAAATCAAATTACCAAACAAATGCAATCACATAGCAATAAAATTAATAAATATTATTATTAATTAAAGAAATATTTTTTTTAATATGACACTTTAAATTAAATTAAATTAACTTAACTTAGATGTAATTGTTTATCAATAACATTGATAAATAGCTTAATATACCTTGTAAAATGCTTGTTAGCATGAAAGATGGCAGCTACTTCATCATAACCATCATCATAATCAGCCCTTATCAGTCCACTGTAGGCCATCATAGGCTTCTCTCGATGCATGTTCTTAAGTTACACACAGTCACAAATTTACTGAAATTTCTTAGTAATGATCGCCAAACGCAAAACAAGCTAAAAGTTTTCTGAATTTCCGTAATGTAGCAGTGTCACTAATATTCAAACCGTTAACAAAGAACTACGTCACCACGCCACTAGATGGCGTTGTAAACAATAAAACGAACTTAAATGGTCCATTCTGCGCTGGTCTATTGGACGGCCATATATTTCGATGGGTCCATAATGGGTGCCGATAAATAAAACATGCCGCGCGGCACCCCATCGACAATGACAGATGGCTCATATAACCTCGAGGGACGGATATCGGCGAAACAAAAGAGCCTTTGGCTTGGTCAATCGGCGACTTTGTCTGATAGATGACTTACATCTCTGGGAAGGTTCTAAGCTGGCTGCGAAGACGAGAGATTTGGATGCGGCCGTCACAAATGGCGTGAGCTTGCATCGAACTGGTGACCTATATACTAATATAACAATTTACACGTAAGCTTTTGTACAAGGAAAATCAAGAGCTTTTTTGTAATTATCATGTTTTTAGCTCATCATAGAGTTTTACTAATATACTACGTGTAACAGAAAAGTGTGATAAAAATGAAAAGATCCAAAGTGTATCCGATCTAGATCTTGTATGTGTTATATGTGTAACACATACAAGATTAACTTTAATTTGATAAGCATTTGTAAATTAAATATTTATATTAGTAAAGTCATGCGCGTCAAGCGCATAAACAAGCAGCAGTGGTCATAAATGTTAGTACACAGAGCTTACTAAACCGCTAGGGCTGTGACTTGTTTATTTTGTTGTGACGAAATATTAAATTAATAATTGCACAACAAATTAAAGTTAATAATTATGTCTTAGTAACTCTGCATACAAGATCTAAATTGGACCTTTTAATTTTTACCACACCTTTCTGTTACACTTTTTTTATATCTTATAAGACAGCTCTTGACCTCGATCTCGCCTGATGGTGAGCGTAGATGAGGTCTATGATGGAGCAAGCTGCCCCAGAAGATGCCTATTAACTCTCGCCTTGAAGGCATTCAGGTTATAAGTTTTTGGGAACACAGACGATGGCAGAGAATTCCACCATGCCAGTGCGAAGTAAAAATGATGACATGAAGCGCTTAGTGCGACATAGTGGAATTTCTACTAGGTGGGGATGATATCCTGCAGTACATCTGGAGGTTCGGTGGTAAAAGGGCGATGGTGGTATGAGCTCGAAAAACTCCCCGGCACACTCTCCGTAGTGAAGTCGGTAAAAGACACACAGGCAGGCGTCACGACGCCGGCCGGTGTGTGAGCCTGGTAAGCTTGGCCTCGACATTGTATACAGTGCAAAAACAAACAGTTTTTATAAGATTTTATAATTTAATATCATTTATGCTGCGTTACATGACTGCAGTAGAAGTAATTATCCTTTTATACTGTCCAACTGCTGGGAATAAACCTTCATCATAGAAATCAAGCCGGGCTATGCATCACAAAATACGAAACATACTTCGAACAACCAGGGAATTGAACCCAGGACATATAGATATCGGGCCGAATGCTTTGCTACTTGACTACCGAAGCGTCTTAAATGAATCTTTTAATATACTTTATATCTCTAATACTTGAAAGATTGATCATGTCTATTTTTAGTAATCAACCACGTTCACATAAAGACAAGTCCGATTCAAAAGGAATATATTATTTTCCTTTCGCTTTTTAACATGCCTTTAAAAATCCCATTAAAGCATTGGCATGGCAGGTAATATTAGGTCTGGTATCAAAGCCGGGTCGGGTCACACAGAACTCGTCTGAATGGCTATTTAAAAATTGCCTACCGGGTATATGTATACTGTTAAAGAGTGTGAGAACGGTATAGTTATTAGGCATACAGTCACAATAACTAACGCAGGCAAGTTCAAGATATACAAAGGTGGTACAAGAGTCAATATATCGCGATAACTGAATCTCCATCAGGCAGATTGTATTCATATTTGCTCTCAGTCAAAAAAATTATCAAATAGGTAATGGTAAACCTTCAATAATATTCAAAACTTATTCGATCACCGTCTTTAAGTAAGTCATTACCGCCAGCTCATTTTATGTCCCCACTGCTTCCCTATGGATGGATAAGAAGAACGGGCCACAAACCCCCACACGGGTCCAGTGCAGATTGGTAATTGTTCATGACCGCTAATGCAGCCGGGACCAACGGCTTTACCTTCTTTCCGAAGCACAGAGAAGCTCGAGAAAGATATATTTTGATCACCTATCCGATGACCGGCCTTTGCGAACGTTGCTTAACCTTAGCAATCGCAGACCGGGCGCGTTAACCACTGCGCCATCGAGCACCTTTAAGTAAGTGATCAACACATAATTTAAAGAATTCTGGTTTACTAAAAATCGTGTTATTCAATAAAACTGTCTACTTTGTTTTAAACCCCACTTAATTTTGGCAAAAAAAGGTAAATTATTCAAAATTCAAGGGTAAAGCTAATTGTTTTACGAAACCGGGAACAATGGGAGATACTCCCTCGCGTCTCATCAACGATCCAAAGTCCACTGTAAATGGATTAAATTGTGAAATGAGAATATAAATCATTCTGTTTTCGGGGTTTTTTTTTTAGTTAAATACTGTATCCTGGTTCACGGAAAATAAAATTACTTAAACATTTAATTTACTTTACTGTTCATTTAAAATTGACAAATCTTACAATAAAAACATGGCAATTACTTTTGTAGAACTGAACCAATTTATATATTTTGTTTAAATCCTGACAGGGTAAGCACTTGGCCATTATCTCTGATGTTAAGTGGAAGGGCACTTCACCTGGAATCCTCAACTACTGAGGCACTGGCTATCTTTTCTCTGGCTGCCGGAACACAACAATGTTACAAACATTGATGTTATAGTGACATACAAGATAAAATAGGGCGGACAAACAAGCCCTACCACCAACCAAACCGAGTACATAAACCGCTCCGCGCTGGGATTCGAACCGGATCTTTGTGTCTGACTGAAGACTGGTTTTCTTACTTACCACAGGGCTGTAAAGTATTCTAAATTTTACATTTAAAATTAGCATTTATGTATGTAAGAGAAGTATACAATTTAAGGCTAATTCGGTGTAGTTTAAGCAGTGCCAGTAACGAGTTCAAAAAACTACATTTAAAAGTTGTGCCGCTCGCGACACCCCGACACCGGGCGTCGTTTGCCAGTGCAAAGTGGCTAAACTATCCGCTGTAGTTGGCCCTAGCTGAAACAAGTTCCCCGCAGGGTATTACGCAGTATGGCTTATCAGAGATGGCCTATATGCTGCCTCTTTTTGTTTTAAGTTACTAAGCTGGCAAACGAACTGGCAACCACCTGATGGAAAACGCACCGCAGTCCACGGACAGTTGCAACATCTAATGTGTCACTGTTGCTGATCGTGAAGCTTCACTGGTTATAGCTATACGCTGAATCTCGATTCCAACCTTCCAGTGTTGACCGGACAAGACTTCAGCATATGCTGTGTCTACACTTATCTTATCTCACTTATCACCCCAGCCTACCTTGGGCCATGTGCTGTGAAGTTCAAAATCTTATGACTATACCAACTTAACCTAAAAACTTCCTACTTCTGACATCAGGCCTGACATAAACAATTATAACACATTTTAATTTTCTTTTTTTTTGGGTAGGCGTTTAATTTTTTCACTGTATTTTATAACCCCCTTAATCATAAAAACTATTTAAGCAATATTTACTTAATCATTGTTTTGTCTCTTTTTCTCAAATTTAAAATGACGTTTGTGTGACGTTGACAAAACAATATTTAACTAAATAATGCTTAAATAGTTTTTATGAATAAGGGGGTAAGTATTTAATTATAACACATACAACCCAATACCACGTGCGTTACATCATGTGCAACGCTGGCCCAATTTGAACTGGTGGGATGAGGAATGCTAATAATCTTCATGTACTATCGTTTATATAGGAAGCTCTAGCCCACCCATGGGACGTTTAAGGACTGAAGATGGCTGCCGTTACTTCTGTCGCGTTTCGTTTGCGCGCTAATTCGGCGCGTTGTAAGTTCCGAGAGTCGAAATTGATTTCTTACCGCACCTCCCTTTCGCTGTTAGCAGGTACTGGGCGGGAGTCAAGTCTCCGCTAACAACAAACCATTATAGCTGCCGTTTAATATACTTATAAAACTCGATACGAAACTCTCATTTAATGAACAGTACGCTATATAGTAGGTACTGTCTAAAACTTTTAAGTTACAATTAGATTTATCTAACGTTATTATTTAATATAGGTAAGTACGTAAGTGTAAATAAATACCATTTAATACTTCGTTGTTTATAAAGTAGATGCTATTGTTAAAATTAAGTTTAGACACAAAAGGAAAGAGTGTAATTTTTATATAGGTAGTTCACGCAAAAACTACACATTGAAATGAATCACTTCATATGGACCTACTCGCGTTGATACAGGTTAGAATCGTTTAGTTCATGGATGCACAGACTTATTAAGACTAGGGGCCACTCGGGCAAATTATGAACTGATGGTGGGCCACCAGAAGTATATATATTTTCGAAGAAGTATATATAAATATTTTCGAATGTACGAGAGTATTATTTTTGCTGTCGGCGGGCCACCAGTATTCGACCGGCGGGCCGCATGCGGCCCGCGGGCTGTAGTCTGTGCATCCCTGGTTTAGTTTAATAAAAAATAAAATTAACATTTGAAAACTTGCGTCAGGGTTTTTCGTAGCAGACAGCAGTTGCCTTAACAATAGTGCAAGGTCGTTGGGTTCATGTGCCTGCCACTAATGTCAAGAACATGACACTTCCTGAAGATAGAAATTTGAATAGCAGCATTAGCACGCACTTTAAATGTTACCATAGCCGTTTGTCTTACTCAGCCCTTTTGGAAAAATATAGCATAACTTATCTTAGACATAGAAGACTACAACTGCAAGCTATGTTACTTTACGACTTATGCCTTAATAAGTATGATTGTACACAAATAATAAATATGATAAGTTACAGAGTGCCGATTAGACCAAGCATACGTACTTGCCGCATTGCAAGAACCGTTACATCTACAAAATGTCGTACTAACGCAGGCAAACGTTCACCTACATTTCGTCTGACCAACTACTTTAATCATTAATTTCATAACATTGATATTTGCAGCCAGTATTCAACCTATAGGAAGTTTATTGTAGACAATATAAAAGGAAAAAAAAATATAACCTAATTCGTGAATGTATACGTTGATACAGCTTATTTACATAATACGCATCATAAAGAAATAAATAAATAAGTAATGATCTAACGCCTACCATCAACCGATACTTATATACAATCTGTGGTTAACGAAGCTGGTTTCACAATTACTAACCCTAGTTAACATGTTCTATGACAAAATAATATGTATTGTGAAATTGTTTGTTTACCCTAACAAATTAAAATATATATTTATAGGTATATGTATGTATTTGTTTATTTCAATAGGACAACAAACATTATACATTAAAATAAGTAAGAGGTTATATTTTTATTTTAAAACTAAATGCTTTTTGATATATAGGTAGCTACGACATGCACTGGTGGAACACATCAGAAAATAAAACTACAAATAATAAAACAAATACAAACAAACAATAATAAATATCAACTTATACTAAATAAATTATCAAAAACTTGAGATTATGATGTACCTAAATGTGCCCAAAATCCGAGCCGACTTCTATGAGTATACTATCCTTATATAATGTACCATTTTACTTAATACAAACCAAATAAAGACATAATAGAAGCGCTTCGACAGACGTTAACTTTTGCCTAATATAAATTAAAACAACTTTTTAGAAATATCCCATTGTATTCCCAAAATCTCTAACTCCAGATATTACTTTGAACTTCAATCAAATACTTCGCACAACAAAAGATCTATGCAATTTTAGTAATGAAAGGACATCCAAGTGAGGTATCGTCTTCGAGTTTCCTTTGATGCCTGAATAATGCGATTGGTCCGGAACAAAAATATACAAAATAAAGATCCCGGAGGTGAATCGAATCCCGAATATGAAACAGAAACGTTCTCTTTAATCTTGGATCTTCGGCATTATACCGTGCGTTCTAAAGCTCAGTGCGACGAGGTGCCTGCTCGGCTCGACTATGATAATTAAAAGTATTGATTTGCTTCTAATTGCTTTGAAATTTCATGTTTGAGCCGTTTTCTTAATAATAAACGTAGGCAGTCATTAACAAGGTAATTCTTGCAGATTCCTGTAACAATGATTAGTATGATCTTAATAATCATGCTGGTAAAGCAGCTTTAATTCAACTTAAGAAGACATTCAAATTTTAATAACATTTTATACTACAAAATATCTATACTAATATTATAAAGCTTAAGAGTTTGTTTGTTTGTTTGGTAGGACGCTCTAATCTCAGGAAGTACTGGTTCGAATTGAAAAATTATTTTTGTGTTAAATAGTCGATTTATTGAGGAAGGCTATAGGCTATATTACATCACGCTATGACTAATTAACGCGGGTGAAACCGCGGGGCACAGCTAGTCAATATATATATTAAGTAGCTCAACTCTTCGGTGGCCGACTAAGCGATAGGCCCGATACCTCTTCAGGGACCTTCGTCCCAGGTTCCTAGGTCGGGCAGAGTTTTTCGGATTTTTCGATGCATAGCCTTGGTTTGTGATCACCAAACCGCATTTGGTAAACGTAGTGTTTAAGCTATTACCCATCAATTGTAGTGATGACTTGATTTCAATGATGTAGGCCTTTGCCCAGCAGTGGGACAGTTATAGGCTATTTACTTTACATTTACTTTCAATGTAGCTTCGTCTAACCAGTAACAATTTAAATTTTTCAGTTCGTTCCTATTTTTTTATACAAAATATGTACTCTTAAGTACAGTAAAATCTCTTTATTCGCGGGGTATATGTTCCATAAATATGCCGCGAATACAGAAATCGTGAATACAGAATGGTAATTTATATGGGTTTAAGGGGATACGTTCCTAGGTGCCAAAATAAAAAACACAAATATATAAGAAAATCAATTTTATTGATGTTACTGAACATTTTGATTAATCATTATCCTCAGGCTTAGGCAATGGTTTGAAGAATTTTGTTATTTTCTCTTGCTTGGCAGTTTTTAATAGCTCCGACAATTCAGACTGATACTCAGCAGTCGCATTAGCAATTTGCCTCTTAAAATTAAGACTTCGTTCCATAGATGGATCAATGTTCACAAAGAAATCGCAAAGCTCATTTGCCATTCTTAAACCTTCACTAAGATTTTTCAGAGTAAATGTCACATTTTCAGTGACCGCCGAAAAACGCCGACCGCGGTGTTTGCGGCAAATGCGACAAAGGCGCCTTAGGTCAAAGTGCTCGGCGGTACCATTTGACGGCACTTGCAAAAGATATTGCGTTAAACACCTATTGGAATTTTGTATGAAATTTTAGATCCGCAAATAAAGAAATTTTTTGCCGCGAATAAAGAAATTGGGTTGCATTTTTTTAATCCGCGAATAGTGAAAACGCGAATGACGGAAGCGCGAATAGGGAGCTTTTACTGTATTACATTATTAATTGAAAGTCCACCTACTTCTAAGATAATCAACTCACCACCAAGTGACACGTAGTAAAGATTCGAACTAGATTCACATAGGCATTAAACGGAGCGTTACAATAGCTAACGATCATGCAACTTGAGGGACGAAGTACACATAGCAGCACATCAAGCTACTACTAAATATCAAATTTCTTCAATCTATTTCAGTCCCTAAATCTAATGACAAAGGTTCAAAATCAGTTGAAGATATTTGTCAGTTTTGGATGACTTGATATGCCACTGTCCGTAGGAGTGCGGACGTTGTCCGAGCGTGAACCATAAAGTCCGGGGCGTACCGCCGGAGACAGTTCAGCGGGGCGGTTGTGGGGAAAAGGGGGGAGGGACCACAGTTCCATAAAACTATTTTGGTCTATTCCATCCATTCATCGTTGCAGCTTACGATTTACAATTCGACGGCTATGCAGGCTTTCGCGTTGGGAGTGTTCGCTGGTTGTGCTAACTGCATCTGAACTAACAAAAAAAACCAATCCTGCTTCACTACCTGCATTCGCATCGGGATCGGATTCTGCTTGGCGTATTTTTTTTTAATATTAGACAACTTCGCATACATTGCTCTGACTCCAAGGAAATCAGGAACAACGACGGTATCACAACCAGTCAGACCCGAGAAAATATAGAAAAATTCGTTTTTCTACATTGACCCGACCAGGAATTGAACCCGGGACCTCGGAGATAGCAACACCAGAAATCGGCGTGCGAGCTATTCGACTACGGAGATCGTCATTCACATAGGCAGACTTTTAAGCCGTCATCACCTTGCCAACCCGTAAGTTGCTTGTTCGCACGAATACTCGTATTTATTAAGATTAATGATTTCACGTGAATTCAGTTATCGGCTTTCAAAATTTCAGTCTACGGCTTTTCTTTTACACAAAACTGACTTTTCATATCCGGGCATCTATAGAGGACGAATAAAGAAAGAAACCCATTTTCCTAACATTCCACGGCTACACTATTAAGTTTCGATTGCGTGTCCACTCGTCTTAAGCCTTTAAAACCATGCAACGTGAAAGCTACAACCTTACATAAACGACCCCACTGTTAGGCTCAAGCTAAAAAGCTTAAACTCAAAGAACCAGACAGCACCATAGACCCACACGATTTAACTTGCTAATCCCACCCGAACAGTGCTCTAATTTGCTCTCGACAAAAGAGACTGCGCGCAAAAACCTGTTCTTTAATTACTTTTGTGGCCTGACCCTACCTGTGCCCAGGATTAAGCATCTGATGTCTCCATAACAAGCTTTAGTTCCTGAAATTAAGCCTGCGCTGGTTGGCAGCTGAATTAATTTGCGTTTTTGGCGCTTTCGGTGTTCTTCCCTTTAACATGATGCAGTTGACTTTACAGAATAATTGTGAAACAGTTACTTAACACGTATAATGATGTAATTATCACGTTATTAAGTTTTATGATTATTCGGAATTTATGTTAGAACTATCTTAAGCCGACATTCTACTTATATTAGCTAAAAAAGATGTAACTAGTATTGTAATACCAACCAGTCTCTTTGTACTACACAAGTATATGCGAGTAATCTCTTTAAAATCCTACGGTATACTGTCAAGTCGGACTCCTCGGTCAACTTTGCCTACACGGATAGTGCGTCCGTCTATCGGTCCATCGGGATTTTCTCTTCACTACACATGTCAATAAATGCCTGTGATCTATCACAGTCAATAAATAAAAAATAACTAACATCTGAAGCTACTGCACAAAGCGTTTGGTTGCACAAATGCTAGCTTAGCCACACGGATGTGCGTTCCGGCTGGCTAGACACTGAAACAAGGTTAGCGATGCGTTTACCGCAACACCACACAATATATCTGAGTACTATCCACTTTACCATCAAGGATATAGATATCAAAATACAATAACTGTAGTTTGTAGTGTCTACTATATTATTATAATTTAAGTTACTTTAAACAAGTCAGCGAAAATCTTTCTTTGTATATCTGACAAATCTTTAGTTTAGATCTTGTTATTTGGATTCAGGTAAACATTTTACTAACCCACCCGCTAGTGTAAGGTTAGTGGTGGTTAGTGTGGTAGGTTATTGCTCAATCTCCCAATGTGCTATTGCTCAAATATGAAAGCCTGAACTCAGTAGCGGGACGATGTTAAACTGATGACATAGATTAAAGATGTCAACCAATATGTTTCCACAGTTACAACAGTTAAATACAGGAGGGTAGGTGTAAAAAAAATTAAGTTGTGAATGTGGAGCCGCGCATCCGTATGATCCGGGTGCATGGAGTTATGTTTGTGGAATAATTCCGGGCAGACGGCTATGGCCGAGTGCTGAATCACCCCGACGCTGACGGTACACTACGAACACTGGAAGCGGCATTATGCCACTTCACATGACACGATCGATAGAGATGGAAAGTGACCTACACTCATCATTTCTTCACTGGCTGTTTTCGCATCCGAAGGCCTAGTGTGAGTTTTGTTTACTATCCGTATTTGTTCAATTACGTCTACGAAAAAAAATTTATATGGCAAAATTTTAACTCTTCTCGTATGTGTCGTCAGGAGGCGCTGCTTCCATGCCATACTAATTTTAGTTTTTGTTAAAGTGATCGAATGTCAAATGCTTCCGCTCATCATTTGTCTACATTATAAATAAAAATAAAACATAATTCAAATTGTTTTGTTACTTTCACAATTCTATGAATAGATAAACAGTTTATTTGAAACTGCATCATACACACACACCATCAGCAGAGACAAAATTAAGGTAAGTACATAATACACACAAAAAATGAACATCTTCATCATCTCATCATCTCATCATCATCTTTCATTTGTACTATTTCGATACACACATACAATAGTGTACAATAGTATGTGCGTATCGAAATAGTACAAATCTATATCAAAAATAATGCTGCCTTTTCACGTATTAAATAAGCGTTAACTTAGACGAGCTGTCGCCCGCCTTACTTTGAACACGCATACACTTGAATTATGAGACAGAGCTATCTAGCGGTACACTACAGAACTAAACGGTGACTTCCAGCCACTCCTATATCCGCGGCTGCATACATTTGCCCGCAGGACGGGCGCAGGCATTTTGCGCGGAAACATTGAATAATTTCGCGCTAAGAGCTCAACGGAATGAATTCTTACGAGCACGAGTCAACTATTTTGTGTTTCGTCGGTACACTCAACGGCGCATGAAAGGTGGCGACCTAGTGTGATGTTAATCTATCGCCAACTGAACGAATTCATCGTTATTAATAACTGTAGTTTAGGATCACACTTTGAAAAAATCAGGCGAGACTTAGTATAAAAACACAAAGACCGACGAAAAGACTAAGTGTAAATCTCATAAACTGAATATCTGACAAAAATACATTTTTTCTTGCGATAAACGCAAAATTCAATAAAATTCATTCAGTTAATTCAGAACTTATATTTATTTAATTTTTATTTTTTTTATTTTATTTTTTTATCAAAAACCACAGCTCTTTTATAACATGAATAGACTTAATTGTAAATAATACAGCCAATTACAGTTTTACTTTGTTTAAATTAATTGAGAGCAGTTTATATCCGTGTGCTTTGTGTGAGTGATGTGTGTGAGAGGGGGTGTGTGTGTGTGTGTGTGTGTGTGAGGGTCTGTGTGAGTGGGGGTGTGTGTGTGAGTGTGTGTGTGTGAGTGTGTGGGTGGGTGGGTGTGTGTGTGTGTGTGTGTGTGTGTGTGTGTGTGTGTGTGTGTGTGTGTGTGTGTGTGTGAGTCTGAATATTTAATTGTACCTTATATTATACTTTATACTACCTTTTCACTTGTATATATTACTAGGACGTACAGTATAAACGTAATATGTTCCGCGTATTAAATTTCCATTTTTGTCGTTTTTTTTTAATTTTGTCGGCCTGCTTTATAATCTACATCTATAGAAAGTCTTTCTTCTTCATAGCATTTACTTGATATTTATGGTCGTTAAAAAACCATCTAAATAGTTGTAGACGTTTCAGTGCACTTCATTATCTTCACTTTGCAAGTGATAGTAATCACTGCTGCTTTCGTGTAATGAAACTTGATATATTTCAGTGTGTTATGTAATAAATAAAGCTTGTGCACTTGCACCTGGCGAGGATAGCTTTAATTTATATCGTTCATACATGAGAATGTTCAACCGAGAAAACAAGTCATATTTTTAATTGTATTTGTGAAACTGAGCAATGTTAACGTATGTTATAAATGTTTAATGAGCTTGCTTAATAAAATTAATATTAAAACGATAACTTACCAACTTTTGTATAGTTAATGAACATTTTCAACTTATCATCATCATCATCAGCTCATTTATGTCCCACTGCTGGGGCACGAGCCTTC
This sequence comes from Eudonia mercurella, assembly GCA_963082485.1. Lineage (NCBI taxonomy): Eukaryota > Metazoa > Arthropoda > Insecta > Lepidoptera > Crambidae > Eudonia > Eudonia mercurella. The sequence goes on along the minus strand of OY720025.1, from coordinate 502,931 downwards.
CCTATGGATGGATAGGGAGAACGGGCCATGAACCACCACGCGGGCCCAGTGCGGATTGGTGGTTGTTAACGACTGCTAATGCAGCCGGGACCAAAGGCTTTACGTGCCTTCCGAAGCACGGAGGAGCTCGAGATGATACATTTTTGGTCATCCATTTGATGACCGACCTTTGCGAATGTTGCTTAACCTCAGCACTCTTATGATAGGCGATTTAAAAGGCGGTTTACTAAAATTTTGAATGTGTTCAAGTTTCTCCTCCGTTAGATCAATATAGCTATCATCGGCATAGACACCAGTCTTATTTTATTACCAAATTACCAAATAGAAGTAGGAAAGAATGTGCAAGTTGATTGAAAACATCGTCGAGTAATGAACAACATAATCGATAGTTCAGCTTTCAAAAATCCTCAACACATTAAATTACCCCCCAAACCCGAAATAGCCATCCCTTTTTCACTTCGACTTCCCTTCCAAGAAAAAAACCGCGCCCTATTTGCTTTATACCAAAGCAAAACATTCAACTTTCTCTAACATAAAGAAATATTTCTACGGTTAATTGTACGCGACTTCCAAACAGATAGGTACATCATTAAGTCCTTTGCGGAGTATAAGGGAATAAACTGATGGAATCCTTTGAACGTGCTTTTAATTTCCTGTCGTTTGTCTTGAGCATGTGTATTATAAAATACTGCGCCTCCACGTAATGCTACGCAGATAAGTCTTTTGATTACGGTATAATACAACCTTCTGATGAAATTTATTCGAATAAATTTAAGATTATTTTCTTTTCACATCTACGTTTGATTTATTTAAGTATAATAAATCTAACATAGATTTTTATTGTAAGGTAGTATTACACGTTGTTTAATTAAAATAAAGACGGTATTTTAGCTTCAGAAATCCCTAAACTTGGATAAGACAACCGCTACAAAGTTATGTTATTGTTGTATGGCTATAGGCAGGATTTGTTGAAAATACAATTTAGAACTAAATACTCGTATATTGCGGGTTTAGTTCAGGTACAAACGCCCGCACATCAACATTTCCAAAACTGTCGAAATTCCTTCAATAAAAACCGGCCAAGTGCGAGTCGGACTCGCGCACGAAGGGTTCTGTACCATCTATACTAATATTATAAAGCTGAAGAGTTAGTTTGTTTGTTTGGTTGGTTGAACGCGCTAATCTCAGGAACTACTGGTTCGAATTGAAAAATTATGTTTGTGTTGAATAGTCCATTTATTAAAGAAAGCTATAGACTATATTACATCACGCTATGACTAATAGGAGTGGAGCATTTTGCTAATTAACGCGGGTAAAACCGCGGGAGGACAACTGGTTATTTATAAAAATATTTCAAGTTTCTACCTGTTATCGTTATTAAGACCGAGAAAAAATTGCAAAAAAATCAAGTTTGTTGTATGGTAGCCCCCCTTAAATGAATTATTTTTATTTTTATTTAATTATTCATTTTTAAAGTGATTAATATAACTCAATATTCTGTAAATATTTCAAGCGTCTACCTGTTGGTTTTCAATATCGAGCAAAAACGAGCAAAAAAAATCCCGTTTGTTTTATGGGAGCCCCCTTAAATATGTATTTTATTCTGTTTTTTAGTATTTGTTGTTATAGCGGCAACAGAAATACATCATCTGACATCTACATAAAGTTCAAAGTCTGATGTGCAGACGTGTGTACCTAACAAGTCAAAGTTAGAAGGGTGCCTTACTCAACAGGGCTTGTCAATAAGTTGGTGGCGGTGCGGCCCTGCTGTAATTAGCGGGCAGGTGACAGTAATTTTTAGAGATCCCCTAACCAGAATAGAAATAAGTTATTATTCTTTATTTTTTTAGTTTTATATTTTATTACTTACTTACTTACTAGAATATAAACTTTTAGAGAAAACCTACTCGGTATTCCAAGTAAGTTTTACAGTCTGCTATCTGTTAAACTAGAAGAACACAAGCAACTCTTTTTTATGTTACTTAGAATACTGCAGCAGAAATTGGTATAAGGTGGTAACCACCCAGACGGATTCTATAAAGAATGTTGCTATTCTTGCTACATAGAAAGGTTTAATTGCTCAGCATTAAATCACGTAAAATTTTCAATACTAAAAGTTATAGTTAGAACTTCACAAAAAGATTATGTATATTGAATTCGCCTGAATATGTCGAACCTATCTCACTTGTATGTTTCGGGCAAATGTTTGTGTGTTCGCACCACTGGTCGCGTAGCGCCAGCCCGATGTTTCTATGAAACCCCGTTGAAAAAATACCACTTAAAAGGGAAAACGAAATTTTAATTATTTTTAAAAATATATCATGATGATGATGATGGCGTGGACATTCCTTTTAGTCAATCTGTCACGAATTTGGGTGTGGTCATTGATAGTTGCTTGGGTTGGGAGCCGCAACTGCAAGCAGTTAGCCGTAAGCTTTACGCATCGTCAGCATCTTTGAGGAGGCTGCGCAACTTTTTACACACTGCCACTAAAACTCTCAATCTCTTTTTTTATTATTATAACTATATATCAATCATATATTAGTATATACTTTATATTCTTTATAGTTAAAGAAGGGACCTTTATAACATATTGTTTAATCCCAACTATATTTCTTATCTTAAAGAACGTTTCAGTTTTCTTAATTGTTCAGGTCCGCACTCATTACGGTCACGAGCAAACTTAAGCTGAGGAGGAGGAGCTTAAGCTTTGGAGGAAGCTGGAGAGAAGGGGTATACCGAAAGAAATGCTAAAGGTGTTCAAGTTTTGGTATGCTAACCAAACAAATCATGTTAAGTGGGATGATTCTTTGTCGGATGCGTATGTGTTGGAGTGCGGAGTGAGGCTAGGGAGGTTACCTTCTCCTAAGCTCTTCAATATTTATGTAAACGATCTCATCGTCCAGCTCCAGCTGAGCAGCATGCGTGTCGGTTGTCGGATAGATGGCATTAGCATAAACAATATAAGCTACGCTGACGATATAGTGTTGCTCAGCCCTACGGTGGGTGGCCTTACAGAAATGTTAAGTGTCATATGCTGCTGAGCATGGGCTCACGTACAATGTCAAAAAGTCAGAATACATGGTCTTTGAGGCCGCTGGTAAAGAGGAGATTTACCAGCGGCCCAGCAAATAACACTACTAATATTACCCTAAATGGCTTGAACATCAAACGTATGATGAAATTGAAATATCTGGGGCACGTCATCACCAGCGCCCTCAAAGATGATGATAATATTGAAAGGGAGCGAAGGGTTTTAGCGGTTAGAGGGAATATGTTAACTCGCAACTTTTCTTGCTGTACGGAAGATGTGAAAGTAACGCTTTTTAAAGCATACTGTCAAAGCATATACACGGAAAATCTATGGGTCAAACATGCAAAAAAATCGCTGGACACAACAATAATGTCTTTAGGATGATGTTGGGTCTGCCGCATTTTTGGAGTGCATCCGGGATGTTTGCGGAGTATCAAACTGATGGCTTTGAAGCCATCATTTGCAAAAAACTGCCTCCTTAATCTGCAGAGTGAGGAACAGTTCCAACAGCATCCTAAAGACATTAGCGGATCGCTTCACATCACCGCTCTGGTGGTCCTTTGTGCAAAGAGTGACAATCACGGGGACTTAACCTTTCTCGTGATGGTCATTTTTACAATAGAAATAAATACATTTATGCCTATATAATATAATACTAACAATATTTTTAAGTCTTACTAACCCATACGGATGAAAAATCTGAAATAAACGATGTTTAACTTAATTTAATTTAAGTTTTAAAACACCCCCACACAGCACCACCTTTAATGATTATTATTTTACCGTCCAAGCTGTTCGTCTCTGGAATTCGCTTCCAGTTGCGATCAGGCGTGCGAAATCCATTCACACATTTAAAGAGCTCGTGAAAAAATTCTACCTTTCCGATTAACCCTGTCCTGCTGCAAAACTGCCTTATGCGCTGCTGTCCTACCTGAGACTACAGGTTTATTTATAACTAGCTTTTGCCCGCGGCTTCGCACGCGTGGACTACATGCATACAGCATACTACAGCATACTTCAGAGTTTGTCCTTGAGCCTTATTAATTGTCATGGCAAAGCAGACTTTCAAAGGAAACTGCAGTCTCTTGAATTCAAAGGGAACATCATTACGTCCTTGTGACGTAATCGTTGCCAATTAACTGAAGCAGTCACAATCATCATCGCATCTAAGAGGAATGCATCCGCAATGCAATGCTTCTAATTTTTTAAAACGTGAATAGATACAGTACACAAATGAGTTCAACTCGTCTGTATACTGTACTTACCGTGAGCTCTGATTATGATACTGATAGTATGGTAGCCAGAGCTCACGTTAGGCGCCGCGGATTATACCTAGGTACCTACACTTACTTATTTCCTATCACTGATTCATTTATTAAGTAGTTAGAAACCCATCTACAGAAGTAATTGTTAGGTAATACATTCTTTATAGGATTCCTATTTTTGATTTGCTACACTACTGACCCCTTATGTACTTATCAGAAAATGAAATTAAAACGATATAAAATGAAAATTATTTCGGTAGAATTGTTACACGTCAATGTTTAACATTGATAAGTTAGGTCTATCCCTATCCCGTCCCTATTTAATTCCTATATCTATGCGTTGAGCCATTTTATACTTACCAACAGACTGTAAAGACTTAAAAGTATTTTTAATAATTTTGCCTTTGTAAAGACTTTTTTACACAACATTTCATCCCGCATGATCCTTCCCCAAGGACAGAATTCCCAAAAAACCTTAATTTGCGTTAATCTTCAGCCCAAACCCAAAATTCGAAGATACTAACTCAAAACTGACCGACTTTTATACAAACTTTCATCCCTTATTTCACCCCCTTAGGGGTGGCATTCACAAAAATCCTTTCTTAGTAGATGCCTGCACAATATAAAACATATATGTGCAAAATTTCAAGTCTCTAGACGATTTCATTATTCCCATGACTTCATCCCCCTTTTCACCCTCATGGGGATGTAATAATCAAAATCGCTGAGACACGTGTAATTTATTTTTTAATCTTCAGTCCAAACACAAAATTATAAGATCATTACTTCAAAACTGACGGATTTTCATACAAACTTTCACCCCCCTTTTAACCCCCTTAAAATTAGAATTTCCAAAAATCCGTTCTTAGTGCTCATCTACACTACCAAAGGAACCTACGTGCCAAGTTTCATGATTGTAGCTTCAGCCGTTTGGGCTGTGCGTTGATGGTCAGTCAGTCAGTCACTTTCTTCTTTTATATATTTTTTTTAATAATTTTGCCTTTGTAAAGACTTTTTTACACAACATTTCATCCCGCATGATCCTTCCCCAAAGACAGAATTCCCAAAAAACCTTAATTTGCGTTAATCTTCAGCCCAAACCCAAAATTCGAAGATACTAACTCAAAACTGACCGACTTTTATACAAACTTTCATCCCTTATTTCACCCCCTTAGGGGTGGCATTCACAAAAATCCTTTCTTAGTAGATGCCTGCACAATATAAAACATATATGTGCAAAATTTCAAGTCTTTAGACGATTTCATTATTCCCATGACTTCATCCCCCTTTTCACCCTCATGGGGATGTAATAATCAAAATCGCTGAGACACGTGTAATTTATTTTTTAATCTTCAGTCCAAACACAAAATTATAAGATCATTACTTCAAAACTGACGGATTTTCATACAAACTTTCACCCCCCTTTTAACCCCCTTAAAATTAGAATTTCCAAAAATCCGTTCTTAGTGCTCATCTACACTACCAAAGGAACCTACGTGCCAAGTTTCATGATTGTAGCTTCAGCCGTTTGGGCTGTGCGTTGATGGTCAGTCAGTCAGTCAGTCAGTCAGTCACTTTCTTCTTTTATATATTTAGATAGTATTTACGTATATATTTATCATTATTATCATTATCATTATATATTTATCATTACATTTTATTTATTTATCATTATTTTGCTTCATTTATAAAATACAGATTATTCTAGTATGTTTTAATAGTTTCACCTCTGATCTTAAAGTTTATCAGCTCATTCCATCTGACTAGTTCTCTGTAGAAATCGCTTGAAAGCGATAAAACCGACAAATTGTAACTTTGTAAATTATTTCTTTTTTGTTTATGTTTATGTTTTATATTGGTGCAATAAAAGTATTATCTATCATCATCATCATCATCATCATCATCATCAGGTGATGATCACCAGCACATTTTATGTCCCAAGAGGGACAACTTACACAATACTTTATATTTTATTTTATGTTTTTGTTATTTGACTATCTACTTTGGTTTGCCACAAATGAACTTTGTATTTGTCCAGCAGTGGACGACTTTTGGCTGAGATTATGATGATGATGATAGCATAAAACTGTGCTACGGAACCTCACTGATATACTCCGTTTCTGAGCTGAGAGTGAGGCTATGGCGGTGGATCTGCCTTGCGGGCGAAGTCTTTACAGCGCTCAGACTTTACAAGTTTTTAATTATTTAACAAGGCTATTTTTACTTTAGCTTAGTTTCAGGTTTAAAACGAAAAAACAAAGAAAATTTTCTTCTGAATTTGCTGTCTTCACTATTATTACGATGACAAGTTTTCGTATTTACATTTTGATAGTTACCTAGAGATTTAGGTCTATAATTTTAGAGACCGATAAAGGTTCGGGGGAAGCCTTTGCCCAGTTGTGGGACAAAATAAATAAATTATTATAATAAATCTTAAAGTTAAGGCCACTATCGCAATACCGGGTCACGGGATAGTTGACCAAACTATGCTATCTCGAGCTTCTCCATTTATCCTAAGATAGGATTCCTCAATAACCTTTATCATTAATCCAGTTTCGCGTTCCATAAATATAAAAGAATTTTAACGGGGAATTAAGAAAACTATTTGGTAAAAAGTATCTTACGTTCAGTAAACTTATATTATTGTTTATGGGTCCATATTGGCTCACCTAAAGTTTTTTACCCGAAATTGTTATTCCTACCGATTTGTAATCCGAATGTTCACTCTTCCTAAAAATTTTTTTCCTAAAGTTTTTATTCATACAATTTGTAGTACTACAGACGATGTTCATAACACTCATGTTTCCGAAAATTGTAATTAATAATATCACTAATGTAAATATATTTAAACTCCTACTGTTGGTTTTCATAACGCTTTTATCCCTAAACATAATTTTCATTGTAAAGTGATGTATATTAATGTGAGAAACGCCCTAAAATTGCTTCTGGCGCTGTGTTTATGTCAACCTAACCCGCTCGTCGCTTCGCTCCTCGCTAACCTAAGCAAATTTTATTTTAAAGTCGCCTCAAGTAAAAATTCACAGATTTCGCAGTCCCCGCAAGAATCGGAGCATTGAAAATAAATACAACAATTTACGAAAAAAAACATTTTGTTTTAAATAACACCATTCCAACTTGAATGCACGTCTCGCCTGCATCCGCATCTTTTAACACCATTACCATGACGATCGGTCAATAATCAAATACGGAAATACCCGTTTTTCTACAATACCAAATCTAAAGGGACCACAGGTCACAATTATTAACCGATTTTCAAAATTTTTGTAGCTAAACTAGGACCCTTTTTTAAATTTTTTCTTAAGTCGGTTTTTTTTTTTAAATATTTACAATTTAGTACACAAACACCCCCTAAAAAACCCGATTATTTTTACATATTTCAAAATTCCAAAAAAAGTTTCCAGCCTATTTTTAAAGTTCAAACATTCACACGTCCTGCATCTAGATTTCGAGTAACTCAACTCAACTTTTGGTACTATTTCCATCTAGATTCTACCAAAATCCTCGGAGCTATGGCCAAAATTACGTCTCAGGCGATTTGCATCTGATAACCATTTTCAATGGTAAAAAGATATGACTTTGAATAAAAGTGTTAAGAAAATATAGAAAAACAAATAATAGTTTTAGATTTTTATTGCTACTGACATTATGGTTGAATGATTCGGAATTATAAACATTAGGATCAGAGTAGTTAGGGATTGTGATTGTTAGGATGAAAAATGTAAGGAAGAACATTTTCGGAGTTCCAATTATCAGAGTTGAAAATGTAGGTGTACTTTGGCGCACCCATTGTTTATTTTGTACGCTTAAAGTAGCTTTTTGAAAAATATTTTTATAAAGCACTTGGCTTTTATCTCGCCTGATGTCAAGTGAGGATAAGGCCGAAGGTGGCACTTCACTGGAAATTCTCAATTACTGAAGACTATCTTATCTTTACTGTCGAAACGACGCAATGTTACATTGCTGCTATGTCATATTTAAGCTACAACGGAAAATCGTTCGTACTCCCCCTTTTTTAAGTCAACAATTAATCGGCATTTTTTCAACCCTCTTATCGTCGTCACACTCAACGTCTTCACGACGCAACGCCGCTTAGCTTTATTCAACAGAGAATTGTAAAATACAATGATTTGTCTCCCGTGAAGACCTTGGGGTGGATTTGAGCACTCACGCCTCCGCCCTCGTGCTCTTTGAAATAGACAAAGAAAACGGCTCTACGAAATGACAGCTGACAGCTGACAGCTCGTGATCAAAATAAACAGTCAAGTTCGAGTGTTTTTTGTTTATTTATTTGTTACGTGAAGCAAAAACTTTGTACCCGTTTTTACGAAAATTGCGCGGACGGAGGAGTAAAAAATTTCGCACACTTATAGTTTATATAGAGAAGGTTATCCGAATGTTAATTTTTTTTTTTAAATTATGCATAAAACATACTTTAAATCAACAAAAACAACATTTTACACACTACCATGTATTTGACACACACGCATATGTATTTGACACACGGATTGTTTGTCTTTAATGCGGCTGACATCTGTCAATGCCAATCCAACCTCAAATTCTATCTTTTTTAATTTTTAATTGCTTAGAATACAATCCGTGCAGCCTTAATAAAATTACGGTCGAATTTCGACCACTGGGCGACCACTAGTTATTATTATTACGACACTTTCTAAGACGATTTTGATGACACCAATTAGAGGACTTGCGGACGATGAAATTCGATTCAATGATTTGCACCACTTTCAAGTAAATCTCCTGCAGGCGCCGATTTATTAGACTTGTGGTTTCTACATAAAGTATTTTACGTTAATTTCCGTTAAAAACCTTTGATTGAAATGGAATACGAAAGATTTAAAGTGAACAATTACTAATTGTTACCAAAACAAAACCACCTTCATATCTGTTATTAACTTATGAAAAGAGCAGCTCCAGTTTAAGCAAGCTTTTTAACCTTTTCTCTCACAGAAGTTGTTGTCGATTTTTACATAGTAATATATATATGTATATGCACGTGCTCATTTCTATGCATTAAAGGTGTTCCAGCAAGTGGCTCGTGGTCAGCTCGCAATCAGCCACCAAAGGCTCGATAAACAGCATCGCAATGAGGCAGTCGCACCCCGCGCCGCTGTGTCTCCAGTGTGTCATTAGCAAATCCGTTAAACGGCTCATTCCGAGGCCTTTGACGTCTCATCTGGCATGGCTGCTCCCAACTGGCCTGAGGAAATATCAACTCATTTTACTGTACTCGTATAACTCGATCAACGGTATTTGTGGGCGCTATAGATTATGTTTCATTTAGTTTAGTTAATTTTATAAATTAATTTAAAGAAGATCCAAGCATTCTAAATGTTTCCTTTGTGCTTGATATAAGTTTGTTTGCAGTGTTAGTTAATAACCTAAATGTCAATTCTGACTGTATTGTTTATATATAAATTCAAAATTAAATTGCTTAGCTCTTATGAATGCTATGATTTTGAATTTAATGAAAAAATCGCTGAAATTTCTAAAAGGTAATTAAAAAATACGGAGTTTAAGCCGTTACGAGATAGGTCCATATTATGGCAAGATATTTAACTCGTTGTAGTTTAGCTAGAGAGATACATTTTGATACAATAAGACATAGATGGAGCGACGGAAATACATACTCGTATAGTTAGTAGACATGTTCTCAGACGCAAGACAATGCCTCTTGCAAGGTTCAGGACCGTGGAATGATCGGTTATCCCATACTAAGCCAGCTTTGTGGAGCTTTGTGATCCGAAATTGCCAACTAACGCGTTGCAGACTCGCATTGGCCCGCTTAGCAGCTCCGTTGCTTAACCGTCAGATGTGCTCCTTGCAATAGTGTCAAAGGCATCAAAGACCGAGCTTTATTAAAATTGCGGATCGCGGTCGCTTTAACACGCCTTCATTATCGCTTGGCTCTTTTGTCCAAGCACCTCGGCGAAGTAAATATAAAATGCAGCGACCCCGTAATAGCTTTACCGCGAAATGATTTAGCGGTTACTTTAAATCGCGATAAAGACACCATTTTGGTTGGTCTTTCCTGAACTTTAGCCAGAATGGAAAGCTGTGGAATTGTGAAGAAAATATAGTAACATTACTAAATTTAATAAAACTATTTATTAATTAAATTTTAAAAGGTGTTTAAATTATTTCATCTTTGTTGATGGTTGATAGGTTGTTGATATTAAATAACACTCAGATTAGCTTTACAAAATATATACCTAGTGTTCCCGATTAAAAATGTTTGGCAAATTAATTTTGTAAAGACCCACACTTTAATTGGATACCTAAATCGGTTATCCCGTTAATTATTATTATAACTACTATTATATTCCTATCTGGCCCGCTGTTTATTTTACAATTCAGACCGACTTAGGGATCTACAATCAAAAGAAAAGGATGTTTAGATAAAAATATATTTTTCTATTGCTCGTATGTCGGTACGGGTCGGTATGCTTGCACAAGGATGTCTGACACCTACTTTGTGACCTAATGGTTGGTAGGAGGTGTCAGTATAAACTTTAAAGTAGTGTTGAGTGGGTTGCTCGTATGTCGGTAGAGTTCTGGGCAAAGATCACCTCATTCATACCCATGATGACCCCAACAAACGATGGCGGGATGAGCTAGAATCCCACTTAAAGAATTGGCCCGAAGCTCAGGATAGAGATTAGTGGAGGGAGGGGGGAGCCTTTGCACTGCAGTGGGAAAGTAATGAAAGGACAATGGGCATTTTTGTATGGACCGTGGTACCCGTTCCTTCATAGTCAAAAGTCTCTTATCATTGTAACGGCATTTTGACGCACATTCACACCTACCATGGCGCTTGTTCTGATTCGTTGTATTTAAGGAGTAATTACTCCACACAACTTACTTACTGACGACACCGAACGGAGAATATAGCAGGAAATATGATTAAAAGAGTTATAGTTTATAGTATAAATACACTTGTCTGTGCTGGCGGTGCTTTTACCACTTACGAACTATTGAACTGCACCTACCTCCCCCTCCCTCTATACATTTTAAAGAATTGGTTATAATTATTGCTAATATACGCAATATGCCATCAAAAACATACTTGTAAAAAAAAACAAGTCTCGCAACTCGGTTCTTCTAACGTAAAAAGTTGTGAGAAACATGTAATACCAAGTCGGTTCATTTATTCAGTCCCTACTTAAGGGACCTTCTGTCTTAAGTTATTACGTAATTAGCTAACCTAACAACATCTTATAGTGACCATATCAATATTAAAAATCTTTTATGTTTTAAATAAACAGATTGACTTGGCCATCGCACTAAACAATATTGTGTCTGGGTATTCGACGCTTGAGCTCATATTCAGAAGACACTTTATACCACGTACTACTACTTTGTGGAACGAGGTCCTGCAGCTGTGTTTCCCGAACGATACAACATTGGGACCTTCAAGAGGCGAGCTTACATCTTTTTAAAAGGCCGGCAACGCACCAGTGATGCCTCTGGTGTTGCGGGTGTGCATGGGCGGCAGCGATCACTTACCATCAGGTGACCCGCATGTTCGTTTGCCTCCCTCTAACTTATAAATAAATATATATACAAAATAAATATATGTGCATAAGTATAACGTGAAAAAAAATACTCGTTACTCGTGTCGGGGGGTTCGGCTTGACGGTGGAGCGTAAAAGCACGTGACATTTGAAAATATAAGTGACAAAACACAAAAACACAGGAATCATTACTACTTTTATAATAATATGTGATTTGTATATAGTAAATATCGGTAATGTGTATATCTCCGAAAGTACTAAGATCTCAGACTGGTCGCCTTGGTAAAAGTTGTTCTTCTAAATAAACCCTTTTAAATAATACCACCATAGTCTGGCTATTGGAGCGGGTACCAATATGCTCATCATCCTTTGAATAGAATAGATATGGAATTCAATGTTAGAGCTTGCATAACTTTAATATATTTGTCCATTACGATTGAGAGAAAATTATATATGTTAGTTTATGTAAAAAGTCGAAGCAATACGGTTAAGCATTGAGTTCTGTATTTTTCCTTTACATTGCCATAAACAAGTAGTCTGATTTATTTGGGCGTAGTTTATCAATAGGTTACAGGCAATATTGTTATTGGATATCTCCATTAGTATTCAAGGTTCGTCCCAGACATAATATGACCGATTTATCGCGACTACAAATCTTTGGGTTACGCCAACAATCTAACAATCTTGGAATAACATTCGTCCGCTGGGGTACGTCACGTTACGTATTTAAATATAATTAAAGTCAGCAGTAGAATTTTAACGTTGGGGGGCTGTTGATTGACTGTCATCAGGGCAGTAACGATTAAGTATTCATTATCATCTTGTCTTTTAGGCCACTCGCTACGAAATCATGAATCAGCATTTAACTGATAATAGTATAGTTTTGAGATTTCGTTATTGGTCAATCAGTCATGACGTGATTGGCATTTTTAATGAAATCTTTTCAAATATTTATTGGGATTTTAAAAGAAATTCTTAAGTACTAAAATAGAACATAAGTTACGTTAACTGACACATATAGATAACGGCTGTCGGATAAATAAATATTTTTAATTTTATATAAAGCTATTCGATAAAAACTTGGTTTGTCTCTGTAGAATTATTTTCATAAATTTTATTTGGGAAAAGGCATTATTTCTTTCAATACATTATTTTTTTTATATTAACGGGTAAGCACAGTGCCTTGTTCTCACCTGACGTTAAGTGACACAATAAAAAGTCAAAATTAATATGAGTTTATAATTAATAACATATTTATCGATAATAGCAATCTTCGTCTGAAAGGATTTACATTATGTTATGTGCTTTCAAAATTAACAACAGGGGCACTCCAGTAACTCAAATGGGAAGTCTGAAATCAATTACCTTCTTTCAGAGGTCGCCCGAGTGGAAATGCATCCCGCAGTCCGCACACAACAAGAAACGAGTTGCTTCTCATCTTCACAGCAAAGTTATATAAAAACTTGCGAACATTAGGGCTGACAGTTACACACTATATTATCATAATGTCAAACAAACTTTTATTTACGCTTGGCCTTTGTCCAGCGTTGGACCTCTTTACTGAGATGATGATGATGAAACATTAATTATCTTACCATCAATTATTATTAAACGGGGATTAACGCAAATTACTTAGAATACCACTACCGATGCCGGTGCAACTTGGTCGAAACGTCTCGGGTATAAAAGTATGTCTATTACACCTGTATTAGTAGGTAAGTAGTTTCCGTCAATCCACGTTTTAAAACTTTGTTTAAAATGGAGCGTGAAAGTAAAAGTTTACCTTTATAACAATTTCTATTTTGTTATATTAGGTATAGTTAACATATAAAAACTTGGACTGCCTCTGCGACCCAGATCCACAAATAGAAAAGTACTCTTTTTGATTTGATATTATGATTCTAATAAATTTGACTGTAATGATATTTATAAGAATAAAGTTTTATAGATTTACAGATGGTATCGATAGTTTTTTGGATTGGTGGTAGGGCTTTTTGGTCCACCTGGCTAGCTAACACCATACTCCTCTCTCTTATCGTTAAATACTCGTACGCGTGACTTTTTAAAGCAGGAAGGCAAATTAATCCGAAGTCTAGAATAACTTTTAGTTAACTAAGAATATAGGGATTGTTATAGAAAGGAATTGTCAGTAGCACAGGCTATTTCCATGTTCTTGTTAATTAAATTAAAATAAAACTAGACACAGTTGTACTTTGCATACTTTGCTATACTTGCGTCGTGCCTGCACAGCACACAAAGCTTTGAAAGCACTTGGTTTCTTTATCTGTTTAAACCTGATTTTGTCCCACCGTTTACTCTCAAAGGAATAAACAAACAAAACATTGATTGAATTGAAACAGCTTTTACTCGCGTTTATTTTACACATTACTTTTAATTAATGTTTATCCTGACGTTTCGAACCCTTAGGATCCGTGGTCACAGGGAGACTGAGGTGTTGGTCGTCTCATAATTAGTTAGTAGCTTGTATACCCTCATTTAAATTTAATCAGGTGCGTTCCGTTTTACGCAGAAAGAGCTTACAGTATCTTTTGGTCTGGCAGTATGGTGTTGGTGCTGGGATTTAATATTATGTATGATGGGATCCCAAGCTGGTGATAAATTCCAACCATCTTCTCTATTGAAATTAAGATATTTTTTTAATTTCAATAGCTTCGCGTATCATCCAAGGGATGAATCGTTGTTATCTAGCGAGTATTTGAGGTTTATCAAATCTGATGTAATGGTTGGTAGGGTATGTACGCATTCTGCAGACTTATTTTCGCGACTATGATTGACAATTGCAACCAAAAAAACAATTATGTTTTTTTGGTTGCAATTTATTGACACTTCACATTTTTCTTAATTCTAAGTACTTATACCTATAAAAGCTTTATTTAGGGATCAATAATAATTAAAGTAACGTGGTCGGTAGGCAACGTACTACCATCTATCATAGTTATATAAAGTACTAGCTGTTCCCTGACCCACCGCGTCGCATTTGAAAAAATATTTTTGAAATCGGACTAGTAAGTAGTGCTAGAGATTAACAAACACAAACAAAAACAAACTCTTCAGCTACTCACTCTTTTAATTATCTAATATTATAAAGCTGAAGAGTTTGTTTGTTTGGTTGAACGCGCTAATCTCAGAAACTACTGGTTCGAATTAAAAAATTATTTTTGTGTTAAATAGTCCATTTATTGAGGAAGGCTATAGGCTATTACATCACGCTTTGACTAATAGGAGTGGAGCTTAACGCGGGTGAAACCGCAAGGCACAACACTAGTAATAAATATTAGTATAGATAATGGCGGTATACGGATGGATATACGAACGAAGCGTGAAGAAGCACCTTGAGTGCCGGCAGGATGAGGGCGACTGTGCTGCGCTGTCTTCACGCTGCACCAGTTGTCTTCGCGCGAGTCATTTGGCATGCTAACTAAAAAAAAAGATGTTGCCAGCTCGGACAAATTAAAAAAGTAAATGCTATTTCAGCGCTGGCAACCTTACTCGATATGATTGTTCACCCGGCCCGCACCAAGCTTGCAGCGGGCAACTGATATTAATTTCCAACAGTTTCATTTCATCGCTTTGTGTTCCATTGTTTGTGCGTTCCACGTTGTTGTTTTTTTTTCACCGTTTGCCCAGACACAAACGCTCAGTTAACTCTTGTTTATTACTTGGAGAGGGCTCGTTACAAGTCAGCCTGCTGGTATGTCCACTCGCATGGTAGATGCATTGAAGAGTTCTTTGATAGATGATTAATGGCTTAGGAAAATACGTAAATCTTTTATTAATCACCTACTTGCGTGGTGATAAGCAGATGTGGTCTGTTGGTATTTATTTGCCTATTCTCTTAAGTCTTATAATCTGGAATATAACGTTGGATAACGTATCAGCATTCCACTCCTTAGCTGTTTACATACGCAACAATTTGACAACGATTTTGGTTACAAGGTTAGCGACTCTGTCACGGGATTAAAAGTACTCAAAGCACTTATTTTAAGTGTTTACATCATTGTGCATAATTTGCAATGTTTTTTATTTATTTATTTATTTCACTACTTATAACTATCATGACAGGAATACCCTAATGCGATAGCGAAGACAATTACAATAAAAAAAATAATTTAATCAACTAAGTATATCAATAGAATTATACAATTTTACAATTTTACAAGTCCTAACGTAATTTTGAGAGTTTTGAATTTGTATATTATATTCCAAATTACCTACATAAAATTCCAATTCAAACAATTATAACAATAAAATAAATAAATTCAAATAAAATAAAATTATCACATTCAGAATTACATTATAGAAATACCATTACTACAAAACCAATTGTAACATATTATAATTAAAGCTATTTTAGTGAATTCACACAAAGAACAAATGAACATGTTTGTTCTCTCGGCTATCCGGTTGAGTGTGCGTATGGCCCTCGTCAGTGGGGCCTTGTCATGAAGGTTAGTCCTTCCGTGATGCACTATCAGTAGCTGCGGCTGGCGCCGCCGCTCCACATACCCATCGGGAACACAAAAACCGACTAAACCCAAAACTGCAGCGTTGCATATCTTGCCTCTCACAAGTTTAAAGATATACAACACTAAAGCCAGGGTTCTCCTTACCCGCAGTTCATTGTACCCGACCATACCTAAAATAAATAAAGTAGGGTACATCATTTTATTAAACGGATATACCCCATACTGCTTCAGATACAAATATCGAATTTTGTTTTGTATCTGTTCTAGCACCAGACTGTATTTATTTTCACTAGGATTCCAAATGACTGCATTACACTCGAGGTGACTTCTCACCAAACCATTGTACAATGCCACTACTGCCCTCATATTGGTGAAACCATGAACCCTATACGAAGCAAAAATTCTAGATTTGAGTTAATTTTATAATCGTAGTAAATTGGACTAAAGAAATTGTTAAACATTTGGACGCAACTGCAGCTTGTTTTTCTCACTCCATAACACCACACGGTTTATGTGGTTTACAGAAGTAAACAGTCTGCGATGTCATTAATCGGGAGAAACAGTTTCAGATCGTCTGCAAAAAGCAAGCAGTGTGAATCCTCAATCACCTCTGGTAGATCATTAATCATAATCAATTCAACCGCCTCTGTGGTCTAGTGGTTTTGTTGGTGGTAAGAATAAGAATAAGAATAAAAGACATTTATTGGACTTATTTGTCCGCCTGGCTAGCTACCTTATCTAAATATGTCGCCATAACATCAATGTTTGTAGCATTGTTGTGTTCCGGCAAATAGAGATAAGATAGCCAGTGCCTCACTAGTTGAGGGTCCCGGGTGAAGTGCATTTCCTTCATTGGACTCATCATTTAACATCAGGTGAGATCAAGGCACTGTGCTTACCCGTAAAAATTTAAAAAAAAATGAGAAATTCGAGGGGTCCAAGATTACTTCCCTGGCTTACTCCTAACCTAACAAAATATGTATCGGACCGGTACCCAGCATACTCAACATACTGCTTACGATCCCTCATATAACAACTGCGGCGTGAAACCTATCCCAGCAAGCTTCCTAAGCAATATGTCATTATCGACCTTATCGAACGCCTTTCGGAAATCGAAATAAGCTGCGTACACCTGCCCCCCGTCATCTATTGCCGATATTAGTTGAGCCGTGTAGGTCATGAGATTGCTCGTGGTGCTCCGCCTTGGCCGGAATCCATGCTGACTCACTTTCTGAAATATGCTGCTTTGTATAGCTGCTTCGATTGCTTTTGTTGGAATTGACGATATTTCCACCGGCCTATACCCGTCAACATTGGTACCTGTACCTGCATGTCTTGTGAAGAGAGCAATAAATGTCTGCAACTGACGTCAGCAGCCAATTTCTTATTACTTGAGTATTCCGGATGTACGCACTCGCAACGACACTTTCTGTAAATTAAGATTTAAGCAAAATGATTTTTCGCTGTGGAATTACAAAATTAAAATAAACTATCTAAACCAAAAACACATTAACCATATAAATAACAACTAAATATATTAAATTAAAAGTTCAGGGTCACTTTTACATTGGTACCTGTATGATTGTAGAAAAAATTTTGAAATTTGAAATGGTCTATAAACATATGTAATAAAATTTTGGTACAGTGACTTGCATTATCACCATCATCAACCCACAAACGACCCACGACTAGACTCAGCTCACAATGATAAAAGCACATGGAGACACCAAGACAACCCACCACACTGGAGCTAAATCCGAATCAGAATCAGAATCAGAATCATTTATTGGCCATATAACAAAAACGTTACATTTAGCAAGTCATATGCACATATCAAAATATAAAGGTAAAATGAATTAAAGAATAAAAAAATAAGTGCAAAAAATTAATGTCAATAATGTAGGCATACAATATCAATGGAACAATAAATTAAATTATTGAGCGAATGAATGAACATTTATTATGTCGTAAGAGTCGTAACTGAGTGAGTATTCATCACATACTTATTAAAAATATAAAGTTAACTAATTGGAATAAAAAATATAAAAATAATTACAACAAAAAATAAATGTTAATAATAAATAGATTGAATTGAATAAAAAAATGTACATACAATAATAGAATAATAAATGAAGTTATTGAGTGAATGAACATTTATTCTGTCGTAACTGAGTGAAGTATTCATCAAGACTATAAAACGGATTGCATTCGAAAAACAATTTTAAAGGAACCAAACGGTTCGATACGCACGGAATTGTGGAAACAGCAAAAAACCATAAATCCTTCTCACATTTCCTAGTGATAACTCCGAGGATCGCAGCTTCGTCGCGAAATTAATCAACTCCCCAACATTGATTTAAATGCAGCCCCGACCGGAACATTAGTCAGCGCGCGGGATTAACATCGAGTCGAGTGCGGAAGCCCTACCACGGGTCCGCTTACACGTTACTCGCTTTAGCGTACGAGCGCCCTTATTATGTACGAGCACGTGAGTATATACCCGAACAGAGTCCAAGTTTCTTTATAGCACGCAAAATTTATACCTAATTTGGTAGGGTTGTCACATGACGATAAGGTAAATGAAACAAAATATTTTATTTTATTTTTCATAAATTTACTCTAAATATTTTCTTTTTATTATTTTTGTTTATCAATAACTTATTTTTATTTATTATTCAGATTTAGATAAATTCTAATCTGACATAAAGTCTTTTTTAAATACTGAATTGGAAAACACTCACATGGTAGATAAAATGTACAGTCATTATACACGTGCTATGATTTCAGTGTCAATATTTATAATGTTTGCTTTGAGATCCAAGTGTTCGCGAAACTACGTGAAATAAGCAATATTCTTTATATTTCTGGCATTGTTCATACACACTGTACAGTAATTAACCATATTTTACAGTAAACCACTCTAATTAAAATCAAATATAACAAAACCTCAAATAATCACAATATTTCACGAGCGATGACAGTTCACAACACGAAACAACGCGTGTGACACTCACTGGGATTGTCCGCTGGCTGTGCCGGTGTAAACCGGTTTGTCCTCTCGCGGCGCGTACGTAAACCCGTCGGTCACGCACACATAACCGTGCTATGTAGTATACCTGTGACAGCGCGCTCTAAGGAAGCTCGGACTCTATTTGGGTATTTACTCATGTGGTACGAGTATAGCAAAGGAGTTTTGTAACAGGTGAAGTACCTGTTGCGAACTACTTTGTAATCGTTATGTGATGTTTATTCTGTTTGTTTTTTGTTCATTAGTGACGTTACTTAGGGCCAGTGACACAATGTTTAACGATGCGATGCTATGACATCGATCAACTACACCAGTGGATTGCATAAGTACGGCACGAGCGCATGCACGCGTAAAACTAGTGTATCGATTAGATGGCCAGTGAGTATATAGATAGATAGATAGATAAAACTCTTTATTGCACACACACACACAGAAAAGTAAAAAACAAACAACGAAATTTTTATATAGCGGGGTGGGCAAAGGCGGTCTTATCGGTCATATATTTTCAGTGTCCATTAAGATACTATTTTATATGGTGTTTTCGTCAACAAATCACCTTTCGCCTGCTTGTGTTACACCCTTCACTTGTTTGCACATGGTACTAGTTTCTATTAATTTATAGTGTGTTTTTATTTTTTATTTATAATAATAATAGCCGTACTTACATAACCTAATATTATTCCATTTACACATAGCAACGTGACAGTTCTGTACAGTAAAATTTCTCCTTCGTTCGAGTGAGTCCCGCTCAATAGTACCTAGGTAATGTATGCGTCCGTAAACCCATGGTACCTACCGGACTACTGTCCGATTTTTCACCAGTACCGATAGCATTACGAGCGGAGTGCCTGCGATCATGTACAGTCCACATCAAAGACGCCGCCTCTTTGATCTTCACCGGTGTCAAACCCAGAGGGCCCATATTGGATTCACGACGGGAGCTCTTATGTGCGTAGTTATTTGGCAGTAGGTAGGATATGTTTTATGTACATTTTATGTTGTAAGTAAACAACAACTGTAGCAGTATAATGTAATATTAATATGACTTTTAAGTTTCACTTTGACGAGATAACTAGCAAGGCTAAGCGGTTGCTGGGATTTATCTTTCGTATCACTAAACCATTTAAAAAAGTATCCACATTTATTTTACTATATGTATAAAACGCTTGTCCGCTCTCAACTTGAATATTACTCATCAGTTTGGAACCCAATATACAAAGTGGATAGGGAAAACATAGAGTCAGTACAACGACGATTTCTACGCTTTCTCGCTGCTAAAGCCTGGTTGAGGCGACGTCTTCCTGAGTACACTGAACGAATGATTCATTTAAACATAAATAGCCTTGAAACTAGGAGAAAAATTCAAGATTTATGTTTGCTGCATAAAATATCTAACGGTCTACTAAGTGAACAGCTATTAAGCACTCTATACTTTAATGCACCCAGACGATCACTCAGACATCCTCGGCCTTTCAGCGTTCCAGCACCAATGAACAATAACGTATCTCGAAATAACCCAATCCTACGGATGTGTGAAACTTATGACAATCTCGATTTGGAACTCGATATATTTCATCAGAGTATTCAGAGTTTTAAGTGCTTACTAAATAAGAGTGTTACACTCTGAATCTATTTTAATGTTTATTGCAAAAACAATTTATTAATGTGCTGTGACCTCAGTACTAACTGAACATTGTTTTGGATAATGTTGTGTACAATTTAAGGCTTTCAGACTCAATATATCTTGTTTATTTTTATGTTGTAGTTTTATTTTTAAGCCTGTAAGCTATTTTCGTACCTATTCAAATAAAAATAAAATATGACGGTAATTAGTGTAACCTATATAACTATTTATAATATTACATTTTAATAATTAGAAATATGTACCACAGAACCTAATGTAGGCATATAATAAATGTCAGATCACTTAATAGATGATCAAACTAAATTATTTCTAGCTACTTTGTTCGGAAGGCACGTCGGGCATGATGATAGATAGATGGTTGGTAAATAATCTGCTCTGCTTGATGTTAAACAGGAAGCAGAGTTCAGCAGATGCGAGGACAGCTAGTGAAGCAGGAGTGTGCCTCACCAGCATCCTCACCTTACTTCTTAACACCTCGTTTGCAAGACCCCATATTGTAGGGCTAGCTGTGCCCTGCGGTTTCACCCGCGTTAATTAGCGAACAATCTAATAAAAAACTATTTCTCTAAAAAAATATTTACCCGTTTTTGCAACATTTTTCATTGCTGCTCCACTCTTATTAGTCATAGCATATAGCCTATATCCTTCCTCAATAAATGGACTATTTAACACAAAAAAAAATTCAATTCGAACCAGCAGTTCCTGAGATTAGCGCGTTCAACCAAACAAACAAACAAATTCGTCAGCTTTATAATATTAGTAAAGAAGAAAGAAATACGTTTGCAGGGAGAGAATTACATTTTTTGGTGGTGCGACAAAGAAATGAGTTACCAAATTTCTTCGTTCAAATAGTTTGTCAACGAACATTGTTCTTCTTAAAGGTGAAGTGATAATTTACAACTTTGTAAGTAACAAAGTATGCAAAAAGAGCTAGCACCGAGAAAACAATAGCTGGTAACTCTAACGACAGAGATTAACGAGGGTGGCAGACTTCAATGGACGCCTCACTCCGCCGCGGCTAATGGCGCAGAACATTCTTGGACGATTAAAATGCAATCGTGCATGCGTGTGCGCTCCTACTCACTCGAACTATGAGGTGATTAATCTCGATTTTGTTTACCTCGCATATTATTGTACGAGTCGGCCAGTTGATCTGGTGTACGGCCAATATGTCGCCATAACATCAATGACAGTAGTATTGTTGTGTCCCGGCAGCTACAGATAAGATTGCCAGTACCTCAATAGTTGAGGATTCCGGGCGAAGTGCGCTTACACCTTCTGCCTTATCATTACTTATCATCATATGAGATAAAGGCTAAGGAATATATAAAATACTGACTTGCAAATTCTCTCCATATGTGTGGTTCTCTTTAAGCGATAGCTTTAAAAGAGAATTTTATGAAAATGAAAATTTTGTGATTAATTCATAGAAGCAGGAAAAAAATGAAGGAAAATGGTTTAACCAAAACCTGTTTTACAAAAAGTTCTGAGTAGCGTGTGCCACTTAACAGAAAGTTTAAAAACTGTAAGCAAATATTTTTAGGAACCGAGATTTAAGGCCAAAGATAGTAATCTAAGTCCGTGGTATTACTTACAAATACGGTAGACAGCATCACTAAAATCCCGCGAGTAAAAATATAAAAATCGTCATAAAGCAGTTTACACAACATTTACACAACAAACAGTCGTCAAAAATACACGACAACTCCATTCGCAACTCCCTAGTCCCGCCGTAGAGTCAACATTTCGCGTGGGGCTGCGGCATCGCATCTCCCTCTGAAACCACCGGATAATTTGATATTTGCCGTTGGAACGTGTTAGCAAACATCCAGGGCTTGGTCGGCCACTAATGACTTGGACGCTGGACTAAATCGCGGGAGAGGGGGGAAACTAATTAAGCTTCGTTGAAGTATTCGTTGTACGTATATTGATTTCTTTATGTGACTACCTGCTAGGTGGGCCAGAAATTTAGAGCTGAGAGAAACCTGGATGCGATCAGCTCCAAACAGAAGGGATCGGCGTAACATGGAGGAGGCCTATGCCCAGCAGTGGGAGATACGGACTGAAAATGATGATGATGATGATGATGATGTGAACTCACAAATGTTAGAGGTAATGTATAGAAAGACTGAGTTGCCTAGCTAAATTTAAAACTAACTTTGAGAGTGAAGCGTAACACGACACGTCTTCCCCCGCACGACAACAGTCGCACTGGAATCTCTGCTGCTGACGGATCATTTATGTTGTTGCTATCACTAATCAGTTTTCGTACGCTTCTAAAGCTTCTCTTGTATGCCTTCTGAACTGATTTATCACCTACCTATACTTGTAGTTGTTCAAAAAGTAACGTTGGCGGAAAGATGAGCTCATATTATAAATTAAATGAGTAGGTATACAAGGAACTTAGCTTTACAGCCAAATTATTACACATAATATCATTGACATTAGAACGTGACAGTATTTAAAAAGAACTCTTTTAAAAACTTACTAAACTTAGTATCAACGCCTCAATGGCCAAGTGGCAAAGCGCTCGGCCTTGTATACGGAAGTCTTCGGTTCATTTCTCAGGCCGGCGAACTGTGTTTCGAATTATTCGATGCAAAGCATTGGTTTCTCGCATTATCAGTGTGGTGATTACCTACCGCAACGTGATAATGTCCATACTCCCGTTACTAACTACTCTAATGTCCAATAACCTAGTTGGGCTCCCAACTAGAGTAAAGACACCAGTTTTCAACAATTGAAGACTAGTGATCGACAGAGTTTTTGTCGCCAAAAAATAACATAACGGGATGATATCAAGGAAACTGGTTGTCTGTTCTATTGCCAAATCGCTGGCCCCTATTTTTAATGAATAAAGGACAAAAACCTCGATTACTGGTTCCTGTCGGACACTGGTTCCACTACCCTGTCATGTTTAAAGTTTTTCCATTCCAAATTCCAAAGAAATTCCAAAAAAATTTCATCCAATATAATAGGAGGACACCTTTTATTACAAACATACAAATAGATACTCGTAGATAGATAGATAATGATTCTGCTACCTACATACTCTATCATTTTTGAAGAGCCGACCTTTCCTTTACCCATGGAAATTACTTACAGCAAACCAAATTATTTTTTCCAATCTCCCCAGAATTGATTGGAGCAGACATCAAATGCATAGTGAACTATACAAGGAAGGTAGTGTTTTCTGTACTTTTTATAATAGTTTGATGACATATTGAACATTTCATTAAGTATTAAACATAAAGTAAAAGCAAATTATGATAGTATATGAAACGGATCTTGAATTTAAATGAGAAACATGTTCAGGGTTTTCACGTGCTACTAATACAGCTAATGGCAACGCCACCAGAATTAGCTTGGCCCTGGGCTGTTTCATAGTATATATTGTGGCAGTATAAATTTGTACACAGTATTGGCAATGAATGATATTTCTATTTCTATACAATTTGCACATGTTAATGTAGCCATTTTTTTTTTCGCAGAAGTATTAATCTTCTTCTTTGTCATGTGCCATCTCCTATCGGAGGTCGGCTATGTACGTGTATGTGTGTATGTACCCGTAATGTTGCGGCTCGGGAAATTTCTGATGCACTTAGATGTTTAATCACATAGATTTAACATATTTATTGCTTATAGTTTGAACGTAGCCTCAATAACATAATTATATAGGTACCTGAACCTTCTTGACCAACTTACATACAAATTATGCTTGGTTTGGTAAGTGATGGAGCCTGTTCTTGGCCTACTTGGCTAGCTACTACCATCTGAGGTTAGATAGTTAGTTTCTCAGTAGGTAGTGAGGATTCTGCACTTCCACTTTCCAAATACATAACCTAATTTATTTTTGGAAAGGTTTTGATATTGCTAGCTTATTGTTTACACAGCGGTACTCGTACCAGGTTTTATGAGCGGCGAATACTTGGGGATTTTTTACCAAATGAAATAAAAGCCAAACGTTTCGTCGTAAAATAAAAAAGGAAACAAAAGTTGTAGCTACTCAAGTTATTCGAGTCAAATTTTCAAATGTAATTTGATCGAAAGTTTGTTCTACTGTTGCTATATCCCCACTAAGGTGCTACTCAACACGGATTATAAAAGTCAATTATCCCCCTCTCCTTTATTAACCCCCTGTTTGTAATAAGTCCGAAATGAACGACGTCACATTACTTACCAGAAAGAATATATATAAGTAGGTATTGAAAATCTTTTTTCTTTGTCATTTTAATCGAACTATGGTGCTTCCTAAAGATAATTAGTTAAGCTTATATTAAAGTATAGTTGTATATTATTTTAAGCAAATTTTGTTGCGAATAAATTACAATTTGAAAAAGAAAAAGTGTTGAAAAAATTTCTCGATTCGAGGATTCGAACCCGCACCCCATGACATGCCGGGTCAGGTGCACTACCACTACTAACTGCGGGTTTGGATCCTACGCATGGAATTTTTTCAATACTTTGTCTTTTATGGTACAATATAATATAAACTTTTTATTTGTTTTTCATGTGTGAGTAGGCAGATGACTCCGTTCCACCTGATGCGGAGTCCAGATGCGAGGCCAGTGAAGCAGGATTGTGCCTCACTAGCCGTCCTCACCTGGCCGAAGCAGTAGGAAAGAGCGATAACGTCCACGTCCGTCGCAACGGTAACTCTATGACAGCAAACAGTTAGGTTAGACGACGAAGTTCGGTCTATCACAAAATTCATCTTTTATATACATATAATGACTTGTCCTGACTGATTCATCATCGCCGGGCCGAAGCCGCTGAAACTAATTCGATGAAATTTAAACTATAGGTTAATTGAGTGACGTAACCAGCCACTAAGATAGGATTTTACGCAAATCATACCCTAAGGGGGTCAAATAGGGGGTGAAAGTTTGTATGAAAGTCCATCAGTTTTTAGTAAAATACATGAAAATTGGTATTTGGCTTTTTGAAAAGAAATAAAGAATGATGTGTCAGGAATTTTGTTTATTATCCTTGTAAGGAGTAAATAAGGGGAAAAGGTTTTTTTGGGCAAATCGATATTTTTAAAGTAAGAAGTATAAAAATGAATAATTTCATCGATCTTTAGATTTTTCAATAAAAAAAAATTGGTTGTCTGTAAAGTCGGTTTACTGACGATAGTTGAACGTGACAACGTCTTAAGAAGGTGTCGGGAGGTGTTGGGGGTGTCGGGGGGTGTTGGGGGTACGTACCGCGGTGGCGATGCCGGCTACGGGCTTGCACAGCAGCCTGCAGCAGCCCGTCGAACAAGTAGGCGGGAGGAGTTGGGGGTGTCGGGAGGTGTTGGGGGTGTCGGGGGGTGTTGGGGGTACGTACCGCGGTGGCGATGTCGGCCACGGGCTTGCACAGCAGCCTGCAGCAGCCCGTCGAACAGGTAGGCGGGAGGAGTTGAGGGTGTCGGGAGGTGTTGGGGGTGTCGGGGGGTGTTGGGGGTGTCGGGGGGTGTTGGGGGTACGTACCGCGGTGGCGATGCCGGACACGGGCTTGCACAGCAGCACGGCTAAATTTCTACTCAGCCGATTGTGCTTCTTTGTCGCTCGTTCCGCGCTCTCGCTTGCACTTCAAGCCTTACATGGAACGCCTCAGAGCGAGGTAACGCCGAACTTTTTCGTGCGTGCAGCCGGCTCTATCGAATTATAAGACGTTGTCACGTCAATAAAGAATGACGTGTTTTTTTACATTTTTGGAAAAACCTCCCCTAAAGAGGTGAAATAGGGGTTTAAGGTTTGTATGGAAATCTGTCATTATAAAGTTAAATCGTTCGGTATTTGGCCTGGTTAGAAATTATGAAGTGTTTCAGGATTATCCGTATAGACACTTTTACCTTAAGGGGGTGCAGCGCGGACGCAAAACTGCGAATTTCAAGTTTCTTTATGATAGCGAGCGAGCGGCGCGTGGCAGTGGTGTGACAACGGCGCACGACTACGAATACGGACGCTCACTAATATCTGTACAAAATAGGCTGGTGATTTAATTAGAGCAATGTTTACTTTCGTAAAATCATAGGCGTTTGGGTAAAAAATAATAAAAGTCTTAATATTTTAATATTCTTATTTTTTTATTGAAAAAAAAGACAACAGTGGCCTGCGGAATATCAATACAAACATTTTGATGTCGGATCATTGTTTCATTTGTGCTATATTTACAAAAATTCTAAAGAAATAAGTTTTTAGATATCATTACTTTTCCGTATTGTTTATGCAGTTTCTGGGTATTTGTTTCAAATTCCAAGACAACCATGGCCTTGTGAAAGGATCAAGCTAACCTACACTAGTTCTTTTAATGTATATGACCTATTCAGCGCCTAGCACCAGTGACTTAAAAACACGTAAATTTTCTAAATTCCGCGCGGCACCCACTTAAAAGTTTTGCTTTTATTAAAAACAATTACAGGTAGAGTAACCCATGTGAGCAAGGCCGCGAACAAAAGCTAGTTTAATAAAACAAAACAAAACCGCAGACGTGACTCTTCACTTTCCCGCCAAGAAGTCCACTCGTTTTTTAGTGCGAGTAAAGTCATCACCATAAGTTGCTGACCACTTTAGTGATATATCTTGAGTTTATTAATAAAATTAAATATTTGTATCGTTTATCAAATTGTTTATTATAAGTATTATTGTGTGTACTCATATTATTTATTATGCACATTATATTTCTGTTTTTTTTATGTGACTACTTGACGTTCATAAGTGCAATGTAGGTATACATATGCCTAAATTTAATAAAGAATTTCTATTTTCATTTTTCATTATCATTGAAAGCTTTACTACATGATGACCATCGCCTATCTATACTAATATTATAAAGAGGAAACCTTTGTATTTTTGTATGTATGTATGTTTGCAACGAATAAACTCAAAAACTACTGAACCGATTTAAAAAATTCTTTCACCATTAGAATGCTACATTAGCGCTGACTACATAGGCTATATTAATATATATATATATACTAAAATCGACAATTTCATTTTCCAATACAAAAATATTTGTTTGTTTTGATGTCATGGAAACCATTGATGTTATATTTTACTCAATGATGAAAACTGTCAAAGAGCTACGAAGTCCGCCGGGTCAGCTAGTTATATATATAGAAGATAGCGACGTCCGCTACTGACTGTACAAGCTCATTCCACGCTAAGTTTAATTCCATAGTGCCCACGACATCGGAATCGGATACGCCAGTCCGCGAAGCGCACTTATCTAGTTAGTGCGGATTGTAAAAGTCAATTAGCTCTCACCTCCAGCCGGTCTGTAGAGGAACCGGTGACGTCAGAAAACTTCCCGGTCGAGGTGTCGATCGGAAAACCACGCTTCCACTAATTGATTTGGGTCTGCACTGGGCAAATATCGGCGGGCGGGGCGCGCCGGCGCAAGTGGCGAGCGGTACGAGGCTGACACAAAGCTGCTTGTCCAAGATACGAAAAAGGTATATAAAATAGAATTGAATAGTTATGCTTACAATACATTTTGTAGTTGCTAGTTCGGCGTTGATATAATTGAGAACGTAGATAGATACAGCAGTTTTATTTAATAGTAAATGAGCATTTATTCTACAAAACAAAAATAAGTAAATACTTACAGTGGTTAAATACAAAAGACATCGTCGAATATTTTTCGCAATCGTTAAATAGATTTTGTACAATTTCTCCAAGCTGTGATTGAAAACCTAAAAGTGTTGACGCGTAATCAGATTTTGTGTGTTCTAACCAAGATGTTTTGTAAATAAATCGTATTGATGGTATAATATTTATATATTTTGTCGTGTCTCAATAGACACACAACTTAAAGTTTACATTCTCTTGAAAATTTTATGCAATCTTGCAGTTTATTAGGCCTAACACAAACAACTATCCTAACCATATCGTAGTGTAAAGTTATGATTCATCATCATCGCAGCTCATTTGATGTCCCCACTGCTGGGGCACGAGCCTTTCTTATGGATAGATAGGGAGAGAAGTATCGTATAAATTGTACCACCACAACTTTCGTAAAAAGAACTATTCGTCATTTCATAGATTTTATGACATTTAGCATATCTCAAATTTTACGTCACAATTTTGATAGAAGCTCGTCCTAGGCTTACAGAGCCAACCTCGTCATCTCGTCACTTACGCTGTAGGGGCAGGCGCCGTAATTAACGTAAGACAGCTAACGGGCCTCCAATTCGGTCTGACGGACGTTTCCAAGTCGATTACAAATGTAGTTTAGTTGGAATTAAATAGGAATTATCCGCCTCGTATAGCCTGCCAATCTGTTAGGCGGACCCGTTACTTTTTGAGCACCCTCCTCTTGCTAAATTGTGGCTAATTGTGATCGTTTAAGTGCGGAGAGATGACCGAAATCTAATTTATAGTTACTAAATATATTATTACTATTCTCTTTATTTATTTTTAATCTTAGATCTAGGTTTTATAAAAATTATATAAAAAGTAAAATATAACAAAATAAATACAAAAAATACAACTTTTATAAAAACCTAAACCTAAAACACCGCCAGCAACAGAGCAGGACTCAAGCTACCGGCGATTAAGGCTGCAGAGAAAGAAACCTCCTGACAATGGGTGCCGTGTCCAGGAGTGTTGCCTTCTGTATCTGACTCTTAATCCAGCCATCCAGCGAAAGTCTCTTGATATGTTGGTCGAGACTCTTCGCTATAAGGCCGTTTGCAGATACGACTATGGGGACAATGATTGTCAAATCCACATTATTATTATACACTTTCGATTATTTACTTTTGAGTACATTCAAATCAATGAAACTGCTAAGCTAAATTACAATGTTCATAATGTGATTTATATCTGTTGTGTTGCCTTAATAAATGAAATAAAAATACGCAAAAAAATAAGTTTTTTGGTTAGATTAAATAAGTTAAATAAATAAATAGATACAGGACTATTCTTACTCTAGCTAGATTGGATTTAGAACTTTTGACAATAACTTAGGTTTCATTAGAAATATCAGATGTGACAATCATGATGTTACAATCTCTCGTGATCAATTTTTGGCGTTGTGGATCATACACATACACAATTTTGTATGACCATATAAAACAATGTTACAATGAGTCCTTTTTGCGTGTGGCGTTCATATGATGGACCATCATCCTTATCATTATCATTTCAACCAAAAGACGTCCACTGCTGGACAAAGGCTTCCCCCATGGATCTCCACAACGACTGGTTGGACCATACCCACTTAATGGCAAATAAATAGACCTAATTTAAAAAATCAAACATTTTCAAAAGACCTTTTACTTTGAGAAAACTTCACTTTGAGTTCGCTGGAATCGATTAATAATTATGGATACCTAATTAATAAAAAGGTCTTAAAAGCTTAACTAACTTCAACACTGTAAAACTTATCCTAAAGTAAAATTTCACTACGTAGATACCTATTCGTGGACGATCGCAGATAATTAATCGTTTCTCGAAACTTAGAAATTACGTTCATCTTTGAAATCAGTCAATCAACGGATTAATTGAGAGATGCTTTAAGTTTTCCAATGAAAATTTTTAATGAGTCTCTTCTATGAAAGTCGATGGTATTATAAGTTAATGAATTTTTCATTCGATTAAGTTGGCGTAGAAGCATACGATTAACATTTTTTAATCGCTCGGCCCGATACCCGATGGTCGGGGTTCAATTCCCAGGTCGGGCAAATTGTATTTCGGATTTATCGATGCATAGCCCGGTCTTGTTATCACCAACCCGCATTTGGCAAGCGTGGTGGTGGAGGCCATTGCCTAGCCGTGGGACAGTTATACGCTGTTGACTTACTTACTACGTAAGTATACTTATGTTATTATCTATCCTCCGAAGTTTTGGTCACCAGTGACTTGTGTCCACCAAATTTCTCGTCTAATTGCATAGGAGATATCTCTTAAAGACTGTTTTTTTAAAGTTTTACTTTCCAATGTTAGTTTGTTAGTTGTTGCAATAAAAATATCTATCTATCTATCTATCTACCTCAGTTAAGGTCCTAGTCGGTCCTAGGTCCTAAAATCCTTGATGCTCTACCTATATAAGTAGTTATTATTTGTATTCCTGACGTCAAGTCAAGTAGGTTTGCTTCTAAGCTGTTTCACTTAGCGTTTGTTGTCGAAGTAAGTATGCTAGGAACAACCGCAGCCGCTCATTGAGAACGATCATTAGCATTGCCTACACTGGCGGGTGCAGGCGCGGTGCGGGCGCAGTGCGGGCGACGTGCGGGCGACGAGCGGGCGACGAGTGGGCGACGAGTGGGCGACGAGTGGGCGACGAGTGGGCGACGAGTGGGCGACGAGCGGGCGTGGTTGGGGACTTAATTTTATTTTCAAACAAAATGTTTAGAAGCTATCGAAATTGAAAATTGGACTTGAATAAATACGACAGCTTTGGATTTTTATTTATTTGGAATAACAAACAGGTGGTTAGTTGGAAGAGCTGTCACTCGAATCGCGCAAGGTCGTGTTGTTTCGATAAACATTTAAACATTGCATTTTGAATGTGTTTTTGAACCGCTCATAGCATTCGCTTCTATCCTTCATTAGCACGCTATAAAAACCCGCGTAATTTCAATCTGCATTCTGAAATCGATTTACTTCTTTGACCACGTCGCTCGCCGGGAGTCTAGTAACCTAGAGATCCATAAAAGATTATATGTAGTTGACAAAAGAAAGATCAGAGGTAGAGCGTAAGCCCGTAAGACGACCACATTTCTGGAAGCACTGAATGCAACACCCAGACGGCAACTTTAATGGAGAGCCCTGGTTTATAGAGCTACTTTTGTATCTAGATCTACAGTCAGAAGAACTTAGCGAAGTAGGTACTTAGCGAAGTAGAAGAATTATGTAAGGATATCATAGATATATTTATTATCAACGATATTACGTACGGCTCGCAGCGCAGAAAAAACACACGTGTTTATTTATATTCTAAACGCCCGGCAAAAGAAGTCAGTTAATTCCTGCCAGACCAGAGTTAATAATAGGCAAGCGATTTTTTTTCCAACTTAATCTACACTATTTATTTTTACTACCGAATAATGTCAACCCGCTCATGTACATAACACGCCTTAACGACATTAAGTGGACCACCGTTAGCAGCCAAACGATTTCGTTCATAAGTGCAGTTTAACATAGTTTAAGTACCGAAACACTGACGCTTACGATACAGCATTTGAAATTGCCTGCCATAACGCGAGCAATCAACACACTCAACGTATTTTGCAGCTGTTTTAAAGAGAAAGAGAGAGAGCAGGAGACAAAGAGAAGGATAAAGAAAAACATTTATTGACCACAAATATACACAGGATAAGCTACTACCATCTTATCTGAATATGTCACCATAACATCAGTGTTAGTAGCATAATGTAATCCGGCAGCTAGAGATAAGATAGCCAGTGCCTCAATAGTTCAGGATTCCGGGTGAAGTGCTCTTCCAACTTCGGCCTTATCATCACTTAACACCAGGTGAGATAACGGACAAGTGCTTGCCCGTGAGAAATAAAAAAAAATAACAGTCAATCTGGACCTCGCCTCAGCTTGTGTTGTTGCAAACAAAACATGTCGCAACTACGCTAATATTCTGGTGGACGCTGTCATATAATTTTACTGGTTTTTAAAGGTTATGTTGGTTGCGATCGCCATAGGCCACATGAAGCGAAGTTAGGTCACTCACCTGAAAGAGGTCAGTGGCACGGTTGGATAATCAGGAATATTGACCCGAATGTGACGACAAAAATAGGTGACGCGAAAAAAGATGAGCTAAACAAAAATTGGAGAGTTCACTTTACACACACTCACGTTTTCTGTAGGAAAAACTGTTGAAGGATATTATTATTTCGTGTTGGGGAAACGTTAGACCGTGAAAAGCTTGTTCGGCAGGTTGGCTTTCTACGTAAATGTGCCATCGAGCGATGATGACATTAATAACTTACACAAAGTAGTTCACGTGTTGGAGATATTCTTGTTACCGCCCAGCGTAGAGTCGCATTACATAACGAAACTTTTCTCGCTTGTTTTGGTATTAGGAGTTGTTATAATCGTGCTCAGTGGCGTGCACTTGGAGACGCCTACGTCCAGCAGTGGACGTGTGTAGGTTGATGATGATGCTGATGATGATAGTATAATATTAGATTCGGGCTTCAATAAGATAAAGTAGTCATCCGCATGTGATAAAAGTGTAAAACACCTTGTCTTCACCAAAAAGGTTTTATTTTTGTTGACTTTTTACAAGCTTTCATTTATTTAATTTATTTTTAACCGCTTCTATGGTTTTGTGATTAAGACCACCGGTCTCAGACCCGGAGGTCCCAGGTTCAATTCTCAACGGGGGGTACATATTTGTGTTCTCGGTTTAGTTAGTGGTAGGGCTTGTTTGTTCGCCAGGCTAGCTACCACCATCTTATCTGAATATCGCTGAATGTCGCCATAACATAACATCAATGTGTTCCGGCAGCTAGAGATAAGATAGCCAGTGCCTCAGTAGTATTCCTTATCATCATTTAACATTAGGTTAGATGAAGGAGAAGCTTTTTTTTACATTGCCCAATAGCTTTTAGTTGCAATTAGTTGGTTTCACAGACGATGACGCTCCCATTACTGCGACTGTTAGGTGTGACGACTAGAGTCACTACCACACATCTGGAAATTTCTTCTGGTTGTTACTCTAGTACCAAGTACTCAACTTCACTACAAGTAATTACTTAAGTAGTCACTTACAAACAGGAGGTAAGCTCCCCAGGTCGTCTCAGGCCTTAGTTTCAAAGTTCCTTAGATTTAGTAACACATTGGTACAATTCGTAATAAGTTTGGCAACCTCTCATTATCTGCCATAACAGAATTCCTTAAAGCAAAATCTTCCCGATAATGGCACCCTGGGAGGGCCGCTAATCCTTCCAGTGTTGACACTCAGGACTCATCCCTCATTAGAGGAAAAAAAGCCTCCTCAAAAGTTAACGAAGGAAAAAGGGCCCTGTAATACGATAAGCCGCCTTAAGGAGAAAAACTTTCAACGCAGCAGCACCAATGTTATTGAAAACTTCCTGTATACCGCTCAACTAATGGAAGTTTTTGTAAGGGTGTTTCTAGGCTGTGGCAGCAATTTCTTTTAAGGATCATCGTAAAAAGGTAAGAACAGAGCGCCGGGATATCCCTGGTATTGTGTAAAAAGTGGAATCGAGTAAATAATGTCGGTCGGTGTGTGACGATTCCCGGAACGGATTAGTAGGAAGACGGCGGCAACGCGGTTGGGAATTTTTTTCGCTTGCAAATTAAAATGAGATCAAAGACTGCTTGGAACTCATTGGCACAAAACCTGGCCACGTTTCGGATTTTATTTTAATTGCATCATGCTAAACAAAGCGTGTCGAATTATGCCAGAAATAAATCTTTTTTACCAATAATGAAAGGTTTTGGCGCAGTTATCATTATCGTAGCTGCATTGCAGCCTCACGGGAGTCTGGGGGGCACTCAAACTATCCCAGGGTTCCTTTCTCTGTCAACTGCTGGGCAGAGATCTAAGTCTTCAACTGAGAGGCAAAGGCATCCATCATTGAAATCAAGTAATCGCTACAATTGTTGGGTTGGCTTTATCACCGCGCTTACCAAATGCGGGTTGGTGATCAGGGTTAGCGCGTTTAAAGCAAAAGCATTTAAAAAAAGCATGCTTTTTCAAAAAAGTACATAAGCGTGCTTTTAGGTTTGAACGTATCATGCTTTTCACTTTTTTTGTTTAGGTACATTTATACAGATAGTAAAAAGTTGTACGTTTTTCAGTGTGAAGCGTTAAGTGCTCGTTCTTGTGCAGTGTGCTTGCTTTCCTGTTAATTTACGTTGTTTAAGGAAATGTGTAAGTACTAATATAATAAAGTTTTAAAATTTTGTGTAGTGACATTAGTATAATTAACTTCCAGTGTAAATAAATTTTGAGTTTAGAACATTTTTTTGTAAAGTACGAAGGAAAGTTCATTGATTAAAAAAACATTAAATTCTACATATTTACGTCGTACAACTTATACTTAGACATTCGTTTAAATGACAATGAAAGATGTTGACAACAAAACATGTTAAAAATGAAAAACGTATTAAGCAAGTAAGTAGACAGACAGCTTCACGTTTTTCGTTTCAACACAACGTAGTCAGCTATTTGAAAGTATACGTATAAAAAAAATACGAAAAAGCAAAAAAGCACTTTTTAAACATGCTTTTTTAAAATCGTACTTACAAGGCTTAAACGTGTGAATTTTTCCATCTCTTATCAGGATCATAAACCCAGGTTATGCATCGAAAAATCGAACACTGCCTGACCTGGTATTAGTAGTAGTAATAGTGGTAGCAAAATATTCTATTCTATTCTATTCTATTCTATTCTAAACCAGAACTTACAGAATATTTCGAAAATCGGGTCAACCACTTTGTCACTAAGTTTTTTTTAATAATTTAGTAAGGCTAGTGCGCATAACGTGTGAGTAAATACACAGACATGAATTACTTGTTAGTAAATTCACAAAACACGAACATAAATATGCGATTATTCAAACCACAAAACTGCCTAAGCCCCCATAAATAACGTAGGTAATGTGATTTAATTCAATTTGAAGCTGACAAATTACCTCAAATCATTCGAATAACAGCCACGAGCCCAGTTAATCCTCAAAGTATCCAAAATAAAAATTGAGTGTGTTATTGATAAGTTTACGTTGAATTAAAAAAATATCGTGTAATTTATTTTGTTTCAAACAATTCGCTTACCTTTCAAGTTACCAACGTAAAAAAAGAGTCGACAAGCGTACCTATAGTTTTCATAATGTTAATTATTGTTATTATAAAAATAAATAAATAAAAACTTTTTAAGATCTAGAGAAGAGTTTTTATACAAAATAAAATAATGTTCTAAAACGAAAAAAATAAGTTACTTTCTGTGACTGTGCTGAATATCCGAAATTGATATATTTCACATCACCATCATCATCAGCTCATCTTATATCTCCACTGCTGGGGCACGAGCTTCCCTATGAATGGATAGATCCTTGAAGGGGCTTTAAACCACCACTCGGGCCCAATGTGGATTGGTGGCTGTTAACTGCCTTCGAAAGTGATGATAAATTTTTGATCACCATCCGATGACCGGCCTTTTTGAAAGTAGCTTAACCTCAGTACTCGCATGAAATTTAGACTATAGGTTAATTGAGTGACGTAACTAGCCACTAAGAAAGGATTTTATGGAAATCATAACCCAAATAGGGGGTGGAAGTTTGTATGAAAGTCCGTCAGATTTTAAGTAAAATACATGAAAATTGGTATTTGGCTTTTTGAAAAGAAATAAAGAATGACGTGTCTCAGGAATTTTGTTTGTTTTCCTTCTAAGGAGAAAAAAAGGGAAGAAAGTTTTTTTCGGCAAATCGATATTTTTAAAGTAAGAAGTATAACAATGAATAATTTAATCGATCTTTAGATTTTTCAATAAAAATAAAGAATGACGGTTTTTTTTTACATTTTTGGAAAACCTCCCCTAAAGGGGTGAAATAGGGGTTTTAAGTTTGTATGGAAATTTGTCATTATAAAAGTTAAATCGTTCGGTATTTGGCCTGGTTAGAAATTATGAAGTGTTTCAGGATTATCCTTATAGACACTTTTACCTTAAATAAGTTTTGCTTTTATTAAAAACAATTACAGGTCGAGTAACCCATGTGAGCAAGGGCGCCAACAAAAGCTAGTTTTTTTTATAATTCTTTATCGATTCAATTTTATTCGAACACGTTATGGCCATAACCACCGTACAAATAAAAACAATGAGTAGGCACAGATAGGTACTAATTACTTGCAAAATTTTCTTTCAAGTCTGTAACAAACTTACCAGAGTTACTTAAGTACGAAAACAGATATGATATTAATTCATGGGCTGGCACTTACGACTTCCTGCCCCCAGGGCCCGCGGAGCCCGAAACTTGCCTTTGATATATATCTTCTATTTTTATTACTTTTCCGAAGTTTAGTCTTTTTTACAACAGACGACGGCGATACGACTACGACTATCTTGCGATTTTATAGGTACAAATGAAGTGCTCTTTACAGTTAGTTATTACATATCGTAACATTTTGTGCTTTAGTATGAAGAAAAACTTGTAAAATACCTATATTAGGAAAATTGCATTTATCGCAATGTCCAATTCTTATGTGTTAGTTTTCTTGCACCCCAGGACGTATAGTTCCTCTCGTATAACCTGAGAGTTTCCTAAAACTACCCAAATGTATAGAGGGTATGATGGTTTAATGACCTTACAAGCTAGGAGCAAGGTTTTTGGAGGGTTAACAAGATGTTTTTAAAGGTTTACCTTATAAAATAAAAATCCTACAATAAAACGTGTCTGCGATTCTTCTGGGTTTGCGGGTGTCCATTGGCGGCGGTGATTACTCTCCATCAGGTGACTCGCCTGCTCGTTTGCCTCCTTCTTTTATTAAAAAAAAAACCATTCTTAATTACCAGTGGTCGGAGTAGGTATATTGATTTTAGATACTTGCGTCATGATATCATAACATGGACATGCATTTCTTCCGGAATGTACCGGAGTTTCCAAAAATTTGGTAAATAGAGTAATAAAATAAAAAACCATATGTAAGCAAACAAAATTGTTTATTGTTAATACAAATAATCATTATTACAGTTTTATTAAAAATAATTATTTTTAATCCTCATCGGTTACAAGTTCTACATTTTGATTTTCTGTCTCTATACAATTAAAATAAATAACTATAATTTTTTCAATATTTTCTAATTTTAAGCTATTTCTTTTAACATCTAAGATCCATTTGTAAGTGGAAAATGATCGTTCAACATCTGTAGATGTCAATGGAGCGAATTTGAAATAAAGTTTCTGATTATTTGCTACGCTTTTTTCAATACTCTCGCTGTATTCTCTAATTGTATCTAAATCTGGATTTCGTTCCATAACTGATTCTATTTTATTTTTTATATTCTCATTATTGCACTCGTTAAGCGTAGCCCTTACTTGATCAAATACTAAAAGTGAATCAGCTAGAGATAAATTTTGTTTTTGTAACTCTTTTAGGGCTAGTAGTATAATAGAGTAATTTTCTTCAATATATTTTAAATCATTTTCTAAATTTTGTTTTTCCAAAATGTTTTTTGCGTTTCGTATGGCTATAGCATCAGAACTGCTCAAGCAGGATAAAACTTCTTTTATTTTATCTAAATGTTGAGCGTAGTAAGATGCTGCCTGTAACCAAGTACCCCATCTGGTAATGACTGGTTGCGGAGGCAACGGTAAGTCAGGATATTTTTCTTTTAAAATGTTTACCCTACTAGGAGCCTTTAAAAATACTTTTTTAACATTTGATATAAGAATATCAACATCGTTGTATTCTGACCTTATCTGCTCACTTACACGATGAAGAGCGTGCGCCAAACATGTCACATGCTTCATTTCAGGTAAGTAATGTTTTAAATTTCGCCCTGCAGATAGCATGTACGCTACACTGTCAGTGCAAAGCATTAAAATATTGTCAACTTTCGCTTCAAAAGTGTTTTGCCATAAATTTTCTAGACATTGCAGTACAAATTGTGTTATTGTTTGTCCATTTACTGCTGTTAGCATTTTACAAGCAATCAAATAAGGCCGGCCTGCACTATTACTAGGATGCAATGGTTTTATTAGGAAATTGACTATGTATCGACCAAAAATGTCTGTTGTCTCATCCAGCGATATCCATAGTTTCTCATTTTTATTAGTTTCATAAATCGAATTGATTTTATTCCTATAAAACTTCTCCAAATAAACTTTTCGTAACTGTGATTCGTCAACCACTTTACGATTGGTACAAACGCAACAACAAGTACTGCACATATATTTCTGAAAAAACTCTTTGAAAGCTGGATTTTTCATTTGCGACCAAGGAATATTGCATAGAATCAGGAACTTAATGAGGTCGAAGTAAAATTCCTCTTGCGGTCTCTTAAATTTTCCTTGATGTACAGCGCCTTCAATGTGTTTGGTAATGTTGCCTCTATTCACAGCTTTCAAATGACTTTCACACTTTGTACAGTATATAGTGCCACTAGCGTTATCGTAAAGTAACTCAGGATAGTGCAATAACCACTTTTGCACTGTTTCAGCCTTGACCTTTGCCATATTTATTTATATCTCACCTAAAACAATGATTTAAATTTACAATATATACATACACAACTGTAAAGTCGATAATGAAATTCTGTTTCATATAAAGTGTTTTTTTTAACTGAAGCGGTGATAGCCCTGCGGTGTGCGTACCGGACTCTCATGCGCTGTGATGATTGCTATAAAGTGATTTTTTTAACTGTTTCCAAGTTCTAAAACCTTCTTAAATAGTGAAAATAATTAAAACTTACCCGTACAAAAACAACTTCAAATGGGCCCAATCCAAGAGTAATAAATCGATGTCCGTAGTTATAAGCCAAATTCGTCGTTTTAAGTAGATTTCAGAAGACAGTAAACAAGCCAGGGTCAAGTCAAGATATTCACAACACATAAAATAAGCGCACTCCACGAACCGAAATAAGTGAGTGAGCCACTTGGTCTGGATGTCGGTGCGAGCGCATTGTTTTCGAACAAACAGTCAATGAGTCATCCTGGATACTTGATCCTAATTGGTCAGATGCATTGAGCATAGAGATAAGAGGACAAAAGACCCTGTTTGCCGGATGTCGTGTGTTGAAATGAATATTATTATTATATCATTTTATACATGCTTAGGCTTTTACTCCAACACTTTTACTACAACAAGGTTTTTACACACCAGTCATTTTTTACTATTAAATTCTGGTCATCTACGCCACTAGCAGCATAGCGTTGAGAGTATTGATACATTTTTAACTAGTTTCATGTAATAATTTCGATGTTTCGGTATTTTTATCATAATAATCCGGAAACTCGGAGGAGTATCCATATTAACATATACGTTTGATGTCAGTGACCTTAATTCAATATACCTACTCCAACCACTGTTAATTACTAACAATAACTTTTTATTTTAATATCTGTCAGTCAGGAGTAAAAGTAATTTGGAAGAGCAGAAGAAGCACCAGTTCATGATCGGGTCATTGTCCAAAACTAATTATAATTTTAAAATTAGTGTAACCTTTCAAGACAATCAAAGTCAATTAGTGAACTGCGTAACACAGTTAATTAAACCCAATAAATAGGTAGCATCAATCAATGATTACCGGCCATCTATTAGGCCCATTACTTAGGCGGGCCACTGCGAATACTGACTCTCTATTCTTTCTCAGCCAGCATACCTTTGTTACTCATCAATTACGAATCTGCTTTGTCACTAGCCCTGCTGTCGAATGGTTCGGGGGTTTTTCGATAATTACTGGCAGAGGCTAGAGTGATTTATGGTGTGCTGACTGACCAGTCCGAGTCTGCAGCCGACTAAATGACAGGTCTGGGCTATGATTTGGAACGCTGGATTGCTACTACAGAAACAAATGAATCGCGTTTTTGCACCGCTCGTTAGTTTACAGTGGGTGCGGCTTTCTTTTGTTTGGGAATTAATACTTATACCTTATAATGCTACGTCATCTACCTTATCATCTTTAATCGACAATAGGTTATGTTACTTATTATCATCGTCCTCAGTTTTTGTGAGAGTTCGTTCATCGTCCGGCGAGTTCGACTCTATTTACTTATCATAAGTACCTTTATGGAGTAAAAATAACTGTAGGTACAAGTTTTAATGTTGACCTTTTAAATACTAAGACACTTAGTAAAGAGCGCTTCCATCTACCATCTTATCGCCACTAGGTTACCATCATGTTAGGTAAAAACCTAGCTAACAAGGTGCTCAGTTCAGCAATAATTGCAGACCATTCATAGGTACTGTAACTGTACAAGTACACTTCTTTGCTTTCTTACCTAGTCTCTATTCAGCTTTTTTAAAACGTCCACAGGCGTATCTAACTGGCCTGTTTCTGAAAAGTTTTCAATAGTCTTAATAACTAAATCAATCTATCGACACACTATTGAGACATCATTGAATTAGCAGACTTGAGTCTTAAAATCTTGGCTGAGTCGTTCACCCTAAAACGTTTGTAAGTAGTTGAGTTATATATGAGGACGGCGGGTGAAGGCGGCGTACGCCATTCCAATAAGAACAGCTCTCGAATGGAACAATGGCTGTGATAAGCCGCGACTGTTGTCAGTAATACATTTTATGTTGGACGCGCTGGTCGATGCCTATACTACTGAGCAACAGTTTGCTGAGAAGATCGACGGAACAACTATCACGAGTGAACTATCCAATGTGAGCCTCTCCAAAGGCCATGGTTCTTAAATGTGAGGTTAGGCAGATCTTATGTGGTAAAAATGCTTCGGCTTCGATCTGGACACTATCCGACAAACAAGTTTGGTTTCCTAATGAAAAAAACTAACTCTCCTGATTGTGATGTTTGTGGAACAATTGAAGATGTCCAACACTTGTTGTCGGAGTGTGCTCGGAACGAAAGACAGCGGCAGGCATTGATGATGTCTTTTAAATTAAATCGGTTAGATGTCGGCATTTTTCAAAGCATTTTAGCTGAACCGTTTTCCGATTCAGCTAAATTTCTATGCGCCTTTGAAAGATCGGAGTAAATATTTTGTATTAACTTATTTATAAATATTATAATATTATTTTAGTTCAATTGTCAACATCACAAACTAGTTAAAAGTTAAATATTGTATGTATTTAGATTAGGCTATAATAGGACTGACATGTCTACATAAAGACAAAAGTCCTTAAATAAATAAATAAAGAGAAAAAAAAAACTATCACGAGTGTTGACTAAACGAAAATGTATTTTGGTTTTGATATTATGGTGATGTAAACTTTTTAGTTCTAAATACTTGTGACAAAATTCGACCTACATGAGGAATCACGATAAAATGCGTTTTTTTTATTTTATAATTAAATGAAGACTCCGAATACGTTGGTCATAATATTTCATAGGTCATTAATTTTTTTTGTTTTTCAAAACGCTATATTACCTATATATATATATATTACCTACATAGAAAATATAAATATAAATATATTTTATTCAACATTCCAGGTACAAGTTATTCTCTTATTCTAATTTATACACAATTTTTTTATTTTTTTTTAACATAAAATTTTATGAGATTTACGTTGGCAGCTGTGGTAGTATAAACTGTGTCACTGCTGCCAGCGCCTTCCATCCTGTATGATTCAACAATTTATTAAAACTAATTAACTACATAACTGAAAATAACCGATTTGAAACAAATTAAAGTGTTAAAAAATAATATTTAAATGTATATAATATAAAGTAGATAAAAAAAAAAAAAGCTAAAATTACAAAATAAGAAAATAAGACAGATGGATATTACCACATTTAAATGAAAATAGCACTTGAAAAAAGTCGACTATAAATATTGAAATGGATGTCTAATCTTACCCGATTTTTAAAATATTTGTGTTACAGTTGGCGACAGTGCTATTTTCAGTATATGGCGGTTTAATCGCTATTCATAATTTACTGTCAAATAAGTTTGTTTTGATTTGTGATACTCGTGTCGAGCCAACTATAACATCATCTTGGTAGGCAATGATTAATATGTTTATTTCGCTAATGCAAATTTATTGATGGTTACCTTATTTAATTAATGAATGTTAAAGTGTACATTAACTTCGTAAACATGACTACAATATTGTTTAGTCTTAAAACATTGTGTATGTAGACATAATCTATGTATTTATTATCGTTCGCGCGCTACCTCTAATCTCCTTAGGTGCTAACGAAGGTTTCCTGAAAGAGATCTCGTTTAGCGATTAAACCGCTTTTACCCACTTTAGCGTTAATACTACGTGTGTTTAAGATAATTATGGTCATATATTATTTTACGCAAACTTTGTTGCGAACAAATTACAATTTGAAAAAGTGTTAAAAAGTATTTCCACGAGCGGAATTCGAACCCGCACCCCATGACATACCGAGTCAGGTGCTCGCTCACATACATGTATTTCAGCTAAAAAGTATAATATATATTTTTACTTAACATAAACATAAAAATTATTGTTTTCTAAAGTTTACGCGAAGACTCATATTAAAATTAAACAATGTTTACGGATCCACTTGCATTTATTTAATCCGTGGCCTGTGACACGAACCTTGCAAAGGGTTCGAAACGTCAGGATAAACATTAAATAAAAACTAATGTATGAAATAAACGTGAGTGGATCCGTAAAAGTTGTTTCATTTCAACATACTTACAAATTGTTTAAGAAAGCTTATACTGTTATGTAATAAATAACACAGTGATGTGTATCGGTATCTTCATTGTACCTAGTCATTTATTCGGGAAGGCTATAAACTCTGACTTAAA
This sequence comes from Eudonia mercurella, assembly GCA_963082485.1. NCBI lineage: Eukaryota > Metazoa > Arthropoda > Insecta > Lepidoptera > Crambidae > Eudonia > Eudonia mercurella. Next base: position 459,544 of record OY720025.1, on the reverse strand, counting down.
TTACTATTTAAATACATTTTTTTCAGAAATATTCTATAATTTTATCTTTATATAGTATTTTACTCGCGACTTCGTCGGCGTGAATTTGACATTTTTTTAAAAAGATCTTTTTCAATAAAATATAGCCTATGTTACCCACAAAGAATCTAGCATTCCATCAGTGAAAGAATTTTTGAAATTGGACCAGTGATTAGCTTCCGGAAACAAACAAACAAAAAACAAACTTTACCTCTTTATTAATAGTATATATTAAAGATAATTTTATTTCATTGTGAGTTTGTTGCAAATGGTTATTAATTAGCAACTAAAAAAACAAAAATAAATTTTAATTATAGATTGTAAATGCAAAATTCAAAATAATCAAAACATTGGTTGTTGAACTTTGTATGATTAATCCAAAATTCCTGCGGCCGAAATCACGGTCGAACTACTAATGTGTTGTATTTTTAATACGGTATTCGCTTCGTTTGAAAGCTTGTTATTCTTATAACTATTGGGTATAGAACGGATGCACAATCTGTTTCAAATATTAATATGCAAATCAACACGCCATAAAAATATCGAAATGTATCAGAAAGGTTTCAGCGCAGATATTTAACTCGTAAGTACATGTTTCAATGCTGTCCAAACCCATTTCCGGCATATGCTGACACAGGTTGAATATCATTTTGTCAAAGAAGAACATTACAGATGAGACAGGTCTTTGAAAGCTTCCTAGAGGTGAACATCGTCGGAAAGGTAAAGCAAAGATGTGAAGGCGTGATACTTTGTATAGCCACAGTCAAGATAGACGCAATTTAGCAAGCAGTTAAAAAGTTTTGAGGGCTTTTATCTAGCTGTGGGACATTTTACAAACTACGTAATAAGTGAGTAAGAAAAAATAAATTAATTAATACTTTTAAGTTAATTAAAATTACAGGTGTAAACCATAGAAAATGAATATTTTCCTCGGAAAAGTGTTTTTTTTTACTATTTATTTTACAGCGTCAGAATATAAGACATGCTCAAAAAAAAACAAAAAAATTATCTAAGAGTAATATTTTTAAAATACTTGTCAAAAACATAAAAATAGATCTAAGAGTAGGTACCTAATTTTACAAAATACATCTTGGTGTACTAAATTATTAAAGCTAAATGCAAAACCAATACTAAGTAACTAGGCACAAAACTAATTCTAGCGCAGTCTATTCTGATCAACTCACACCATCTGTGTACTTTTGCTTGAAGCCTCATTTTCATGTAAACAAGCATTGTTTTAACATCGGTTATTAAGGGCGTCCCCGCGCTGACTAAATTTGAATTTCACGCCTGCACGACACGCCCGATTAATAAAATTAATTAAACGCCTCGCAGTCACGTAGTGTTCCAAACTAATCGGGTAGAGACAACGTAATTAGTTAAAATCGATTACGCAAATACCCTCACGCTGCGTGTTTAATGCACTCTCTTCATGTTGCAGGACATTGACTTCGTAACGTGATTTTTTGTTTAAGAGACAGTTATGTTGGTTTTCGAAAATATTAATTGTTTATTTATATCCATTTAACAATACATTTTAATAAAACTCTCCTTTTGTTGTTATGGTAACATAGATTTTAGATATTGTACAATGAAATAATTTTAATGAATTTTCATCGACATGATTTGTCTATAAATATTCCACTGATAAGTATTTCTGATCAACCGTAACCCACTACGTACGGTTGGTTATTAGTTACAACTAAAGAGGAAACCCAGCGGCTTAACGGGCCATCTAAAACACGGAGAAGCTCGAAATGTTTTAATTTGGTAACCTATCCGGTGACCCGATATCGCCAAGCTGCTTAACTTGCCAGATCTCAACCCAAACTTACTGTGTACATGGCGCAGCTCCTCTGAAATAGAAAATAGTAAAAAAGGTTTTTATTTTGTCGTTGTTACCTTTGTTCGTGTCAAAGTCACATCATTTGTCTTTCTGTGTCTAGACAACTTTTTTATTTCGTCGTATTGCTCGACGTATATATCTGTTCAGTTCAAACTCATTGTAACTAATCAAGATCTTGCAAACGAAGATGCTGTAGTCATAAATCACTCGACTACACTAATACAAGAATACAATAGTTCATTTTATAATTCTTCTTACTAAAATCTAGTTTAGAATGATTAGGCATTTTAATATTTTCTGGATTGAACTCCTTACCAACCGATTCACTTGAAATCTTTGCCATTTTAAAAGTATCTAAGTATTTCGTTTTAAAGAGCATCGCTATTACTTTGTTTTATTATTACATGTTAATTAATACATTTGATTTCACATTTAACCTATCTAGCTTCATTTAATAACGTCAATCTAGAATAACATCAATTATTTTTCGATTGATACAAAAATTTAAAGAACCGCTTATCAAATAGGTACCCTTGAAAATTGCCATGCTATAAAATTTAATAAATATATCAGACTGGGCTCTACCATCATGCATTTATTTACCAAAATCATTACCATGCCATTATCTTAAACCATTTTTGTTAGATTGTATTTTATTTGATGTTAGTTGTAAGCTTTAACAGCGTTATTCAATTTATTATTTGAAAGCTGAAAATGTACAGTCATAGAACATTTAATGTAGACATAATATGATTTATGACGGTTGTCATAATGTTACGGTCTGTTAGTGAATAAAGGTGTCCATCTTTTATAGATATATGTATCCTTCATAAAACTAAAAGTTAAGGAATAACACATAAAAAGTTTAAGGAAAAATAATAAAGAAAACTACCAAGAAACAACTATATTCGAAATGAACAAAAATGTAACCCTCTTTGTATATCAGTAAACAGTTTATTTAAAAATAATAATAGTAAGATGAACCATTCAACAGTTTAGAGTACATTTAGAATACAGGTGTTGGTCGTCTCTTAATTCATAACAAACTTGTATACCCTCATTTTAATTTAACATCAGGATAAAATAATCTAAATCAATGTGTAAAATAAAGTTTTTATTTTATTTTATTTAGTAGATCCGTAAAAGTTGTTTTATTTAAAAGCTTAATCATTTTTCTCATCTATACTATAATATTATAAAGCTGAAGAGTTTGCTTGTTTGTTTGGTTGAACGCGCTAATCTCAGGAACTACTGGTTCGAATTGAAAAAATATTTTTGTGTTAAATAGTCTATTTATTGAGGACGGCTATAGGCTATATTACATCTCGCTATGACTAATAGGAGTGGAGCAGTTTGCTAATTAACGCGTGTGAAACCGCAGGCACAGCTAGTCACACAATAAAGACGGTATTAAATTTTGGAAAAACCATTAGTAGACAGTATCGAGTGATTCCGCTATGTGCCACTGAAAAGGACACCATCAAAAAACAAACTCGCCGAGTAATAAAGCGCGTTTTATTCGCCGGCCAGCTAATGTAACAGATAAATCTGATGACGACAAAGAGCTGCGACGGCGAGTACACAGCGAGGGCACTTTTACGGCTGCTTCAGACGTATTGAGGTGGGGCTGTGACGATATTTGCCTTTCAAAAGATACTTACTTTTTTGGGAAGGTCAGCTATGGCGTAAAGTGTAACCGGATTATAACCGCGCGGCGAAAAACTTAAGTTCCCTCAAGTAGAGAATGAACAATCCACAGATGCTTTCTAGGGGGGATAGGAACCGATAGAATCGGTTTCTATCACCTCTTCGAGGAGTTCGAATCGATTTCGAGAATGAAAAATCCAAGGGCACCTATAAAGGCTATTCTATCCTTCGGCTTGGGTTGACCAAGTGGTACGAGTCTACAGTACAGCGACTTTATATTAAAACAATAACGTTGATTAGGTTAGTGTCACCCCACAGCCAGGTAACTAAATCTTTTTTATCACTTCTGTCTAGTGATTGGTTGAATCTTGAAAAAACGAAGTTTCGAAATGCTAGCTTTCATCAAAATTTTCTACTAAACTATTTTTACTAATTAAAACTAACAAGACCTTGCTAATCAAAAAAGAGGTTATACCTTATACAGAGCATAATTTATCATCCTAAAACGTATTATTTCCTTATATGACTATCATGAATTTTCATATAAAATTGTTTCAGGTGGGCAAATCTGCATAATTGCGCGTTCCCGACTGATATTTGGGGTAAATTTGGGGTCCCCTGTATTATTGTAGGCGTACGAGTATTATCATAGTCCCTGGCTGGACGAAATGATGTGTTAGGACCGAGTGAGGTACATCACAAATGTGCCCGGCTATGAAAACGGTTAGAGCGGAACTTTTTGCAACTGTATGTTAGCTGTCTATGTTGTGTGTTTTTCTTGCAAAATACTTACAAATTAAACTGTGCAGTTTACCTTAATTGCTATTTTGATAATAATAATAATATTAATGCTATCTTATCTCTAGCTGCCGGCACACAACAATCGCCATCAATGTTTGTAATTGATATTATGGCGACATATTTAGATAAGATCATCGTCATCGTCTGTGAAACCAGCTAATTACCCATTGGGCAATTAAAAATAAAAAATCTTACTCTCCTGCATCTCACCTAATGTTAAGTGATGATAAGGCCAATAGTGGAAGCGCACTTCAACCCGGAATCCTCAACTACAGGCACTGGCTATCTTATCTCTAGCTGCCGGAACACATTGATGTTATGGCGACATATTCACATAAGGTGGTGTTAGCTAGCCTGGCGTTGGCCACCAACCAAACCGAGTACACAAACATGTATGCTGAGAATCGAACTTGGGACATCTGGGTAAACCGGTAGCCTTAACCACTAGACTACATTCCTTTCATCATCATCATCATCATCAGCTCATTTTATGTCCCCACTGCTGGGGCACGAGCCTTCCCTATGGATGGGTAGGGAGAAAGGGCCATAAACCACCACGCGGGCCCACTGCGGTTTGGTGGTTGTTAACGACTGCTAATGCAGCCGGGACCAACGGCTTTACGTGCCTTCCGAAGCACGGAGGAGCTCGAGATGAAAAATTTTTGGTCACCCATCCGATGACCGGCCTTTGCGAAAGTTGCTTAACCTCAGCACTCGCAGACCGTCATTCATTCCTTTATAACAGCTTATCTAATAAAAAAATGTTAATAAGTGATTTGAATAAATGGCAGGAGACTTCGTGTAAAGGCTACCAAAAACCAAGAGACAGAAACGATAGATAGAAAAGTTCTCGAACATTAGCCACACGTTGCTCACAGATTCGGGTTTGCGTTTTACAACCCATTTTTATCGGACGCCGACGACCGTATCTCTGCGGCTACAAAAAGTCGCGTAAAATCGTCCGATGCAAATTTAATGGTCTATCAAGTTTGTTTTCAGTCGCGTAAAGAGCCAGCTTTATTGTGGGGAACGTGATTCGGCGGCCGATTTACGAGTGCGCCCGCCGATGTGCGTTTGCGTTGCGGGGTAATTGTTAATATACCGTGTTATTAGTTGCCAACGGTGCCGGTGGACGAGTGGTAGAGCGCTAGACCCAATACCCAAGGGTCTCGGGTTCAATTCCCAGGTCGGGCAAAATGTATTTCGGTTTTTTCGATGCATAGCCCGGGTTTGTGATAACCAACCCGCATTTGGCAAGCGTGGTGATTAAGCCATTACCCATCATTTGTAGCGATGACTTGATTTCAATGATGGAGGCCTTTGCCCAGCATTGGGACAGTTAGGCTGTTTCCTACTTACTTTACTTCACTGTACCTTGTGTAATTGAGGTGGTCGATGTTACGCGCACACACTGCCGTATTGACCTGAAGGAAAAAAGGCACCTGCCTTTGGGCCCCGTGTCGTTTAGGGTTCCTTGGTCAAAGAAAAAATTATGTTTTTTTTCTACAATTTCCTTATGGTTATTCTATTAATATATCATTCAATATTTTAATAAAATTGCTTAGCCTAGAAAATAGGGGTTCCAAAACATGCTGTGCCTAGGGGCCTATACCAATCTTCGTGATTGAAATTTTTGTATTTTGTAATTTCAATCGCTTCTCTAACCAATCTAGGTATGTGGTGGCGTTTTGTCGAAATTATCTGGGGGTTATAATCCAGTGATTAGGACCCGATTGGATCAAATGTTCAGTAATAGCCGATTTTTGTGTATCGTTACAGCTTTGATATGCTCCTTTATTCGTAATAGGTTATCCGGCTCTGCAGATAGCTTCTCTGATGAGTTTGATGAGATCTGATAGCTTTTCTGATGAGTCTCAGATAAGCTATCTAAGTATCATCAGATAAGCTATCTGAGTCTTATCAGAGAGGCCAGGCAACAAACATTATTATAAGCATTATTAAGCATCTTATTATTTATTATTAAAAAAGAAATAGTTACATAAAAAATGGACAGGTTTTTGGAAAACCAGCAAATTGAAGTATTCATAAAGGATTTCATGGCGCAGGGCTAACGCGCCAGGTCTGCGATTGCTAAAGTTAAGCATCTTTTACAAAGGAGAGTCATCGGATAGATGACCAAACCTTTATCATCTTGAGATACTCCGTGCTTCGGAAAGCATATAAAGCCGTTAGTCCCGGCTGCATTCGCAGTCGTTAACAAGCGTCGATTCGCACTGGGCCCGCGTGGAGGTTTATGGCCCGTTCTCCTCATTGTGGTGTTTATATACTTGATTAGTACCTCACGTAACTCAATCAAATCAAAGGATAAAATTGATAGGAATATTATTTAATAGAATTATTTTAACAATAGAAATAGGGCGATGTAGTCTTAACCTAATTCCAGTTAAGGTTTAATATAGGTTGTTATGGAAATAAACGAAGTGTTTACTAGTGAATTATTCAATCGTCGCAACCTTACAAAATAATTAGTATCTCGCCCGAATTCCCTCTAAATCATAATTGATTAATGTAGCCAATAGCGGAAAAAGAGCTAAATTGGTAAGGAAATTTATTTCATAATAAAATATTGTCGGACCGTTTAAGCATTGTAACGGTCTGGTGAGCATCGGAAGTTTAAATTGGTTTTTTTCTCGCGCACCATAAAAGCTCGGAAAATTAAATTTTAAACAAAAATAGAAGGTGATCGGGTACTGCTGCTGACGTAAGTTGGTACTCAATCCACTTTCATCTCTATTTGCTATGTTCCTGACATACTTCATGAGTCAACACCTTTATCGCTGGTCGCTGTGAGTACGGTCTGCAAAGTGGAAACGTTAAATCAAAACAATATGTAAAATAAACGCAAGTAGACCAGTGTTCAAGGAGCTCGATAGCGCAGTGGCTGATGAGCTTGGTCTGCACCTTCTCATTCTCTGTTGATCAAAAATGTCGTCATCTCGAGCTCTTCCTTGCAGGCACCCGGCAGCAGTTGTTATCAACCACCACTGGGCCCGCGTGGTGGTTTACGGTCCGGTCTCCCAGTGCTTTTTCTATCAATAAGTAAAGCTCGTGTCCCAGCAGTGGGACATAAAATGAGGTGATGATGTGATGAGACCAGTGTTTTATTACAATACTCTGTTTTACTCAGGCATTTTTTTTACTTACGGCAATATCTCCTGAGTGGTAGAGCTACGCTGCGTTGCAGCACGAAATGGCGGCCCATTTCGTGCCGCAACGCAGCGTGGCTCGCCCGGCGTAATACCACCCTCTCACAGGATATTGGCGTGAAACAATGGCACTCGTTGCTGTTGTGTTGTGACTGGTGAGTCAAAGTACCGGAGGCCCATCTCTCACCCCTCCCCCCTCCCAATTCCTAATTCCTCCTCAAGATCCAACTCCTTTCTCAAGGCCGGCAACGCATCTGCGATTACTTTCGTTTTGCGGGTGTCCATGGGCGGCGGCGATTACTTTTCATCAGGTGACCCGCCTGCTCGTTTGCCTCCTTTTAATATAAAAAAACAATGCGATTAGGAAAATACGAAATCAGAAAAGCAACTAAACCTTTGACGCTTAATATTTTTCAATCAAACTTTTAAAAAAAACTAGTTATCGAAATATTTAGGTTCTCTCGTCGGCCGCGCAAGTGGCAGCGCCCAGGCGAAATAAGGACAATATAATATTTCCCTATCAGTCACTAAATATAGACTTCAGAAGGTGATCTTCTTTCAAACGCGCTCAAGCAACGAACAAATATAGCTCGCAACAGTCCAAACGCATGTTGCGAAATTCCGTGTTCGTTGTGACAAGGACTGGGCGAATGATACACCTGTAACTTATTAAAGGTACATTTATTGTGTTCAACAACCTTGCAGCCTTAAAAGAGAGGCTGAGTGGCGGACGCGCAAGCCCTTATATGTATATTAGTGGACTGGCGCTGTCTACGGTAAATACAGAAACTACAGTACAATCAGCGAATCTAGCGCCATCTAGAATTAGTGAAACATTTGTGCAGATTGCGTTCATAGTTAAGTCCCCTTGTCTGTGCCAGATGGCGCTAAATATACAACATCCGTGAGAGAGTCTACGTGCGCGTTGCTCAAGCGCGTCATGTATAAAGGTTACCTTCTGCAGTGTCCTCATCTTGCACAGCGTAAGCGGTTTATGAGTTTTCTATTTAGCGCGTCGCTTCGGGATCGGAATTGAATGTTTTTTTCCACCTCCATCCGCGGCTTCCTACTATTGTCCCGCCATTGTTATGTACTTTTTACCGCATTTTTATGGGAACAAGAAACTGCTTTTGATTAAGTCCGCGATCTTATTTCTCGGATTGAAAATGCCGTTCCCCTTTTCTAGTTAGATATAAGCATAATTTTTCAATTATGCTTATATCTAACTAGCAGTTTGCCCGCGACTTCGTGCACGTAGAATGTAGCCTATGTTACCCGCAAGGCATGTAGCATTCTATCTGTGAAAGAATTTTTGGAATTGGACCAGTAGTGCCAGAGATTACCCTCCGCAAACAAACAAACAAACAATCTCTACCTCTTTATTAATAGTATAGACTAATACAAGGTTGTACAAAATTGTACCTACATACATACAATCTTATTTAGCACAAGGTGGCTTGCGCGCTGACTATGCAACCATTGCACTACATCATCATCATTATCTTTATCATCAGCTCATTTTCTATCCCCACTGCTGGGGCACGAGCTTTCCCTATGGATGGATATGAGAACGGGCATTAAACCACCACGCGGACCCAGTGCGGATTGGTGGTTGTTAACATGGATACGAGAACGGGCATTAAACCACCACGCGGACCCAGTACGGATTGGTGGTTGTTAACGACTGCTAATGCAGCCAAGACTAACGGCTTTATGTGCCTTCCAAAGCACGGAGGAGCTCGAGATGATAAATTTTTGGTCACCCATCCGATGATCGGCCTTTGCGAAAGTTGCTTAACTTCAGCACTCGCAGACCGCGCACGTTAAGCACTGCACCATCGAGCTCCAACATATGCTTAACATATTATTTGTCGACATAACATTGACATATCGCTAATCTCGTATCCACATTCATACAATACGTTCAGTTAATATCAGAACATTTTCATAAAACTTTTATTAAAATACCCAAATCTATCTATTTTCATATAAAGTAAACAGTTTTCTCATTAGTGTCCGGTTGAAATCATAGTGTTAGTTCACGCCGCTGAGGCCAAAGTTAATCCGAGGGCTTTGGCTGTCCGGTGGACGCGGGTTGACGGCAGATTTGCACAGTGTCAGACTCGTCAGTCCGGGACACGAATCAATGAAGATAGCGAAATCTCCGAGCGTAATGGTGTTGTCGATGGCGAAGATCTAATAAATAGTGTAGGGTATGCTCTAATCGAGTTAAGTCGTCACGTTTATGAAGGAGGGCTTGCCGAAGGGCGTGCTGTATCGGCTTTTTAATAGATCACTTACCAACACCACCGGAGTAACGCAATGGACGTTTTTGAGCGAGTTTGCAAATTTTTTAAATGTCATTAAAGCAGCGAAAAAGTTAAAAGGTTCCTCAAGTCGTATGATACGAAACACTGTCATAGGTTTTTTAGAGGGAATGGCATCACGCACTAGGGCGTGTCCCCGTTTCCTACTAGATTCTCCGAGGGGTTCGGATCGGATCGGGGTGCAAATGTGGTGTAACAAAGTTATATTTGCTTGTTATGACGAAAATTTTGATAATGGCTCTTTCAAGACGTTTGATGACGGACTACTGCCGCACGGCTGCTACAACGGCTGCTACGACGGCTGCTACGACGGATGCTACGGAAAAACAAGTAGGACAATCTACAAAAAGAAACGAGATGCCATCAAAACCAAACTTATAAAAAAGCAAGTCTCGCAACTCAGTTCTTCTACCGTTAAAAGTTGTGAGATCCATGTGATACCAAGTCGTTTAATTTATTCAGACCATATTCAATATTAAAAATCTTTTATGTTTTAAATAAATAGATTGACTTGATAATCGCACCAATAATATGCGATGGCCAAGTCAATCTTATCAATCATAAAAATATAAAATTTCTTTTTAAAATTTTTAAAAAATGTAATAACCGAATTTCAAAATTCCAACTGGAATGCACTTCTCGCCTGCATCCGTATCTTATAACACCATGACGATCGGTCAATAATCATAGAAGCTACATCACTTTTTATATACGGAAATACCCGTTTTTCTACAATACCAAATCTAAAGGGACCACTTACAGCTCACAATTGTTAACAAATTTTAAAAATTTTTTGCCATTTTGTAGCTAATCTAATACCCTAGGACCCTTTTTCCATTTTTTCTTAAGTCGGTTTTTTTTTCGAAATATTTATAATTTAGTATTGTATTGTATTGTATTATATTCAGCTGTCATGTACACAAAATTAAGGTCTTATATAAATTGTTAGTAAGTTACATGAGCCCTGTAAGGGCATAGCAAAATTAGAATTCGAATAAAATTTACTTAAATCTAGGTAGTTATTACAATTATCTGAGATCGAGGGCAAAACTATTTATTATTCATTATATAAAACTATTTTATTATTCTAATATAATTTTTAAAATCTTTGTATTTTAGATATCTATTATCGAAGGGCAGTTACGAGATTGACATTTAAATAGTTATAAATTAATAATTTATTTAAGGCTTTTGTCAGCAAAGAATTCTGTGATTGAATAGTAACATTTGTTTATAAGCAAGTCTTTGAGTTTCCTGTTAAACATTATATCTTTTTCCTCGAACTTTATACTATCAGGTATTTTATTAAATATTAGTATGCAACGGTAATACGGGCTTCTTTTAAACATTTCTAATTTAGGCTCTGGTATTACTATATTAGTACTTCGGCGACTATTTTTATTAAATTCGAACAATCTTAAATGTTTTCTTACAAATCGTGTTACTTCTAGAATGTACAGAGATGGTAGGGTTAAAATCTTTTCCTTGATAAAGTGAGGTCTACAACTATTTAGCTGGCGGATGTTTACTATGATTCGTATACATTTTTTTTGCATTACGAACAGATCATGAGCTTCGGTACTCTGTCCCCAAAGAATGACTCCGTAACGCAGCCAGGAGTTAGCGTACGCGTAGTACGCAGAGATCGCGCACTTTGAGTCTGTGTTAGTTTTTAATATACTCAAGGCATATAAAAATTGTGACAGTTTTGATCTAATTTTTTGAACGTGGTTTTTCCAATTTAGATGAGAGTCTAACGTTAGCCCTAGTAGACCGATATGGCTTACCTCTTTTATATTAAGGTCTTTTGACAAGCTATTTAAATTTATGGGTCGTTTCTGATATGGTCTAAATTGTATTAACTTTGTTTTTTTATTATTTATTACCAAATTATGTTTATCTAGCCAATTGATTACTTTAATAAAGGACTTTTTTATATTAAGTAATTCACAATCGTATATATATATAAGTAAACAAACACCCCCCAAAAAACCCGACTTTTTTTACATTTTTCAAAATTCCAAAAAAAGTTACTAGGCGGTTTTCAAAATTCAAACGCTCACACGTGTCTCGATAAATTCCTCAACTTTAAGTACTATTCTCATCTCGATCCTCCCTAAATCCTCGGAGCAATGGCCAAAAATACGTCTCAGGCGATTTGCATCTGATAACCATTTTCAATGGTAAAAAATGCATAAAGTAAACAAACATTTTGTAACTCTCGATGCTCGAGTAACAACTCCATCTAGCTTAAAACCAATGTCTAGAGTAACTAGGCCGCAGCAGAGCGAACCTACGTCAAACGATTGTTTCGTATTTTTGCGCTAATTCTACAAAAGACTAGTGACGTTTTATTAGCTCTCAGCTGCTCTGGCTGCTGACGAGGGTTCGAGGCGGTCACAGTCACGGAGATATCCTCAGTAAGTGGGTGCAAGCGCTGCAGGACTCATTTCTTTGAAGATTAAGAAAACAAAATTATGAAACGTTTCTCGTGTGAAACGGAATCCACTCGGTTAAAAATACTTGACGGTAGTAAGTTACCAATTTTGCAAAGCTACCTTCAATTTAGACTCCCTTTGATTAAATTAGAAACATTGCAGGAAGAAGTTATTTGAAACATCTTTCTTTTCTACAAATGATATATAATTGTCATTACTGTATCATCATCATCACCATCATCATCATCATCATCATCATCATCATCAGCCGCCTATACTAGTTCACTGCTGGACATAGGCCTCTCCAAGTGCAAGCCACTGAGCACGATCCGCGGCTACTCTCATCCAGATTGTCGCTCCACCCAGTCATCACTATATGATATTGTTTAATTTGCAAACTATCTAAGTACTCTTAGTACTAAGTACTTCTTTTAAAAGGATCTCATTTTCCAATATTTCTACCGCTATAAAAGGAAAGAACAAAAACGCCGTTGCCTGTTCTTCAGTGTACAAGGTCTCCCGAGGTAAACTTGTGAACCAATGGCATGTAACTATCATAACCGCTCAACTGTAGCCTAATTTTAAATAATAAGGTTGTTTGGTTTTCGATGTGACATGGTACTTAAGCTAAATGTAGTTATCAGTCAACTTACTGTGTTCTAGTACGGCGCGCCCGGCGGCGGCGGCGGGCGGCGTGAGGGGCAGGGCTGGCACCATTAATTTCCATTTATTCGAACTGACAGCGGATCGGTAACGCGTAAGCTGAACGCTGTTTAGAGACCCTGAAAATTCGCCCTCCGGTATGTGCCTAACTCCGGCACAACCAACGCTGTGATGACAAATTGAATTGGCCTAAATTAATATTGAGGAGCTCGATGGCACAGTGGTTAACTTGCGCTGCGAGTGCTGAGGTTAAGTAACTTTCACAAAGGCCGGTCATCGGATGGGTGGGCAAAAATTTATCTATAGAGCTCCTCCGTGCTTCGGCAGGCACGTAAAGCCGTTGGTCCCGGCTGCATTAGCAGTCGTTAACAACCACCGCACCGCACTGGGCCCGCGTGGTGGTTTATGGCCTGCTCTCCCTATCCATCCATAGGGAGGCTCGTGCCCAGCAGTGGGGACATAAAATGAGCTGGTGATGGTGAATAGTTATACTGCTTTTGATACAAAATAGATGGGAGTTGACATTGTTGTTGTTACATACTTTTAAACTTTTTGCTTCTTTTCCGAAAATAGGCAATCAGGTAATGAAATGAGGACAAGAAATATTGTTTTTGCTAATGGCTAAGACGTACATACCGATAACCAGACATACAGACTTAAAAAACAAAACATTAAGGTATCTGGATTACTACGGTACTGTAAAAAGAAAATATGGGTTTATTTTTTTAAAGGAGAATATTATTTGATAACTTTATTTCTATTAATACGTTATAAAAATATGTTGCCACTTCCATGTAATACAGATATAGTACTTTTTCCTGACTCATTATGAGTTTGAATGCCAAATCGTGCCAATGCAAACCGGCAGCATTATCCCTACTCCTATATTAATATAAACATACACCGCACATTTGGGATAAACTTTCCGATCCAATCCGGTATCGTAATGTAGCGGATGACGGGTTCATAATTGATTCCCGCTTCATATTTACAATTCGCCAACGAATTCAAGTTTGTGTTTATTTGGATGTGAAAAGTATTTACTACACCTTTGCAGTTCAAACACATAAAGTGCTAATTAATGAGGGTCCATTGCAAAAGTAACAGTTCCATTAAAACAATGTAGAACAACAAGTTATAATTATACGGAAACATTTGGGATAACATTGTTTCGCTAAAATAACATAAAATACCAACTTCTTCAATTTCAGCAGTGGCGTGGCCACAACTTTCCGGTGCAAACAAGACCTGTCATTGATATTGGTCGGGCACCGCCGCATTTCCCACTCACCCACATCATTAATATGTAAATTCGGCCACCCCAAAACAACTGAGGATATTAAACCTTTTGTTGCCCACAGTGTAGCGTAACAGCGATCAAAAGCATCGTCATCTGTTTTTTCAGAGAAACATTTTTAAAGAAGTCAGTAGACTGTTGTTTTGTAAATGCACCGACGGTTTTACGGTCGAAAAAATTGAATCTAATGAAGTATATTATGCAAATGGGCATGTGTTTGCTGTGCGCACGTGCGGAAGCTCCCCAATCAAGCCACGATCTCTTCAAGCTTACGTAACTATAGAAAATGCTGTACGGTTAATAGTTATATGTTGATAACCCTATCTTAAGAGCTAAGCCTAGTTTAATTTTTTTTGTATTTTTTTGTTTTTATTTGTATTTTTTAGTGCTTCATACTGAAGTTCAGAGGTCAGTACACACAACTACCTGCGGTCCCATTATAGCAGATTCAAACTGACGATAGCTAAGCCCAGTCTAAGCCCTAAACTTTTATGTTAAAGGAAAATACAGAGATCTATTAAATAGGTAGCTATTTTATTGATCTTGTATACCTTAAAGTGTTACAAGCTCGCCACATGTATTATTTAACTCATTAATACAACAGTTATCACAATGGTTATAATATGCCGAATGAATAGAAAAGCCTTGTTGGAAATACACGAGCACTTTAAATACGACACTGTTACAAAACCTTCCTCACTGTCAAATACCTTACAAAAATGGTGGATTGAACTTTACTCTAACTTCAACTTAGACTCATGACTGAAAGTCTCAGTCAGCTTGCAGTTACTCAAAGCTTTAAAACAAAAACGTTTACGTGGACGATATCTAGGCGGCCTAACCCTAACGAAAATTTGTATGGCATTGAAGTAGCGCCTTCTGGGTGGTAAAAGAGGAGAGTTACAATTTAGCCTTACAAACTCTCGTTTTCGCTAACGTAATCGAATGGCGTATGAAACTCGCACTTGGCACCCTGAATCCATATAGTGTACTCGAGCGAGATAGAAGCGGCTTGTCTTTTATGCTATCCAAGTATATTACATAACCTTCGTCAAATTTACATTAAGTGCATGCCACTTAGCTCGCGTCGAAACAGCCTTAGGCGGCGGCCAGCCCGCATTCTACGGGGTGATCCCTTCATACAGTTAGGGCCAAATCAAGTTGCCGCTAATTCCACTAGGGCCGCGTCAAGGGTGTTCTCTTTGCTTAGTTTATTTAAAAAAATATTAAAACATTGTGAACATTTTAACAACTTCGCTGTCCAAAAATGGTAACAATAGAAAAATCAATTGTTATGTATCACATGCGACACACGGGACAGGGAGGTTTAAATGATTTGAAGATAGATAGTAGAATATATTTACTTTTCAGAGTTTAAATGGAATTTAAGTGTTGCACACTTCACCCGGAACCTTTAACGTAGGTTACTCTATTGTCTATTGTCTATATATATCCTCTAACTATCGGAACACAACAATACTACTTACTAACAATATCGTTTTAACGTCCCACTTGATAAGATATTGATATAAATGTTTATAAAATGCCTATCCGACCCAGCCATTAATCGAACCTAGGTCTTCCGCAATCCGGGCGGCTGCACTGACCATTATGCTACCGGGAAGGCTGACGACGTAAGCACTGAATTTTTACACTGTATTTTATAAATATTTAATTCAGCTTCAGTGCAGCAATTAGCACTTAAAAATACAACGTAAAAGATATTGGTATAACAAGCACTACCACTGACCAACAACAGTTATGCAATTTCTCTGGTGTTGCGATGGTTAGGTCATTTTCCATGCTTTGAACAGACTATCGCATTTGCTACTTCTTGCATAAAAAAGGGTTGTATTTAATCGATCACCAAACTAACCTTTTTTTTTTTTTTTTGTCCCAGGGGAAGTCATTACGACTACCGGAGCCTTTAAGAGGCACCCGGTTATGTGGGACTCACCCGTCCGCCTTTCCACCCCCAGTGACAGGGAGAGAGGCTCCAAGTCAGCTGCCAGGACTAAGTCCCGGCTGGGAGGGCGAGACGGAGGGGGATACGCACTAAACCCCTGGGGGACCACAATCCGAAAGCAGAAGGCTAAGGCGACGGCACGGGACATGTCCGGAGATAATGACCGCGACCGCCGCCCTGCGCCCGTGCACCGATCTGCAGCCATCTCCACACACCCATTCCCGCGTTTGCACGGGAAACGTGTGCTTTGACGGCCACGCGCCGGGGCACGGGCACGTACTGTTGACACACAGCAATATGAATGAACAAAGGAAAAGAAAAGTCCACGCGCACCCCCCACAGGCGGGGTGCAGCGCCGACACCTCAACACGAGGCGCACGTCCGTTGGGACGGTGCGGCCTCAACCACCAACCAAACCACGACGCGCGTACACACATAGGTGCACGCACACACAAACGACACAAACAATACTTATTTACAGACAACACAAAACTCCTCACAAGCACAACAAACCAAACTAACCTAACCTAACCCACGAAAATACTAAGTTAGCACCTAAAAATGCTAAGTTAGCACCTAAACTACTATTTAGATGCTAACTTAGCATTTTAGGTGCTAGCCTACTATTTTTTGTGGATTAATTTATTATTTCTCCATAAAAATACAGTAAAATGTATTCTATCATTGGAACTCTTTTACGTCTGTGACTGGCGAATTGACCACAATACACCGAGGCGGTATGATTTTTTTTTTTTTTTATTTATTTATTGAATTACAAACAAGTTTACAATACAGATTACAGACAATATTGTTCTTAAGTCTAATTTTAGTTATTGTAAACTCAACAACGATGGTTACAGAAAAACATAAAAAAGTAATAATGAAAGTGAAACCCAGTCAGAGTCATGTAGACGTGAAATTATTGGAAGATTGTCTTATATCTTAAAATCCTTTTTAATTGAAAGAAAACAAACTTGACAAACTTATTATATTTTTATTATTTTTATTGTTACATTTACAATCCTATAATGTATGGGGTCTCGGTAGCACAGCGGTCAAAGCATAGGACCGGTAATCGAGGGTTCGATTCCCTCTCGAACTTCATCAGACTATAACTTACTACATTATCAGAAAACCATATCGTAGGAGTTTCTTTAATAAAAATATGTTTACTAATAATTGATATAATTGAAATAATTCATAGTGGCCTTGAGTTTTAAGGTATAAACATGAGCCCTGCATGCCCTGTATACCTTACCTTATTTGTTCACTATTCTTTGTTTTTTGTGGAACGGTTGAATTTCCTCTACTGGGCGACCATTCGTATTAAATGGTCGTTGATGTAGTGTATAAGTGTGTAAGAGTAAGATAGATAGATAAAGATAGATAAATACTTTATTGCTCACACAAATAAAAACAAGTACACATAATCTTAAAGCTAGCATGGGCAAAGGCGGTCTTATCGCTTTAAGCGATCTCTTCCAGACAACCTTTGGTTTAGGAACCCAAGAAGGAGATAGAGGAAGTGCGCAAATACAGTAGAATATAATAGAATCATATAACAGTACATAAAAAGACATACCTATATATATACTTACATAACACATACATACAATACATACATATATACGATATATACATACTTAAATAAATAAACATACATACATACATATAAAAACCAACAATAAAAACCTAAAACATGTTACTAGCACGTGACTGATTTAATAGATGACTGTGCAGTTTAGACTTAAAGGCGGAAAGAGTCTTGGAGTGTCGGATTTCAGACGGTAGTTTATTCCAAAGACAAGTAGCTTGGACAGTAAAAGAATCCTTAAAATATCCCGACCGGGTAAAGGGAGGTTTAAGGATGTTATCCGATTTTGACCTTAGATCACGGTTGTGTTCCATCCCAAGAAATCGGAAGCATTCCTTAAGGTAAGAAGGAGTACGAGGATCATACAGCACGTTAAAGACAAGGGTTAGAACATGTTCCTCGCGACGCAACCTAATGGGAAGCCATTCAAGCCTGTGCCTGTATTCAGACACATGGTCGAACTTACGCAAACCGTAGATGAATCTGATGCAGAGATTTTGAAGACGTTGCAGTTTATTAAGTAAGTCCTCATTTAAGTCCACAAGGCAGACATCAGCATAATCCAAGATTGGTAGAAGGAGAGATTGCGCAAGTTCAACCTTGGTCTTCACAGGAAGCAAGTTCTTCCACCTCCTTAGCGACCCAGAGGCAGCAAACACTTTTCGACTCATTTCTGATATTTGTGGAGACCAGGAGAGGGTGCTGTCGAAAAGTACTCCTAGGTTTTTTACCACGGAACCGTAGTTCAACGAGAGACCGTTAAACATGAGCGTAGGGATAGACACTTTGTTCACCTTTGCAATTTGTTTAGATCCCCCGATGATGATAGCCTGTGACTTGTCAGGGTTGACCGTTAGACCATGGGCTCGACTCCAATCATATATAATCCCAAGGTCAGCATTAAGCCTAGCAATCATACCCACAATATCATCAACTGAGGCTTGAGAATAGATTTGCAGGTCGTCAGCATACAGGTGGAACTGACATGTAAGGAGTGGAGTGAGGAAATTAATAAATATCGAAAAAAGGAAAGGAGAAAGGACACCACCCTGGGGCACACCTGCAGTGACATCGCTGGCACATGACAATTTGTCATTAGCACGGACATACTGCCGCCGCCCGACCAGGTAGCTACGAAACCACTCTAACACCGTATGTGAAACTAGGAGAGATCTCAGCATTGCCAGAAGAATGTCGTAGTCAACTGTGTTGAAGGCATTGGAGAAATCCAAAAGAACTAGCGCTGTCAACTGTTGATTGGACATTCCTAAACGAATATCATCAGAAACTTTAGTTAGCGCGGTTGTCGTACTGTGCCCAGGGCGGAACCCGGATTGGAGAGGACTAAGGAAATTGTTAGAATTAACAAAGGCACTGACTTGTTGGAGGACAAGACGCTCTAGGATTTTTGAAAGAAAAGGAAGAATGGATATAGGCCTAAAATGAGAAGGTAAGGAAGGGTTCGAGGTTTTAGGGATAGGTACGACTACTGCCTGGCGCCAGCAGCTAGGGAAACTGCCAGTATCGAGCGAGAAGTTAAAAACATGGCAAAGGATAGGGACAAGAATTTCAAATCCTAACAGGATCATCCTCCGGCCAATCCCATCCATGCCTTCAGCATTAGATTTGACTGCCCGAATGTTATCTTCAACTTCACGCTCAGAGACAAGTCTAAAGGAAAAAGCAGGACGCTGTGAGTTAGGAGAGGAAGACAGTGATTGCAGTGAGCTTTGTTTCAAACTATGAGGAATGGAGGAAGGAGCAGAAAAGTGTCGGTTTAAGGAGTCTAGGTCAAGGTTATTGGGAACAGAGGTCTTAGACTTACCAATACCAAGAGTATTCAAGAATGACCATACCTTAGCAGGATCACCATTTGTAACAGAGGAATGTATGTGACGACGCTGCGCATCCCTACAAAGCCTACTACAACGATTACGTAGTCTCTTATACTTGGAACGATTTTTATCCGACGGATCCTTCCCAAACCGTGCCTTAGCAGCATTGCGCCTGGCCATAATGACTTTAATGTCATTACTTAGCCAGGGTGCGGGGAGATGTTTGAGCCGAACAGGTCTAAGTGGAGCATGGATGTCAAATATTTGGATTAAGTTAGAGTTGAAAATTTCCATCTTCAGGTCGATAGTTGGTGCATCAAACACCGCATCCCAGTCAATATTGCTAAGGTCAGACATAAAACGATTGGTGTCAACACCGTTGAAATTACGTTGCATGATCACTCGCGACTTAGGTTTAGGATAACGGATCTTATAGGATAGGAAAAGAAGGTCGTGGTAGGAAAACGCTTCAGCAGGAAGTTGCCCATGACAACTAACATGATCAAGGGAGGAAACCATTGCAAGATCCAACAAGGAGGGCTGGCAGCCAGGAAAGCGGTGAGTCGCAGTAAGAGGAAGAAAATTAAGACTTGTAGAATCCACTATTGAGCAAAGACGGGTAGACCGAGAATCTTGCTTAAGTAAACAGGTGTTAAAGTCTCCCATAATAATAGTGTGGTCAGCTGTTGGTACCAGTGATTCTAATAAGGATTCAAACTTAGCGAAGTAGTCAATATGGAGGTTAGGACAATAAAACACGCCTAAGAGAATCTTTGAGTGACCCAAAAGAATTTCGATGAAAAGATGCTCAGAAGATTCACAATAAGCAGATGGAGATTTGTGAATATGGTTAAAAGATAAGTGCCCCCTAAGGTAGATGGCTACTCCACCGCCGCCCTTGCCAGTCCTGTCATTGCGAATGAGGTGAAATCCAGGAAGTGCGTAGGAGGTGGAAGGAAGGCAAGGTTTTAGGAATGTTTCCGATACCAGAATAGCATGTATATTCCGGTTACTGGAGAAGGTGGTCAGTAAATCGGAATAATGCGCAGGAATGCTTTGGGCATTTATATGCACTACATTAAAGTTTTTAGAATAAGATGTAAGATTTACTTCAAGTTGAGAGTCAAGAGATTGAGGTAAACTTTGAAAACTACAGTCAGATAAGGAAGAAGCCGAAAGATACTCTGAACCGTCATCCGCACTATTGTCACCATCATCGTAACTAGCTTGTAACATAAGTATAAATATTAAAATATAATATAGCTAAATTAAGATAAAATAATAAGAGTAATAATAATAATAAAAATTAAATAAATAATTAATGAGGTTTACCACCCGCCAGCAGTATGGAAGAAAATCGTCCTACATTAATGCTCCTACTAACATTTTGCAAACACAACACCACTTAAAAGCAGCACAATTATAAGACGTTGTACATTACAACAAACAGTATAAAAAAAAAAATAATAATAATACAAGTACAAACTAAAACAAAAAGAATAATCATATCATACAATTGATACAGTTAATATTACAACACAAAAAATATTAAGGTATGAAAAGAAAGTTTATATCCATAGAAGCTGTAATTGTTATATAAAATTATAACAATTACAGCTTCTATGGAACTAATCTTATTTACCCTTCAACTATATAAGGACAAGAGATAGTAATGACACAGTATATATATATATTAGCTTAAATATATAATAATAAGGTAATGCTAATTAATGATATTAAAAATTTAAAGAGAAAAAAAAAAAGATTCAAATAAGACCGTATGGACTACATCTCTTTGCCACAAATAAATTAAAATTATAAAGCAGTTGTATTGTCATATTTTGACAGTGACATTATGACATACAGAAAAGCAAAAACTAAAAATATCACGCATAAATTTGTAAAAATATTCAGGGTAAATTGATAAACAGTCCAAAATGTAAATGCGATTGTTAGCGGTTGAGTAAGAGGGTGCTAACTTTGGCTAGACGAGGTACCCGCAGCAATAAGGAGAAACTCTGCCATGGATTCTAATTTGCGCCTGTTACCGTCTGGAGTCTTGACAAATATTACGCCATCCGCAGTCCAGCAGTTGGAAACACCGAATTTGGTCCTTGCAGCCATAAAAGCTTCATGACGCGTCTTCGTGAGAAACTCGGACAGAGTAATTTTGGTGCCCTTAAGTGCAGTCTTGCCTTTCCACAAAGATGCGCGCACGGTAGCATCAGAGAATTTTACAACAATGGGCCGCGGTTTGCTTTTACCAGGAGCCAGCTTGCCCATGCGATAGCTAGCGGCAATGCTGCTAACCGACAGATTCTGTTCCTTGCATCTCGGTGAAAGTGTAGCAACAAGTTTAGAGCATGTATCTTCGCCTGTCTGCTCTGGAACCCCATGCACTAGTAGCATCTTACTGCGAAAACGCATCTCAATCCTGTCCATACCTTTTCGCAAAGCATCTATCTCGGAGCGGAGTACAGCTAGTCCATTACAAACAAAAGTCTTAAAGGCCAGGAACTCAGTGTTAAGACCAGCAATAGTACTAGGATTCTTACGTGATGAAGACGATGCCTGGTTGAGCTCAGCTTGGAATTCTGCCATTTTATTCTCAAACATCTTGGCCATATTATTCAAATTGTCTTCCAATCGTGAGTGATCCATGTTGGTGATAAGTTGCTTAATAAAGGAGTGTTCACAAAGGAGAAGTTAAACTGCAGGCGAGTAGTACTACTTTATGCTTTAGTGATGTGCATAAAAAATAATAAAAATATACTAATTTACTAATTTAAATTAAAGAAATAAGAGGAGCAAACTGATTTTGTTGTTGACTTAGCGACTACCCCCAGAAGAAAAAAAAAAGTAAGTTTTTGTGTATACGTGTATGTAATATGTATAAGTGTGTATTGTTGTTGCTTTGTGGTTGTGCTCCCTCCCACACTTAGGTGTTCTTGAAAGACCAGCGCCAGGTTTTCCTATAAACTAGGAGGCCTGACATCATGCTGAGATATTTTTTGAATATTTGATGTAATGATGTTTGTTGTGTCACTAATAAATGTTTTCTATTTCTATCTATCTATAACTTATTACATTTTATATGACTTTGTTAGTATAGGTACGGGATGACCTCGATAGGTACATGAGGAGCTGCTTTTGCAAGGACCAGAGGATTGGGAAAAGCGTACGGATACCTTCGTCAGGAGTTTTTTCAGTTGGAAGAAACTTTTTATTACTCTGTGAGTTAATTATGAACGTTCAGGCGGTCTGTGCCCTTCTTTATTGGTATTTTTCTAATAATGAACTGACTAATAGATGCGAGAGGCAGCCCTGAGTCGTTCGACAGCAATTCCGACCTGGCAGCCGACCGTAATAAGGAATGAATGTAGGTAAATAATACCATAATTTCATTTGGCGCGGCCCGCCCGGATTGGGCCGTCGCGGCGGGCCCTTTGGCCTTTGTGTGCCCCACTGTAATTGTTTCGCTTAGACTCCGTATAGTTTCGCTGAATTGGGTCACTGTATGTACCTATCCAACGGATTACTTATAATTACATAAAAGTTTTTTTCTTGTAAAAGGAAACTATTGCTGCCTTTAAAGGAGACTGGTGGGAAACTGCCAAGATGCGTTGCATTGCTGCCTTTGCTTATAGCATTGGGGCAAAAAAGGTTAATAAAAAAAGGGAACAATTTCCTTTGTGTGAACCAAACGTGCTTTGGAGTACTTCATCATCGTTGTGATCGGTCCTTGTCAGTTGCCAATGCATGCTACTGAGTCTAATTCTCTGCTCTTCTCATGTAAGTACTGCCATCCACTCCGCAAAAAAAACTTTATATATAAATAGGGACCCATCAACTGTCAAGGGATGACTTGATTTCATTGATGGAAGCCTTTGCCCAGTAGTGGGATAGTGTAGCAGCTTTACTTTACTTTTATAAATAGGGTACAGTAAAATATATGTAAATAATAAAAAATCGGACAAATCTAAAAGATTTGTGTTTTAGTTTACGTTACGTTAGGAAAATCAATTAAAACTAAATATTTAACATTTTTTGCAAGTTTAGCTTTAATCTAGTATGATATGGAGTTTTGAGGAGATTTGATTTGTAAACGCCATACTATTTTTTTTTGTAAATGTCATTACTTCTATTGAAGCTGTGGAGTTTCTTGCGCCCATTCTTCTCCTCAGCTAAAAAATAGTCGTCCTGAATGGGTAGTAGGTAAAAAATGTATGGACGATTCGAAAGCACTTTTCGTAAGTTTATTTGAATAAACATTTTTGACTTTGACTTTGACTTACTTGCTTGAGCTTGACGATCTATTTCCACAAAAATTTGCAATACCAAGCTTTCACAATAAAAAATCCCAATTTGCATATATGTTTACCTATAACTGTTTGCTATACATTATCTTATTTAGTTGTTAAAGCTGTTAAAGCGCCAAAAATCAATAGGTTGAAAATAAACAACGTATTATTATTCATAAATAACATTCAATATTAATTTCCCACAAATGCTCTTTTAGTGGTTAAGCAGTTTTTCCTTACCACCGACGATATTATGACTTTATATGTACTTGACGATATATGTACTTTTATAGTGTTAGCAAAAGTAAGTTAGAACAACTTGGTCCATCAGTTTGAGAGCTACAACGCCACAGTCAGCTAGTCACACGAACTTGTAACACCCATTTTGTACTCCAAACTATTAACAAAAGAGGGCTGCTGCTATCCGAGCAGACACAAAAACAAACCAAAGGGAGCAACACGAATTCCCAAAACTAACAACCCTTCACGCGATATTGATCAATTGAGTCGGATAAAAAAATCCGGCACGCGTCGTCTGCTCCGCCGAACGTTCGGCCGAGATCGATCAATCGGCCCGCAACAAAAAAACAACACTACCCTCGATTGTTCTGGCTACGTCGTTCGCTACAATAATTGGGAGCTGTTTTGTAACGATGCAAAACGAGGGTCAAGCCAACCAATTATTTTGTTTGCAACTTCAGAATTTGCTTAGGAGTTTCTGTGTTGTAACCTATTCTAATCACCAGCTCAATTTATGTCCCCACTGCATGGATTTGCATGGCATCGAATGGAAGGAGCAGCCGGGTATGAAACACTCCAAATCCTTCCTAGGTGAAAACGCCTTAGGACGGAGTAAGTTCATATGCGGAGGCAGTAGAAGGCAGGCCCGATTAACCATCGGTGCCTTGACAGGGCACTATGCCACAAAACCAATGCTCCACAGAATGCATCTATTAACAAATAGCTTGTGTAGGGCATGTGGAGAGGAAACGAAGTCAATGCAGCACCTACTGTGTGACTGTGACTCTCTGGCTAGGAAAAGAATGGGACTCCTGGGGTCGGCTTATCCGAAACCGGAGGACTTCAGGGTCTTCGCTCTTAAGGACGTGGCCAAACTTATGGCATCTATCTTTACAGAGGAAGAAGAGTGAAAGAACGGGGTTGCACAAAAGATCCCGATGAGTCGAAGTGTTACTGCAAGAAGGAAACCTGAGCAGGCCCTACTAAGATAAGATAAGATGTCCCCACTGCTGTGGTTCGAGCCTTCCCTATGGTTGGGCAATAAACCACCACGCGGGCTCAGTGCGGAGTGACGGTTTTTAACGACTGCTAATACAGCCGAAATCGACGAATTTACGAACCTTCGAACCACGGAAGAGCTCGAGATGACCTGAAGTTCCAAGCATAGAAGTAAACGCAGTTGCAAACCGACAACCAATAACATGTGTACGTCGCGAGCATTAACATATATACTTTTGACTAGTTTTGACTCTTATTCCATTAAAATGTTTAAATAATTTTTAACGCAAATTTTATACCACCACCACCACGATAGCTCAATTGGAAGAGCACCTGACCCGGAATGTCAGAAGGGTGCAGGTTCAAATCCTGCTCGTAGAAATTTTTTCAACATTTGTGTTATTTTTTTTTTCTTATTCCATTGTTTTAAGAGTTACATTGCTTTACATGTTAATCTTGTGACTGTACACACAACATGCAATAGGGTTATGGAACAAAAAAATATGACTAATAAAAAATGAGATTTAAAACTGACCAATCAGATTTATTTGAAATCTTTAAGCTGTTAATGTTAAGAGGGTTCAAACTAAACTACGTACTTGATAATACCAGTTGGCAATTACACGATATTGAGAGCGAATAATATAACGGTGGCTTATAAGCTTCATTCCGTACTTGTTAACTGGGGGTCTAATACCGAAAAGCAGCACATTCTTCCGCCAGTCATTATCAACAACGGGACAAAAGCCTAATGGTAGGGTTTCTGAAACTTTATGCAGTATCACAATTTAAACAATTCCACGGACCCCTTTAAAGAATATTTTAGGAAAATAAAAGAATTTTTTTTTACTTTATTTTTAAGTGTTAATTGCTACACTTAAGCTGAATTAAATATTTATATAAAATACAGTGAAAAAATTAAACGCCCACCCCCGATCCAGCCAGGAATCGAACTTGGGTCTTCCGCAATCCGGGCGGCTTCACTGACCGTTATGCTACCGGGAAGGCTGACGTAAGCGCTGAATTTTGTCACTGCTTTTTTGATTTTTGAAATTCTTTAGAGCGACATTAGTGCCATCTATCCAAAGGTATTATTTCAAAAATAAAAGTAAAAAAAATACTAAAGCGTTGTGTTAACAATTTGTGGTATTCATCTGCAAAGATGAATCTGCATGTCCAACGGTTGCAAATACCTTTGGATAGATGGCACTAATGTCGCTCTAAAGCATTTCAAAAATAAAAAAAAAGCTGTGACAAAATTCAGTGCAGCCGCCCGATTGTGATTTGGATCGGGATTGTTTTTTCACTGTATTTAATATAAATATTTAAAATAAAACAAGCCTTATTTTATAGTTAAAAAATCACTTCCATTGGCAAATTTCATTACACTTACTTCTAAGCTAATGAGAAGGATGCTGCTGTTTAGCCTTAATGAGAATGTTAAATTGTAAAATTGTCTTCGACATGGCAAGGTGCATGTCATCTGCGACGTTCAATCAATTGCGACTTTTGCGACGGACCCCTGGTACACATGCTACTTTAAGAAACCCTGCCTTATGGAAAGATTTGGCCATGCGGGTGCATGCTTCTTACGATGTCCGCTCTACTTAGCTTCCAAAACACCATAGGTTGATCAGCCGTCCCGGGATCTGAAATTGCTAAGCCGCAAATTGTTTGAAGGGTGGAGTAAGATATATGGGTATTTTCATAAGAACTTTAGTAGAAGACCATTCGGCTTTGGAATTCTTTGCCGGCGCATATGTTTCCCAGCTCCTATAGTCCCGGGTCTTTTAAGCAGGGCGTGAAACGGCATTTATGCAGGCCGTCATGAATGGGTGCGCTTGTTACCGTGCTTGTTCCACGGTGAGGAGCGCTCTTATTATTGACTGCATCGGCTGCTTACCATCAGGCAGGATGTGATCACTATGACGTGTCAATATTTAAAAAAAAATAGTTCTCGACGACGATAGGTTCAGGATCGAAGTCGCGCGCGTGTGACCCATGGCTTAGCAAGCTTTCATATATGAAATGGTGGCCGTGTTTGTGGCGTATGTCCGTGACAAACAAAAGACACAAAATGCTAATTCCGAACATTGCAAAGTCATACATCATACATGACATAGCTCAGAACAATGTCTATGTCGAATTTTAAAACATGAAATCCCATTGACTGAAAAAAAGCGCGACAATTTTCAAAGTGTCACTCGAGACGTAATCTATGCAAAATGTGAAGCCTTTAAAAGACTTCATTTGCAATAATATCTGTAAGCAAATATGAACTTCGAATTTAAAAAGTTTCAACCTTTACAAAAAAAGGCTTTAATTAACTGTTAACAGTGAACCAACTCAGCCGTCGACGTTGATAAGTCGATTGTCAGAATAGGCCCCTCGGCTCCCGCCGATCGCCTTATAATGTGCAATACCGGTGTTAGGAACTCCAGACAATTCCCATTGCGATACTTCAACGTTGCAAATATTGCTGCTTCAATGTAAGTCTTGCATTATTCTCGCCGTTAAATTGTGTCTATATTTCTCCGGAGATGCGGCAATTGTCTTAGTTCTCGGAATAACGCAATAGACTTCATTAGACATTTCTTTAGAATACATTGCGCTCCGTTTGATCAACGGTTGAGCATTAATCTTTGATAATGAATTGTGTAGTTAGTATTTAAACTTGATGTATAGTTCAAAATACTTGCATAATTAGCTAGCACATATTACTTTTATAATATCACATTTTCCTTTTATTGTATGCAAGGAATGTAGCAATCTAATCTGTTAAAGAATTTTTAGAATTGGACCAGTAGTTTTAGAGGTTATTCTCCTCAAACCAACAAACGACCTAACAAACTTTATCTATTTATTAATAGTACAGATAAACCAACGCGTGAAATAAGCAACAGGCGACTGCTTTACCGACGGAGTTACCGAGACATGGTAACTTACCATCAGGTGATATGGAGGCCAAGCGCTGCCTCCATGTTTAAAAATAAAAGAAAGCCTTTGTTTACCAGAAAAACATTGGAATTAAATCGAAAGATAGACAGCAAAATGTATATGGGTAGGCCATTTAAACCATGGGCATCTGGCAACTCTAAAGGGATTGGAAATGCTGAAAAACGTACAAATTACGCCATTCAGACTGGCGGTGACCATTTACGCGATATCAAATTCGAAAAGTGATCAGAACAAAATTATCAGGTTCAAAATAACGAAGTCAAAAGGGTGATGTTGTATTTTTCATTACCTTAAAAAGTATGTATGTTATGCTCAGACTGCTTTTTCAAAGATTTTGCGACTACTGAAGAATAATACCTAAAATAAGAGCAACATTCGCATTTAGTAATAGGTACGCTACAGTCTGACCTTTAAAAAGTGTTTCTAACTACAATTATTTGAACAAAAAGCTTTCGTGAATCGCTTGATGAGTTCTTTTGTCACCACGAATAATTCTCCTGATATTTCAAATCTATAATTTGCGTTTTTATTGTATAGAGACAGACTTTTGAATGGACTCATTTGGCAAAAAATATATAAAAGAACTATCTTAGTATACGGCGTAAACGTATAAATGCAAATATATAATAATCTATTGTAAGAACTCTAAGGCTGGTCGTTCACTTGAAGAAGAGCTTTCGCGAGTGTGTATTTATGAGTAACTGTAATCCTTCTCAAATATCAATATTGTAAATAGGTTCAATGTTTACTTAAGGCACCTACATACATAATTACTAACTTGGAAGGCGATTAAAAATCACAACTACATTATCAAAATCTTGTGATCATCAATCCATTTGTTGTTCTAAAAATTATTTGCACAGCAACATAAAAAATGTAAATCATTTTAATTTACAAAGACTAAAAGCGAACGCCTGTCACCTTCCGCATTGAGAACACCTACTTATACCTCGCATCCTAGCAACGTTAAAATTTTTTTCGCAATACCTACTTATTCAAAATCTTCAATAAAATTTCTATCAACACATTAAATTTCTTTAACTTTCATCTAAAATGCTTGTAACATTAGCAAATATTTATATTGTTTTAACGCATTTCTTGGCAAATGGCTCCACTCCACCTGGTTTTAAGTGGAAATGGAGTCCAGACTCCAGACGCGAAGACAACTGGTACAGCGTGACAACACCGCAGCATGAGTCACCCTCACTCTGCCGGCCCGCAAGGTGCTTCTTCACGCCTCGTTTGTAGTTTGTTGTTAAATAGCGTTGCTGTATACTACTTGCATTACAATTAACTATACACAAATAATTACAAGTTGTTACTTAGGTATTGCTACTATTACTTATTTATATAACAAGTATTAGTTCGGAATTTTTACTTTTTATTTTAAGTGCTGCTGAATTAAATATTTATATAAAATACAGTGAAACAATTAAATGCCTACCCGACCCAGCCAGGAATCTTCCGGGTGGCTGCACTGACCGCTATGCTACCGGGAAGACTGACGTAAGCACTGAATTTTTCCACTGCTTTTTGATTTTTTGAAATGCTTTAAAGCGACATTAGTGTCATCTATCCACCGATCATTGCAACCGTGCAGATGAATACCACAAGTTTGATAACACAACGCTTTATTACAGTAAATTTTTACTTTTTTATTTTAAGTGCTATTAAATATTTAGTTAATATTTAATAATTGTAGGCATTTAATTTTTTCACTGTATTTTATATAAATATTTAATTGCTTCATGGAAGTCACGTAAATCCGTTGATTCTGGCTGCTTTATTTAGCAGTCGTTAACAACCACCGCACTGCGCTGGGCCAGCGTGGTGGTTTATGGCCAGTTTTCCCTGTGGTGTTTCCATCCATTGGGAAGCCCCAGCAGTGAGCATGAGAACATAAAATAAACTGATGATGATGATGATGATGATGATGATGATGATAAATAAGTAGCTTTTCAAGTATATTTTCTTTAACCTATGGTCTGCGAGTGCTGAGATTAAGCAACTTTCGCAAAAGCCAGTCATCGGATGAGTGACCCAAAATTTATAATCTCGAGCTCCTCCGGGCTTCGGAAGGCACGTAAAGCCGTTGGTCCCGGCTGCATTAGCAGTCGTTAACAACCACCAACCCCCACTGGGCCCGCGTGGTGGTATATGGCCCGTTCTCCCTATCCATCCATAGGGAAGGCTTTTGCCCCAGCCCCTGCACCCCAGCAGTGGGGACATAAAATGAGCTGATGATGATGATGCTGATGAACCTATATTGGTTTGTCTATCAAATATTCCGTTATTGCAGAACAACCAATATCACTATCCCTATCAATATGTAGGCTGGCTGGCTGCATATTGACAAGGCAGCTTTGTTTCCATGTTTTTCCCGCTCATCTCTCGCTTGTTATGGTTGAAGCTAAGCTCCCGTTGTGTTGAGTGGGCGCGCTGCCTTACCCGCTCGCAACACGCGTCACGCGGGCGGAGTGGCGTCACGGGACGATTATTAATGCTTCGCTGTCACGTGTTCAGTTAATGTGTTTTGTGTTACGCAGCTCCATAATATATTCCGCATTACATAATATAGTGTTATCTAGAATTCCGTTACATTAACCCTTTTAGATAACACATGCGAGGTGTGAATAATAAAAATACCCTGCACACTTGAAAGCTTAGAAATACCTATGTGTAACTGAATCACGAACTACAAACGGTTCGTAGAGAACAGTATGATTTAATTTACTTGTTTAAAATATTGCACTCAATAAACGGTTCCCCTGAAATGCTTTCATTAATTCAAATAAACACTTCGTATCGAACCCGGGCACCTAAGACCTTTGTACTAAATGTCTATAAAAATAATACATCATATTACAATCCCATTGTCAAAATGTGCCGTCTATAGAATGAACTTGTTGCACTTAATAACAACATCGACATATTTTCCATGAAATTACATGAATTTTAAAAAAATTACCGGGAAATTCTTAGTTCGGCATCTTTCCCACTTATTAAGAAAACGTTGTCAATATTAACCTAGAATAAGTTTTCAGTGTGTCATATTTCTATTATTCACCATTCAATGTATATAATTAGTTTTTAATTGGATATAGTTTTAGATTAGATAAACTTTAACATAGACGCTTATTATTATTCGTGTTGTGTACACATGTTTTAGATAGAAATTTAGCTCTTAAACAATTTATCATGCTTTTTTGTTATTTTTTATTTTTTATCAGTTTCGTGTTACCTAATAAATAAATAAATAAACACATTTTGTAACCAATTGAAATTTGTATGAGTTTAAATTTTCACTACAAGAAGGGTTATTATTATTATTATTATTTTTTTATTATTATTTGGTTCACACCTTAGAACATACACATACATAGGTATTTTATTAAAGCTTCGATTAAACATTTAAGTATAGTTCTTATTAGTGAACACAATATGCAATACTAAATAACGTTTAAACAGTAAAAACAAAAAACAAAAACAAAAATATATGCATAAATAAACTCTAAACAAACCAACTTGTTCACAAATTATTGAAACGTTAATGGACATTCTTTATACAAATACTTTAACCATAAAAATAATATCTGAAGTTATAATATTTTAAGTTTAGTTTAGGTTTTCTAAGCTCAACAGGTCCAAAGCTGTTTGGCTAGTGCAACGCATATCGTTCAGGGTACTTGTACCTATTTTTGGCAACACTCTTTCAACTTACGAGTCAGCTCCAGCAAAGCCAGCAAGAATGCTTCACAAAAATAAATCAAACTTATTTTATGCAACCAGCATTGTGCCATTCTGATGTTTGAAAGATAACATATTATTAGAAACCATACGTGCGAAGGATTTTTTAAAAAAGAAACAAAATATTAACGTAACCAACTGCTAAACTTTAATTATTTGATTAATGCAACACAAATCGACAAAAAATATGAGTAACAAATAGCCACGCAAAACACATCCAGCACGAACGTCCGCCGTCGAAAAAGTGAGGAGCCGCTCCGCCTGTGCCACTCAGGCGCCGCGTCCCCACCCAAGCCGCTCACGTCATGTCACGCCACTGTGACGCAAGCCGCTTGGCCCCGCCTCCTGACTGGATGTTTCTTACACGGCCTCTCCTGACTGCGAGTCGTCCTCGACGAAGTCTTGGGGCGACTACAAAGAGCCCTCTGCATCTCGCAGTGCCATCAGACCGGCGTCGTCGTTGCGCTGTAGACTGTCCCGCTACTGTCAGACAGTCCCCTAGGGTCAGAATTCTCTATCTGGAATAACAACAAGGGGTAAAGTTGCCGAAGTCATTTTCAAACTCGTGCAAAACTCTTTCATACATCTCTCACATACTCATTGTAATTTTATCAAGAACAGACAAAACGCATGTCTGAGAGCTCTCAGTTTACCAATATTTGTCGACTTTGACCACGATGCGTGTCCTGCAACTGCTTCTGTGAACATTCAGACACAGAGGGCGTCCCCTCTTGAATTACAGGGATACACAACAATTGAGTTTGAATGACGGAGGCATCACTTAATCGCACGTCTCTCAACTTTATCGAGACGGACATATCTACATTTTGTAACGATTCTCAGCGCCGCGCCACAACTGTAAGCGTGTACTCAAACAGCAGAACTCGTCACTGGAAATCGTTACCAAATCAAGGATTATAATAAATGAAAGATAAGGTGTACGCAAAAATAGTTAATTTGAAACGATAATTGTAAAACACAAACAGTTACCATTACCATTAGTTACCAAAACCATATCAGCCGACACAGGCTGCCAGCACACGTCATAGGTAGCGCTCCAAAGACCAGCGCACGTGGCTGCTCGAGATATAGCATACGCCATAGGTAGCGGCACATGGCCCGCGCACGTAGCTATCTAATAAAAACTTAGCACACGCCACAGGTAGCGGCACAAGGCCCGCGCACGTGGCTATCTAATAAATACTTAGCACATGTCGTAGAGGGTGAGCGCTGCCACCGCGCACCCCTTCAGCGCCTCCATCTCGGCGCCGGTGCGCGCGGTGACCCGCACCTTGCAGGCGACGCGCAAGCGCACGCAGTCCGGCGGCAGCGGTTGGCACAGCGGGATGAGGTCGGCGACGGAGAATGACCACGAGTTTGGGGCTGGTTACCCTGTCCATGGGTCGATGAGGAAGAATGACCACGAGTTTGGGGATGGTTACCCTGTCCATGGGTCAATGAGGAAGAATGACCACGAGTTTGGGGCTGGTTACCCTGTCCATGGGTCAATGAGGAAGAATGACCACGAGTTTGGGGCTGGTTACCCTGTCCATGGGTCAATGAGGAATAAAATCCGTTCTTTCTATTACAATCCGTATTTGCATGTCGAGCTTGGACTCACCACCCTTGAAGAAGGCTTCGCAGGTTTCCGGAGTCCACTCGCCGCGCCACAGAACCATGTGCTCGGCGGCTGCCTGAGTCTTTTTACCGTACGACCCGGCCAGCAACTCCAGCTCGTAGCGGTGGTGTGCCAGAGCTCGCAGGATCTTGTATGGACCCCACATACCGGGATCCAGTTTGCCTGTCGACAACGAGCCACTCGTGGAACTAAGTCTTTCTTTCGTTCTGTTAATTTTAGTGAATTGCAGTCCGTCACTATGTTAAAGTCTATACCAATCAAATAGTGACGGAAATGCCGCAGTGCATTGACTATGGCCAGGGTTTCAAGCTCATAGCTATGATATCTTGATTCCGCTCCGAGCGTCGCTCTACTAAATAAATAGCCAACCAACAATAGTTCTTGTAAGAGAATGGCGCCATAACCAACAGCCCTAGCGTCGGTGTGTAGCTCGGTGGGTAATTTTGGGTCAAATGTAGCAAGTACGGGTTCCCCAGTCAAGCAGTCAATTATGTAATCGCGTGCTGCATCTTGTTCATATCCCCAGATAAACGGTTCACCCTTCTTCGTGAGCTTCGCGATACAAGCCGTCTGCGTAACTAGCAATATACCGTCTAAAGTACCTGTAGAACAAACAGAGGATTGTGAGGTCTGCTCACGTGCGAGGTCTGCTCGCAAAGATTGTGAGGTCTGCTCACGTGCGAGGTCTGCTCGCAAATAATTGTGAGGTCTGCTCACGTGCGAGGTCTGCTCGCGTGCAAAGTCGGCTCGCAAATAATTGTGAGGTCTGCTCACGTGCGAGGTCTGCTCGCAAATAATTGTGAGGTCTGCTCACGTGCGAAGTCTACTCGCAAAGAATTGTGAGGTCTGCTCACTAAATAAATAACGACCAAAATCTTACTCAAAATATGCAGCACAGGCATCTGGAGTCCACTCATGGCACCATATACTCGGCCACACCTGACCTTAGCTTATTATGAGTCTGCCTAAATATTCGACTTCGAATCTAAAACTTGCAAGTGATGCACATGAGGTAAATCATCTACTCTGATAAGTCGTTGTACTTCACCAGTTCGAATATAAGTAACCCCTTTTCTATTTAGTACATCAGTGCCCAACAATATAGGTGCACTAATACATTCGGATGGTACAACAAATAAATCAACTTCTACAGATATCTCTTCAAATTCAATTACAGTTGTCACATAACAAGTACACTCTATTTCTTGACTACCTATTCCATGCATCAAGCGATATGTAAGAATCTTATTGCTTTAATATATTTAAGAATAGAGCAAGAAATAAAGGAATTATCAGAACCACTATCAATTAAAATGTCTACAGGTAACTTTTCAATTACAGCAGTCATGACGTTTTTGCGTTCGGCTTGTTTTGACAAAAATTTACATTACTAGCATCTTTACCTTTTGACTCAACACGTTGCTTAACAAAACATTTTTCTACGGTATGTCCTACCTTACTACAATTTGTACAAGAAAATGACGTTCTATTCGATGTAGTAGGTGCCGTATTGACTTTTTGTTTTTTTTTTTTTTTTTAAACATTGTGACCTCACATGACCACTATCACCGCAGTTAAAACACTTCATAACCGATTTAGTAGATTCGTGTTTACGAAATTCAGGACGATTTGCATTTGAGGAACGAACAAAATTGCGGGTACTACGAAAATCTGTCTTAGGTTTTGAATAAACCGATAAAAATTCCACTATTTCGTTTGGTTGCAATTTAGCATTAGAAGCAGCAGCTTTTACTTGAGGGTCTGTAATGCCTCGAATGACGATAGCCGTTTTTAAATCGTCAGACAACCCCTTCAAAACATTCAAACGTAACAATGACTTCCTAGCATAGTCGGAATAAGAAGCAAAACTTTTTGAATCCGTATTCATTATATCAAACAAAATGTTAGCAATGTCAACATTACGTGGACAGAGCGAACGAAATTCTAATTTGAAATTTGTCCATGATCGATCGTTCGAGACCCAATCGTTAAGCCAAGTACGCGCGTCGCCTTTAAGGCAACCACCTATGCGCGACAAACACTCGCGATCGTCCCAACAATTTAATTCGCGTCCTCGATCTACCTCTACACACGAAGCATCAAAATCGTGTATACTTGGATCAAAATTTGATATGTAATAGTGACTAGGCTTCCCTTGAATCAGCGATGACAAAACGCTGACAATTTTGATAGTTGTATCAGAAACAGACTCACCGGATACGGCAGCTTTACCTGGAGCGAGAGGCGGCGGAGTATGGCGTTTCAGTGCTGGATGTGGAGGCTCAATAGCTGATGTCGAGGTGGTAGACAACCTATCCTCTATTGCATGTAATCTTTCAAGGATCGCATCTAATGCCTGACCGCAAGAGTTACTACGGCGATGAAAAGAACTATCGCGGCGGCATCGCTTACGAGAATCATGAAAAGTTCTATCATGACTTTTACGTGACCTACTACTATGTCTACGTGGGGTACGACTTCTTTTACGTGATCGAGAATGACGTCCCGACATTATAAAATCAAAGTAGAAAGTACTTACAATTTTTATCAACTTAAAACAACACAACACAACACTATTCAGAGAAAAGAAAAATCGTTATTGGTTAAATTTTAAAACTTATAACAGTAAGCCGTTAGCGAACTAGGCGTCGTGAACTATCCCACTTCTGATATTAGAAACCATACGTGCGAAGGATTTTTTAAAAAAGAAACAAAATATTAACGTAACCAACTGCTAAACTTTAATTATTTGATTAATGCAACACAAATCGACAAAAAATATGAGTAACAAATAGCCACGCAAAACACATCCAGCACGAACGTCCGCCGTCGAAAAAGTGAGGAGCCGCTCCGCCTGTGCCACTCAGGCGCCGCGTCCCCACCCAAGCCGCTCACGTCATGTCACGCCACTGTGACGCAAGCCGCTTGGCCCCGCCTCCTGACTGGATGTTTCTTACAATATTTACTTATTGCACTTTGTCTTTTTTCAAATTGTAATTTGTTCGCAACAATATTTGCGTGAAATTATATGTAAGTAATCATACTTATTACCATTCATTTTTAATTGTTATTCATACTTATTAGCTTAGACTAGTAAACTTTAGTAAGCAATAAAACTAGAAAAGTTGTAAGTATAAAAGGTAAGCTATGGACAACTCGGTTCATAATTCGTTCCGATTCAAATATACACATTTTGGTATTACAAAAAAATATTGAGTCTATAGTTTAAATAAATAATCTTTATTTCTTTTAATACATACATGCAGTTTGTAACATACTATGAATGTTTTCCTACTTATATTATAGGAACAAACATCAGATTTTTTGCAGCTGGTACTTAAACTGGGAAAACGCGTGCTATAAGCACCAGCAGCCTTCTTTTAGCACTATTCAGTCAAAGCAGGTTAAATACTAGTTATTAGGTATTACTTTTAGGACGTCAGCAACCGCAAAGAAGTAATTACTGCTATAATTTGTTGGCCCGTCAGACACGGTCAACCCGAGCTGAGTTCCTAGTCGAGTCCTTCCTTCCTCCTTTAGAAGCGCCCGCGCAACTCAATCGCTTGCCAGCCTAGATACCTTCAGGATATATTCGGTCCTTACGGCTAATGGAAGCATAAGTTTCTCGCCGCCATAATTCCGACTTCGCTGTAAAAACCTGCTACTCTAAACAGTGGTTAACAGCATATTCATTCCTAAAAGTATTGCAGTGCAGATCGTGCATCTGATTCTCATATTCATATGGCGTTGTCCTTTTCCCTTCTTCTTTCGATACGATCCTTTGATAGATAAGTTTACAACAGTGATAAGGTGACTGCTTTGGTTCAAGTCCGACTCCTTTTATCTAAAAATTCTTCTCAGATTTAAAACAATTGATTGATACACTACTTCTTGACGTCTCCCGTTCCCCTTTGAGACCCTTTGGTCCGATCCTATTGAAACCGCTCAATATTTAGCTCATCAATCACCCCCGAAATCGAACAAAGAGGCATAATTGCGCCGCGCCAATAACGAAATTCCAATTTATCACGGACGCGTGTGATACCGAATTAACGATATCAAACGATATCATACGCACATGCTTTATTTTGCAACGTTATTATCCGGAATCATAAATTGGTTGCTTCATAAAAAGGCACCGAAATTTTAAAGGGAAATATTTGAATTTAATTTCGATGTACGAAGTAGGCATGAAGATATGATATATAGTAGACAAAAACCTGAAAACATACACTCCTTATTTTTAGGCATCCGTGCAACAACCTGCTTCCACATCACCGCACCATCACTAATACGTTAATACGCCTAATCTAACTGTTAAATAAAACGCACAGCCTCACAAGGTTGTAGTGTCCTTATTAATTTGCGACTTTAATTCCTTCCACAGCTGTTATTTCTCCTTAACTCGTCTGTGTATCGTAATGTTTAGCTGCAGCACTTTAAAGGAAACAACACTTATCACAACGCCGTTTAACTTGAACTGGCACAATTGAAACTGGGAGCAGTAACTGTACCCACCGCGGGATATCTCAGACAGCATCTCGGCTCCGGCTGGCTTTGATAAACGAAACGACGCTCCGGAGGGCTCTGTATTGTAAACACTCCATTATTGCGCCCGCTGAAAGTATTACGAGTACTATGTCGCCGCCAAATTGTACGTCTTGCGGTCGCCTTAAGTTTGCTTAATAATGTTTAAATTGCAGATCGCGTCGTCTTGATCTTTAAGATTGTCACTTTATGTGGTTAGACTGTTTAACAGGCGTATTATTCAATCTCAGTTGTCTTCAAAACCGGTTTGTTGTGGAATGGATTGGAATGTATTGGATTGTAAGTTAAAAATAAACAAAACGTTACATTAACCTAAATCTATGGTATAGAAATAATGTAAAGATATTTGTTTTAGTTGATCTTATGATCCTATGCAATATTTGTTAGTAAATTGACAGAGCGGGAGACGAAGAAGAAGGAAGAACCTCAGTAAGGGTGTTTTTCTTCTCCCTCTCTTTTACGTCAAAAATGCCCTCGCTTAAAAATTAGTACCTAAGAATATGAAAAGATTAGTAAAATACGAATTTTGTAAATTTACATAATAGAAGGCTTGTATCATTAAAAGTTTTGCAAGTGCATCGAAAATCTCTTTGAATTCGTGTATAGGAAACGGATATCAGAATATATACATTTACAGAAAGCACTTGCATTATTGAAAAAAAAAACTACTGTTGCCACTGACGCGAGTTTAGATCGAAAACACATTTATTTCTGCCCGGAAACAGGTTTACATGCATTTATTAAAGACAGCCCGCCATTTTGCGCGGACAAAGCGTTTCATTTTGGCGGGGCGGCCATGATGGATTGCGTCGGTTGACAGGTGAAACGCGACGCCATTTTGTAATTCGTTACGTTGCGTTCCCGTGAAAAGAACGCTGCTGTGAAGTGGATTGCATGCGAGTTTGTTTGTTTCACTTAACGAAAGTTCTCCCATTCACAATGTTGTGATTCGTTTAAAGCCATAAAGCTTGATATCAATAAAAAAAAAGATTATAACCAGTGATCGGAGTAGGTAGAGAAATTTTTTGTATTTGCAATACGTTGTATCAATATGGACATTCCCGAAATGCCGGGATTAGAAATATTATCGAAACACAATTTGAATGCTGTAGAAAGAGACAAAAACAGGTGCGTTCTTCTAGCGGCGGAACCCGTTTTGTATTATTATTTCTTCGCGCGTGTGCGCAATGGAAATTGGCAACCAAAGAGATTTAATATTGTCTTTGATGGCAACGCGTCGCGAATGTAAGTTTGACAACGTCGTGCGCCCACTGGCAACACGTAAGACAAGCCTTCTTTTATCATGTTTATACAAAAAACTTTCGGTTAGAATCTCGCGGAATGTCCATATTAACATCAACGTTTACGGTCAATGAACCAAAATAGCTCTACCTACTCCGATCACTGATTATAACATATTTAAAGAATGGGATAGATACTAAAAAAAATTCAGTATTCAGTAAATAACGTGTGGTATGACAGGTAAGATTACTTTCAAAGTACAAACAAACACATAAAAATTAACCGTACGCTAAATAAAGTGATTTCTGCATCTTGCATACAATCATGGTTTCAGGAATTTCTCTAAACTACCTAAAGGTGTATAACCGAGATTATAAAGCAGTAATTTAAACACAATTAATCATAAAAAATTCAAAGAATTTGCTCGATAGGAAAGTATAAAAATGTGCAGTAAGACTAACCGTGCGATTATGCAGCGATCGCCCGCGCCGCCCTCGAACGCGTCGGGCCAGCTGTAATTCAATTGGACTTTATAATTTAATCGGCCAAAGGGCACTATGTTGTAATTAACTGTCAAGTGAATGGAACGTTGCCGCTATGTGGTATCGCTGGGTGGGAAACCAACGGTTTTTGCTCCAGGCGGCGAGTATAAGACGATCCAATGATTTTTCAAATTGAACGGCGGTCATCGAATGTGGTAATTATAGATAAGTTACTTTTGGGTCCATATTGGGTTGCATAAATTAAAGAGGCATATTTTAAGGCTGCATAACGTTTTTTGGCATTCTCTTCGTTTCGCATAACGTTTATTCAGAATAAATCATTAAGTATACTTTATTTCCCCATAACCCTATGGCATGGCAAAAAAAGATATTATTTTTGTATGGCGCTAGATTCCTGTTGTCTAATAAAAAAAAATAACCTCGAAATTCAAGACAATCGCTACGCTACGCTTCGCAATTGTCTTAAATTCCTATCCTAATAAATCTAATAAATAAAAATAAAACACCTAGTATATTATACTTTAACGTAATTATAGCAATAAATTATGTTCTTTACAAATGTATAATTATGTATAATTATGATAAAGACAATTATAGTAAGTTAAAATTATGCCGATGAAACCATTATGGGTTTAAAACACTCTGCTTATCATAATTTATGCGAGAATTTTTTATGCTGAAACTGTTATGCCAAACTACATTATGACGAAAGAGATTATGCGACCGAAAGGGCTCCCGTTACTTTTTGGGTGAAGTTATATATTTTCTACTTTGGACCGAAGCCGGTTTAGAAAGTTATAAACTTAAGTGGTTACAGAACCACATAAGACTAATAGTAAGTTTTTTCGTCCACTATAAATAGTTATAGTGGACGAAAAAACGTTTGAAGCTAGCGCACTCACACGCACGCACTGGTTGCTGAACTTATAAGTACGAGCAATTACAAAAACACCAAAATAGAGTTAACAAACGCCCAGCAGGTGCACCGTTTGCTCCTTTTCCACTAGGACAAGAAGCTAGCTCGACATTAACTGCATGATAGGTACGTTTCCCTGCTGCTGCACTCTGAAACTCCTTAGACACACTTAAAAGGGGAAAAGTTGAACTCAAACTTGCCAAGGAACCACAGTTAATAATATGCTTACTTCAGAGAATCCACATAAAAGAGCAGCAACTTTAATAAAAACTAAGTACAACTACAGTAAGCCCGTATCGGCTCAAAAGAAAGTGGAAATAAAGTCACAAGGAGCTAGCTCGCCCCATATTTTCGTGCGCAAACAAAATATTTGTCGGGCCATTGTCAACGGGCTGCGACTGCGAGCAAGAAAAATTCGGAGCGAGCAACAAATTATTAGCGTAACCCGCGCGAGTCTGCACAAAACTACAACAATATAGGGTCCGGTGGCCCGAGTCAAGGGAAAACGGCGAGTAAGTCTCTTTCCGTGCTTCTTAACAAGATTCAATAATTAACGTCGTAGCTATATAGCCATAAGGTTGCACATCAACCTATCCAAAACTGTCAAAGGAGAACCGGGGAAAACGGTCCTGGAACCAACAACGACGGCATATATGTTATCAGAAAGCTACTTCTATGTACTTGTATAGTTACTATGGCAGCTCAGTTCAAATAAATGTGTGAAAAAAGTTATGACTATTTTTAAATACCTACTTTTCTCAAACAACTTAATAGCATATTCTTCATTCCGTGACGTCCGCATCGTCGTAGTGGAAGTTCTAACTATTATCAGTTGTGTGGTACTTGGGATTTGGCCCCTGCTGGCAATCTAATAGATGTAATTTTAAATGTTTTAATAATCCTTACAATGCACTGTTTTATCAAAACCAATTGTTTTATTTTATATTATTATATAAGAATATAGTAACGCGACATCCACCCCGCATCCTCCCGGACTAGTAAGAACTAGCACTACGAAGCGGACGTCACTGCATCAAGGATGTGATATAAAGTTGTTTGAGAAAAGTAAGTATTTAAAATAGTCATAACTTTTTCCACACAGTTCATTGAAATGAGCTCGAAGTAGCTTTCTGATGATATATATGCCGTCGTTATTGGTTCCAGGACCAGACTTCAAACATTTTTGCCAGTTCTCCTTTCTACAATACATTTTCAACCATATTACTTAGACATAAAGTTCAAAGTCTATTGAGGAAATTTGACAGTTTGTGGTAGGTTGACGTGCAGGCGTGTGTACATATCTGTAAAATAAGATACCAATATCATAGCACCTGGTTAAGACCACCGGTTTAGACCTAGAGGTCCTGGCTTCGATTCCCAGCGTGCCATACTCGGTTTGGTTGATGGTAGGAATTGTTTGTCCGCCTGGCTAGCTACCACCATCTTATTTAATTATGTCGCCATAACATCAATGTTTGTAGCATTGTTGTGTTTCGGGAGCTAAAGATACGATGGCACGTTTTGGATTCCAGGTGAAGTGCACTTCTACCTACGGCCTTATCATCACTTAACACCAGATGAGATGAAGGCTAAATGCTTGCCCATAAGATATAAAAAAAAGCATCCAATATGTATATTTTTGTGGCGTAATGAGTAACTGGACTAAGCTCTATTTAAATTCACACTTAATCCTCGACTAATGAGATAATATAAAGCTTTGTGCTTTTGAGTATA
Source organism: Eudonia mercurella (assembly GCA_963082485.1). NCBI lineage: Eukaryota > Metazoa > Arthropoda > Insecta > Lepidoptera > Crambidae > Eudonia > Eudonia mercurella. The sequence goes on along the minus strand of OY720025.1, from coordinate 417,118 downwards.
TAATGTATTTTCTCTTGACCGTGTTGCATGTTACTCTTCGTGCCATTTAAACTGAAAATAGCGCAAGAAACGAGACGCTACTTGACGTGGGATTCAAACCCTCAACATGCCTGAAACTACTGCGACTTTTTTCAAATTTTAAAGAAAATTGTTTTATAGCTTTAACTACATTTATCCATAGCAACTAATTAACAAATACAAAACGATTTCTAATGGTATAAAACTATACGCAAACATCATCATGTATAACCACTAGGATTGGACCATGTACCCTCCGTAATAGTTATGCGCATTATTAAAGTTAGCATTACGGTAGGATAGTCTTCCATCGCGCCAAGACAGCTTGACGATATGCAAGGAGGCACCTAAATGAACAGACGATGACGTCTTGATAAACTTCTATTGCTTCGTAAATAATGATATTTACGAAGCAATAGAAGTCATTTTTTAAAGAACAATGTCACAATCGCTAGACGCTCCGCTCTCACAAGTCACGCCACGTCATCCAGAAACGGCTGCGAGAGGCATATGAAGAAAGTTTGCGAACATTCCAAAGTTGTTCGTAGTGAGGCAAATGGATCTTCCACTGTGGACGCTTCGTTATGTGGACGGCCAATGGGCGCTTATACTCAGTCCACTGCATTATTGGTAGTCAGGCCAGCAGACACATTTGGAGATACATACGTACAAACTTTTAGAGTAACAACAAATACTGTCCGACAATCTGTGTACCTAATTGTGGCGTAGAACAGTCACAGACGAGTAGGCAAGACGTAATTTCGGTTCACATTATACTCGTAATATTCTGTGACATTTATTAAGCGATAACTGAGTTACATGTTGGTTATCTTATAGACTTAACGTCAACTTGTGAATTGACTTTATATGAACAAAGGCTTTGTACGAACAGCGTTTACTACCGCTTATACCACGGCAAGTGCTCTGAAGAACTCTTTGACCTTATCCCACCTTTTCCCTTCCTCCATAGGAGTACGCGTGCTGCTCTTCGGAGTCACCGCTGTACTGTCTCGAACATTCCATCGCGCACAAAGAAATTCGGAGACTCGTTTCTTTGTCGCACTTCCAAAAGATGGAATAGTCTACCAGCACACGTTTTTCCTCCTTCCTATGACATGGGGTCTTCAAACGAGGTGTGAAGAGACACCTTGTGGGGCGGCAGCGTCCACCTCCACCCGATCCTCTAAATGTCACTACACATTTACAGAATACACTAAACATGCACACTAGCTTAGGTCCAAGACACCGTACTCGTAGAACATGGGTACGAAGAACCGGTTCACACGCGCTTTATACCAGGTACAGACATGTACCTGGGCGCTTCTCTCCTCCTCCACGGTCCGATCTACCCGAGCCGAGGTCCGAGCCTTTAGAAGCGCCCTCGGGTGGTTCCGCCCCCCGATCCGATCCGAACCCTTCGGAGAATCTGGTAGGGCACGGGGACGCGCACTAGTGCGCGATACCGTTCCCTCTAGAAAACCTCCGAAAGTGATTCGTTTCACACGGCTTGAGGGACCCTTTACGTTTCTCGCAGCCCCCAAAAAAGCCCGGTGAAGCTGAAAATGCTGTCTGAGGTAATCAGCAAACTCTAAAAAAAAAAATGTCTTTGCGTCTGGACTCCGTTTCCACTTAACATCAGGTGGAGTGGAGTCATTTGCCGAGCAAAGAATGAAAAAAAAAAACAATGTCTTAAACCATGTATACACGTAACAATTGAGAAAGTATAACACGTGAAGTTGCGCGAAACTTTTTGTATCAGTTATGATGTGTACATCCATATTTTGCTTACGTCAAAGCTGGACGCGCTGCTTTATTACTTTTATGAAAAATATTAGTAGCAAAGGAAGGCACCATAAAGATCGTTTTATCTGTTATCTATATAGTTTCTGAATGACTCTTCTACTTAAAAGGATACTTACTATTCTTAGTACTTTTACTATTTATTGTTCGCACCAAACTTCCTTCTACTAGTGATACTTCATATCATTTTTGTTCATTATTCTCAAGGATACATACAGATGTGAGAAATAAGCTAACCATCTGCCTAAAATAAATGCATGCGCTTATAGAACTACAAAAGCCCAGCCGCGTTACTAACATAACATATAAATCCTTTTGAAGCGCAATAAAATATTCCGAGAAAATGCCGCAACGTGAGAAAATGTCGACTCATTTTTTTAAGGAGAACTTTGAGTTTTTAAAAGTCCCCCTACGCAGCCGCGCGCGTGATATGAGCAAATTGGACTTATCGCGAGATAAAGTGGGAAACACACCGGGTGATGCGTTAGTTGCGGATAATCCTAATCGGAAAACGTATTTAATAAAATGAGAATCGATCAAAACCACCATTGTGATATTTAATAAAACAGTATAAGAACTAGTATAGACTGATACGTGTATGGACTAGTACTAAAATGACAGACTTTTATAAAATGGTGATAATAAAACAAGCCCTACTCGCAATCAAACCGAGCACAATAATTTATGTATCTCCTAATGGGAATAATCCTTTGGGTCTGTGACCGGTGGTTTGACCATAAACCAAAACGGTGGTTAAGATTTATTTATTTCAAATCGTTTTTTGTACTTTTACAAGTAGAATAAACCTTACCACCAACCATATTATTTACGCCCCTTGATGCGGTCCGAACTCCTCGCAGAATCTAGTACAGGATAGGTCACTCTTGCGTGATGCCATCTACTCTAGAAAATTGTTTGACGATGTTTCGATCGCACTGCAAAATGTCGTGACGCTGTAAAGACCAGAGGCAGCCAAAAGCATCTCACTCTCAGATAACCAACTAATCCGAGAGCCTTATGTATAAGGTCGCTGGTTTAACCACTAGACTAACTTTATACTTTATGCGGCTTGAAATAAAAATCACAAAATATATGTAATAAGACATTATTTTATTATTTTGCACCAATGTGTCCACAGCCTAACAGGACATCCTTCATCTGAGGAAGATAACCGCGGCGTCGCTATTAAAACGCTCCTGATTTCGTGAAGCATCTTTTTTAACGCCCACGGCCTAGAGTTATTGGAAAAATGAAGTACTGGCGACGACACTTTCACAGTCACACTTGACAAGGTAAGGTGCAGCCAACGGTAAAAAATTGTATTGAATATATTTACTTTTCAAAATATTCTCTTATTGTAGGCAGGCCTCCAACCGACGATCTGGTGTAGGCCGCTAATAATTAAAACATCCGGTTTAATTTTGTGTAAGGGGTACAGCACTAAGTTATTTTAATTTTCTTTTCTTTTATATGTACTAAATATAAACAAAAAGTTTTATTTTAATTATTTCATTTACTACTAGCAAATTAAATTACGGAAAGTCGGTTCATCCGGTGTCGGTTACAAAAAAGCTGGTGTTATCACAGGTAATGTATTACTAACTAGTGTGTTATGCTTAGTTGGTATTTTGCGTAAGTTAAAGTTGGTGTTATGCTTAATTGGTATTTTGCGTAAGTCACAGTTGGTGTTAAGCTTAGTTGGTGTTTTGCGTAAGCGGTTTTTTCAATTTAGTTGTTTTGCGTAAAGGCGGTGTTCCGCGTATATGGTTTTATGACTCCAAAGGATGCGAGCAGCACAAAACCTGCCGTTGTGGAGATTCTTGAAGGAGGCCTTTGTCCAACTGTGAATGTATTTTGGCTGAGATGACGATGATGATGATGACAAGTTATTATTTTTATTATTGTTTATTGTATTACGCTAGAGTATTTTCAGGGGGCAGGGTGAGGGTGACTGATAGGTACTGTTATTTTCAAGCTACACCAGTTGTCATCGCTTCTTTACTCCACTTCCACTAAACATCGCCGCCGAATTAACCGCCACTGTGGTCTAGTGGTTAAAACCACCGGTTTAGACCCAGAGGTCCCGGGTTCGATTCCCAGCGGGGGGTACATGTTTGTGTGCTCGGTTTGGTTGGTAATAAGGCTTGTTTGTCCGCCTGGCTAGCTACCATCATCTTATCTAAATATGTCGCCATAACATCAATGTTTGTAGCATTGTTGTGTTCCGGCAGTTAAAGATAGATACCCGTGCCTGACTAATTGAGGATCCCGGGTGAAATGCGCTTCCATCATTGGCCTTATCATCTTTTAACATCAGGTGAAGTGGAGACGTTTACCGTGTCAGATTTTACAGCATTTTATTAATTGTATTGCAACATTTTAAATAGTAAATTATCCAGTCGTTCTAATACATACGTATAATCACGAACGTGTATTGTAGATATACACTTTGACTAAGTTTGACTCTTCTTCCATTGTTACATAAGTTACATTGTTTACATGATAATACTCGTGACTGAACTTCTCTGACAACGGAGGAAACTAATCAACCAACTTTCCCTTTAAAATATACCGAGCTACATTGAACCACGTCCAGCCAATCTAGTTGACGCCATAACTCACAGGACAGCAATAGCATTAGGTATCCGGTGTGTTACATGAGCCCGTGATGTAACATCACTTATAGCCGCAGACTATCTATCAGGCGCAAAATGGCGGTTAATTGAAACTGCGCAGAACAAGGTGCACCCCCTAACTATCCCAGACGTAACCTTGCTACATTAATGGAATCGGCCAACTTTGATAGCTCGATAACTTGTACAGTTTACACGTCATCAAAGTTCGCGTGCCGCGTTTGAATTGGTTATAGTTTTTCCTATCATGCATAATATGTTGGCAATAATATGTTGGCAATAATATGTTGGCAACTGCAGAGACCAAGTTTACTATTTGCTTAATGCTTGCGTAAGGTGTCTATTCAGTCGCAAGTCACTGGTCACCACAAGCTCATTTTCAAATCCCCACTGATGGGGCACGAGCCTTCCCTATTGATGGATAGGGAGGACGGGCCATAAACTACCATTCGAGCCCAGTGCGGATCAGAGGTAGTTAACGACTGTTAATGCAGCCGCGAAAAACGACTTTACGTGCCTTCCGAAGCACGGAGAGCATTAATCATGTACTATTCAACAAATCACCACTTATCATCACCTTGGCGAGACAGGTGGTCCGTCAATCCGCTTGTGGCTATAACAAAATAAAGTGAAACTGCAAATAGTATGAACGGCCGACCGAACCAATAACAAAAACCCAATTTTCACAGTTAGCAGCTTAAAAAACAGTGCGAACGCTTTGATTACGTTTCGAGTAAGCCTGGTGATCGCGCGGATTGGCGGCTTGGCGCGTGACAAATGAACTGGTCGCCGCAGCTATGCTCGCTGATGATGGATGGTGCTGTAACCATGTCTGAATGGGACTGAATCAAGACTAATTTGAAACTCATTTCGCTGTATAATCAAATTTAACCGACTTTAAAAAAAGGTCTCAATCCGTCGCGCGTCGGTAGGTACTTAATAGATGCTTCGGTTTTTTTTGTAGGCTAATGTCACCAGTCAGTGTTCGACCAGTTTTCGTCGCCAATAAACAAGATAGATTTTCATTTAAATTTTACGGGATAACAGGTAGGAAGCAGGTTAGTCTGTATTTAATTCTCCTTGTCTGTGTCTTCTTTTCTTGGTCTTCTCTTGGTCTGTATTCAATTCTTATTCTTATTATTTTTTCTTAATCTTATTCTTATTCTCTATCTTATTAAATTGTTGCTAAAACTAAAAACAGTTGCTGACAGTGGTCATTCATCATTCATCATTCATGACAGTATGTACATGACATGTAAAAGAAAATGTACCTAATGAAATGTAAATGTATAAAGGTAAGCATTATTTGTAATTCCGAGCTCTTGAAAGTTTTTAATTGTAAATGTATTACAATAATATTGTATGATTTGGTAACGACATACTTTTTTTTTCTTACACTATGTTTTTATTTAAGTCAAGGCGATTTTGTTCATGTTTTAATACTCAGACGTACAATTACGCTCATAAATGTTCAACTTATTTAGTTCAGAAATACTTTGTCGCTGACTGTATCTGGTACAAATGACTTTTATTACGACAAAATCGGCTGTTATAATTTAATTGAAAATCGGGTGCCTTCACCACGGGGGCGTCACACACCGGGGACCTAACCCACGAACCCAGTAAGACTATTGGCCTTTTTTTTAAATATTCTGTCTTTTACGCTGACACTACCTACTTACCTACTGACGGCTGACTTGTACGGTAAAATCTCGTAAATTAACTTCGAGCTTAGCTTCAAACAACTATAACATTAAGTTTAGGGCAGAATTCTCCGGAACTTCCGAAACCTTAGAAACTCACATGAAACAGTAGATCTGTGAATGAAACACTACGTGTATAAGTAGCACTACGTACTATGTAGTTTCATTCGCTAATGTTTGGTTATGTGACCTTTTTGTTGATAATTAAAAATCTTATTTTCGCGCCTATGCTTGACGTCGGCTATGTGTTCTTTAACGCGGGTTCCTATACTTCTCTTTGTTTGCCCGATGTAAGAGAGCCCACAGTCGCAGTCCAGTTTGTACACGCCTGCATCTTGAAGTCTGCAGTATGCGAACATTCCCAAGAGGGGCCCAACCATTACATCAGATTTGATAAACTGCAAGTACTCGCTAGAGAACAACGATTCATCCCTAGGATGATACGCGAGGCTATTGAAATTAAAAAACATCCTAATTTTAATAGAGAAGATGGTTGGAGTCTACCACCAGCCTGGGACCCCATCATACAAAATATTAAATCCCAGCCCCAACACCATACTGCCAGACCAAAAGATACTGTAAGCTCTTTCTGCGTAAAACGGAACGCACCCGATTAAATTAAATGAGGGTATACAAGCTACTAACTAATTATGAGATGACCAACACCTCAGTCTCCCTGTGACCACGGACCCTGCAAAGGATTCGAAACGTCAGGATAAACATTAAATAATGTATAGTAAAATAAACGCGAGTAGATCCGTAAAAGTTGTTTCATTTAAATGTGTAGTGTTCGCGTAAACTTTAGAAAACAATATAATACAAACTGTCACACGGAATTTAACCTCAATTCTAGCTTGTCACAAGCTTGTCACTAGCAATTCTTTGAGTAACCTAACTAGATTGCTTGAGTAAAGATATTGGTGACTATTGCTTGGCTAAGAATTCTAGCTATTGACGTTTTTAACTTTATCGATTTACTAAAGAATATGAATTTTTTTTAAGCAATTTTGTTTCAGTATGAGCTTTTACTCGTTTATAAATACGTGGGTAAGTATAGTTAAGTCTATGACTTAAATTGGTAGCGGTAATGCAGATAACATTATAGTACCTGCTGGATAACCGAGCTTTGCTCGGTATTTTTTACGGATAAAACGACGTTTTTTAAAAATGAGACCTAGCTCGCCCCCGAAATCCCCTGCATACTAAATTTCAAGAAAATCGTTGCAGCCGTTTCTGAGATTCAGATTATATATACATATATACAAGAATTGCTTGTTTAAAGGTATTAGATAACTAACCAATATCATTATTTCGTTACTTAATGGTACCTACACTATAGCCAATACGGATAGAGTGGTTACCTTACCGGTAAAAATAAATATCAAGCATAACATTACCTTTGCTATTGACGTTATCTTCGTATGAAAGGGGTAACGTTATCAATTTTTAACGTTATTCAAAGCGCTGCATCATAAAATTTCCCGCAAAAAAACAATTGAGCTTCGTTCGAATCGTACAATTCCTCACAGAGCCACGAAAGTTTCTCGCGCCGCCCCTCATAACTGCCACGGCGCGCGGCGGGCGCAGGTACGGGCGGGCGGGCAGAGCGGCCACGACTCCGCGACGATAAATCTCTTAAAAGCTCAAGCCTTATCAATAAAACATTGGGATCCACGGATTTGTATTCAGAATTACTTTATGTATTTCTGTTCTTTTTTGTTTCTTGTTGGACACCGTTAGGTTTCTACGAGTATGGCCTCCTTTTAAGTTCGGTTTTGTTTTTCAGCTTATTTATAGAGATTCAATTCGTTTTGTATTCAACAACTTTGAACAACCGCTTTAGAAGTTAATCTTAATCTTAATCCTTTTATTAACGTACCACTCTGCTGGGCTCATGCCTTCTTCAATATATTCATAATGGTTTAGAATGCCTGATGTGGAGATTATTTTAATTGGGTGGCCTTTGTAGACGTCTTTTGGCTGAGATGACGATGATGATATCGCTTAGAGCATTAAACCAAATTAATGCTCTAACTGATATCGATAACACCTTATTTTACTTTCAAAAATAAATTGCATGATTTTGTGTACATAGGTAGATAGTAGGTAGGTAGGTACATTAGCAGCAAACTTTTGTAAATTAAAACAAAATGTGCTATTGTGCTCTTACGTGACTGAAAGAAGAATAAAGCAAAGTTTAATTTGTAAGATTGTTAATTGTTTTTATGACGGAAGAGGTTTTGTGACATTGCTTGTTTTTTTGAGTAGGGTAATCTTTTTAACTGCTAGTCCGTTTCAAATAAATCTTTAATTGATAGAATACCATTCGGGTTTTATAGGCTATGTTTTGTTTTAAGTCTTAAATCGATGCGGACGAAGACGCGAGTAAGCTAGTTGAGTATGTAAAGCTGTATGTTTCCATAATAAAATAAAATGAGGGGGAAGGATGGTTTGTCTATTAAAGAAATCATTTCGTTCTTGCTATAAAAATGTAGTTCTATACAGAGAGTCGTGTTCCATTTACATGTCCGTACGCTGTTTTAAAGTGAGTGAAATTATATTAAAGGTTGCCTTAGCGAAGGCATAGATAATAAAACTGCAATGAGCTTCCGGTACGATTACAACGCTTCGTGTCCTGCGTGGGACAATGGTCGCCTTTCGTGAATTCGTTAATTTATAGCCCTTCTAATGTAGAAAGGTTTTATATACGTAGTACCTATTTACTGCTCACTGCATTATTATCGTCTGCCTATAAAAAATGTTTCACTGATTGGAAGGCAAAAACCAGTGATCACTTTGTGTACTTTGTAGAAGTTTTTTGGAAGTAGGGTAGCGATACAAGTGTCCCAAAGGACCCAGTGATCGACATTTTTAAAATAGAGGTCGGCAACTGATATTTGTCAACAATTGAATACCTACAGACCACCTGCCTTCTAACTGTCATCGTGTCAAATTTAAATGAAAATCTATGTTGTTTTTGGCAACAGTTTTCGCCCAGTGGCTTAAAGTGTCCAACTCTTGGTGCCACTAAGTACTGAAATTATCCAAACGTGACAACAAATGTTTATACCTCTGTGACACACATTAAGAAGAGTCAAGATTTAAAACCTTAGAATAATAACTAAAGCTTTAGACATTGTTCTGAGGTTGAAACAATCAAACCTATGGGCTTATCTACGCGACGTCTTGGGACAGTATTGGTCGGGAAATTCAGACACAGATTAATTAACGGTTTGCGCAGGTATGTATGTTAGGTACGTGAGGCTTTTGAGCATGTGGTGTAATATCAGCAGGCTGCAGCAGTAGAGCACTACAACACAGAATAAGGAGACCCAGAAGGTGAGCTTAATACATACCGCGCATAGCAACGCACACAGACCCTCTCATCATCATCATTGTTTGCGCCAGAAACGCGACGGTCTCATTCGCTTGTTCACCCAATCACTTATTCAACAAAAAGATACGCCGCATACAGCGCCCGCGCATTCAAATAGAAATTATTGGACCGCGCAACCCTCAGCACACCAGTCGTGCTAGTCTGGCTCGATCGGCCCGCCCGTGACGTCCGTTGCGTCGTTCAGCACAAGCCGAGTTCCATTCGCTCAGCTCTCCGCTCAAGAACCTTCTAGAATTATCTCGTTCGATAGCCTACCGGCCGGTACTTAACCGCTTTGAATGTGCATTCGGCTCAAATATTTAATTGCGTGTGCGTCAAATGTGCGTGTGTGTGCGCGAACTAATACGTGCTATAGTTGACTAAAGACATTATCCAGAAGAAGAAGAAGAAACTTCTACCAGCTCAGCTCCATCCTCACGACAATCGTATCGTGGCGACGCTATCAACGCCAGCTCGCCAAGTAAGTCCCACATATCATCATCCACTCCTCCTCAGCTCCCTAATCCTTCATCTCTCATCGCTGTACCGGCACTGCCTGCCTTAGGCAGCCGATACAATCATCATTAGCTCATTATATGTCTCCACTGCTGAGGCACAAGCCTTCCGTATAGATGGATAGGGAGAACGGGTCATAAACCACCACGCGGGCCCAGTGCGGATTGATGGTTGTCAACGACTGCTAATGCAGCCGGCACCAGCGGCTTTAAGTGCCTTCCGAAGCACGGAAGAGCTCGAGACGATACATTTTTGGTCACCCATCCGATGACCGGTCTATGCGAAAGATGCTTAACCTCAGCACTCGCAGACCGGGCGCGTTAACCACTGCGCCGTCGAGCTCGTCAGACACGGAATCTTGCAACCGCTCACAACAGTCCGAGCGCAGGTGTTGTGGGATTCCGTGTCCGTGAAAGGTTGTCTATGTGTGCCGTTGCTCGAACGCGTCGGTATGAAGGCCTACGCAGACCTGGACGGAATGGCAAAGTATTTTGCCGCCAGTCAGCGCACAATAGCCGCTTAGATACCGTGACGTTCCAGAGCCTTGCCACGGCATGCCGCGTCACGGAGATATATGCCTTGGCAGCTTCTGCTGCCCGATACACATTTCAGTCACCAGTTGCGTTTGATAAAGTGTTGTTGCGTTTAAGTCTTTCAGCATGCCTTTGCCTACCGCAATGCGCCACGGCATCCCGCCGCGGGAGCCCATGGCGCGTCTTTCAATGCTGGGCTATGATATCCCTTTCGATGCCACGGGATCATTTTAAAGCATAGGAATTTATGTCTTATTTATATTTCGATATGTTTGAATGTTCATTGGTAAAAATTTAAATCCTTTGCTATGCGCCGTCCCGGTCTGCGTAGGCATTGAGGCTTACCTTCTGCAGTCTCCATAACTTGTGACTAAAAGCAGTCGCAAGACGTCGCACATAATTGCATGTCGATGTTAACGAGCCTACCCGAGCCCGGGGAATCGCAGGTTTGATTTGGAACACGTTGACGTAACGAAACAAAACCGGGTCGAGTTCGCCCCGACTTGTTTTGGCGCAATCTCAATCCGTCACAGTTTTTATAATTAATCGAAAAAAGCGGACAAGTGATAGGAAAAACACAAAGAAGAGGTAGGTACACAATAGGTATTAAAGATGTCAAGATGTGGATTACCTACTAAAGTTAAATTAGGTACGTTTGTACGGATCTACCGTGCTTATTTTATATATTATCACATCATCACCAGCTCATTTTATGTCCCCATTGTTGGGGCACGAGCCTTCTTTATAGATGAGTGGGGACAACGGTCCATAAACCACCACACGGGCCCAGTACGGATTGGTGGTTGTTAACGACTGCTAATGCAGCCGAGACCAACGGCTATATGTGCCTTCCGAAGCACGGGGGAAACGTTAGGTAGCGCAGATCAAGCTTGATTAGCTTGACCTGCGCTACCAAACGAATGCACCATCTCTTTCTAATTTATGTACAATACTACCTCGAGCGGCTAGCCTGTGTCAGTCTCCTACTGACTAAACATCCCCTGGTGTTGCCTATAGCCTTTGCAGGGCTACATAAGCTGACGGAACGGTCGCCTCCCGTGGATGAGAGGCGACGGCGTTACTCAATCAGAGTGCGTGGTGAAGTCGGCGCGCCCCTTAGTGGGGCGCGCTCAATCTGCAGTAATGCTGCCTCTCAGACCAAATAAAAAGTTAAGACAGAACTCTGCAAACAGCAAAGTGAGGCCGAGTCAAACTACGCCTCACCGTGTACATACACAATTACACGCACACATGTACAACGAAACTACGCCTTAACTTGTCAGTGTAGGTCCGCGGCTCGTGGGAGCAAATCGTTTTGAAAAATCATAAATTTATCTGTGAAAATGCCGATTTGTGTTGTGAAAGGGTGTAAGAATCAATCTTCAAAAGATAAAAAGCGGGATGGAATCATATTTCACACGTAAGTAATTTGGAAACCAATATTTTTCAATAAATCGAAATAAAATTTAGACGTTATGCTTGAAACACAAGTGTTGCCATTATGAAGTGTTCTTGTTTACCCTATTATTGGGTACTGTGACGTCTGTGACACGCAACGTAACGTTACTTGTTTCTTGTAATGCTTATCAGTAAATTTTTACCGACTTTAAAAAACGAGGAGGTAGGTACTCAGTTCGACTGTATTTTTTAATGTTTATGAATACGCGATGCGATATCTTCGCTGTTGGTGAACTGATTAAGTATATGTTTTTTTCGTTAAATAAAGGCCGGCGGCAACGCGTCTGCGATTCCTCTGGTTTTGCATGGGCGGCGGTGATTACTCTCTATCAGGTGACCCGCCTGCTCGTTTGCCTCCTTCTTTTATAAAATAAATAAATAAATAGTTATCTTAAGGGTGGGTCTCGTCCCTTAATTATGTTATCAAAATTGGTTCGGTATAAAAGCAAATTGAAAAAATGGACCTGACATGAAGTCAAAGATGCAAAGCAATTAAAGAAAGCAAAAGGCAAGCATACAAGAAATTAATTAAACATAAAGGTTTTTAATTAAATAATTTGATTTTTTTTTTGAATTTTTTGAAATAATGACAAATTTTATTCCTGAAACACTTTTTCCATTTCTTTTCTCCTACCGCCACCACTTTTTACCAACAGCTTATGTCGGAATGGATCACTTTTATTTATATCATATGATAACGTTATTAACTAATAACGTTAAAAATAATGTTGCTAATTTTTAACGTTATTTTTGTACTTTGGGGTAAATGAATTATCATGGCAAACACACACATTTAAAAAACCGGCCTTACTTTGCTGTTCGCAGAGTTCCGTCTTAACATTTTATTTGGTCTGAGTGCTGCCTATGTCAGCTGACTTAACTAAGCGACGAAGTTCCCTGTGCCCCGCGCGCCGTAGTCCAACCGCGATCGCAGCGACCCCTACCGTCATCTTTAGTAAATAAGAATTGTTTTTTATATTTATGTCACTACTTGTAATACTATAAAGTGTACTTTAGCAGCTAAGTTTTTACAAAAATATCATTTCCGTAAGCCGAAACACGCCTTATCGGATCCCCTAAACCATTTGTCACGTGACCTGGATTGCCTACTTGCGGCACAGGACACGTCAGTTAGTTATGTCAGCAGACATAGGCAACATTACTGCAGTCTGAGTGCGCCACGCAAGGGGGGCGTGCCGTCTTCTTAAACCACAGCGTTACTCTGATTGAGTAACGCCAACAACGTCGCGTCCCGTAGAGCCCGGGAGGCGACCGCTCCGCTAGCCTACGAGGCCCTTTTAAAGGCCATAGTCAAACCACAGGGGTCGTTTACCGGGTCGGTCTTCGTCTTTGTGAGAAGACAAGACAAGATCTCCAAAAGGTAGAATCTGATTGCAGATTTTTCCCCAAAGTCAACAAAAAAAAACTAAAATATACATTCAACAATCAGTCTTCAATCTAATCTAGTGTATTATTTACCACAAATACCCACTAACTAAAATGTCTTACTTGTTTATTGCACAGCAGAAAAGCTCTTAGCCTTCATACCTTGTAGTGACTATAGGGACGAAGATAGAAACGCATTTCACTCGATTCTTAGCTGTCAGAACTCAACAACAATGCTCCTAATATTTTTGTTACGGCAACATGGACTTAGTTGATACCTACACCGATAGCTGGCCAGCCGTACAAACAAGCCTTACCCCCAACCAAATACAATAAATCCCCTCTCTGGGAATTGAACCTTATGACTCTGGGTCTTTAACCGGTGGTCCAAACACCACAGAGGCTTTATGCGGTTATTTCAATACAATGTCGTCTACCGTTACATGCGGTTTAGAAAACAAAGTCCCAGGCCAAAGGCGGCCATTCGTGGGAGCCGCGAGCAGGCTCCGTAAATCTGGCGGTAATGCGCCGTTTGACCGTCGCCTGCTATTTATAGAGCAGAACGCTTTATGACCGTCGGCTTTTATTACCCACCTCTACGGTGTACGTAATTCATACTAACTTATGAGTTCGTATTACATTAGGGTATGCATTCTGAATTCAAAATAATTTATTCAGTATAGGCTACAAAAATCAGCTCCTAGTCACTATGTCATCGGTTCTTACATTTCTTTCTCTTACAGTTCTTCTCTCATCGTTACATGGCGGGAGACCTTGTACTGAGAAGAACCGGCAAGAAACTCAGCAAGGGTGTTTCTTTGGATGTTTAGTACGAGGAAGTGCAAAAAGGCAAAAAAATCAAAATTGTTAAACACCTACTATTTTAATGTGTTAGAAGGCACATCACGATTTACGATATTCTGTGCGTCGCTACTACAACACTAGTTTTGTGACCTGTCAAAAATTCTGTTATCCCGCCATACCAACGTGCTTTGTACATTTTATACGATACTAAATAAATATTGTGTTAAACGACTTAAAAGGAAAGTAAGTAAAGAGATACAATGCGTCTGCGTGAGTTTTGAACCGCCTTTGTGGTTTAGTCATTAGATCAATGATCTCAGACACAGACATCACGGGTTCGATTTCCAGCAAGGGGGTGTAGTATGTACTGTACCTATGTACTGTATTCGGTTTAGCTTATTTTAAGCTAGTTAGCTAAATATTACCACAGCGTAAAAAAGGAAGAGGTTATATTATAGACTTCGATTCAAACGAGATTATAGGTAAGTTTAGAATTGTTGCCTTCCGACCTCTTCCGACAGTACTGTAGCCTTCTTGTTATGACACTAAAGTATCGTCCAAATCAGGAATTAACATTATCATAATAATATTATGTTATAGATATACCTAGTATCTACCTAGTTCCAAAAGGCCGATTTATAAGTTGAGAATACATTTAAAAAATCTCTCAAAACACATGTTATGGGTCATAAGAAATAAATTTCAGTATCAAATATGAATAAACACCTTAATATAGGTAGTAGCTAACCTAATTTCAATTTCGCTTAATTTTATTAATTGTAATTTAAAATCAATAAAATAAAATATTATTATTTCTTTGACCGTAGCAAGTGGAAGGATGTGGTCTCTGCCTACCCCGTTGGGAAAAAGGCGTGATGGTATGTATGTATGTATGTATGAAAGCAGATATTATAAGTTCCAAAATTAACTATACTATTAATAAAGAGGTAAAGTTTGTAATGTTCTTTGTTTGTTTGTTTGCGGAGGGTAATCTCTGGCACTACTGGTCCGATTCCCAAAATTCTTTCACTGATAGAATACTACATTCCTTGCGGGTAACATAGACTATATTTTATTTTGATAAAAAAGGGTTTTTTTTAAATAGCCCTGCGGACGGAATTGCGCACAAAATGCTAGTTGCTAATATTTTCGTCATTTAGCATCTAATAAAAAAAATTGGAAAGCGCCATCTATGAGCAATATCTACAATCATAACGTTTACTTGACCCTGCTCGCGGGCATCGCGCAAAGTATGCTTTCTAACCTGCTCAACGTTCTATGGTTTAGTTTAGTAATCTCTAGATGGAGTGGAGATAGCTAAAGACAAGAACAGACTACTGTCACAGATTAAGGTTTGTCTCGTTTTTGACGTTTTTCCATTAGAAAAAATAAAAGTATAATAATATTTCTTTTCCTAAATTAGTTACTATGCTTTATGTAGTGGCTTGTAAATAACCGGCAAAGTGCGGGATCGTTATTGGAGTAGGTATGTAAAAAATGATAAAGATAGATAATGGGTAAGCAAGGTACTACCATAAACTAATTAGTCCATGTCAGAGCTTGACACCGTTACCAAATTCCCACTACTAGTGTGAGTGTGACCCCAATGGTCGAAATTCGACCGTAATTAACTACTTAATTGACCCAATACACCCAACCAATGCTTATTCTTATCACTGCAAGACCGAGACGCTTTATCATTATTACTTACTTCCTACCGTTCCTACCTTGCAATTGCATCACATTTAATATTAGTAAAATGTGAGTAACAATCACAACACAATAGGTTGTTTAGTCAAGTTTATACAAGTTGATTAGTGCAGAGTTCTTGGATAACCGCATTATAGAGTGTTTTCCGAAGAACTGCATATTAAGATGCCTACGGCTTTATCTTTATATTAATACCTGAAGCAAAAACTTTGTACCCTATTTTACGAAAATTGTGCGGATGGAGGAGTATGAAATTTTGCACACTTATAGTTTATATATAGAAAAGGATTGCAAAATGTTAATTTTTTTTTAATTATGCATAAAAAATACATTAAATCAATAAAACAAACATCATTACACACACTACCATGTATTTAACACACGCGCATATGTATTTTAGGCTTGGGTAAAAAATATCGATATATCAAAATGTCGATATTTTAAAATAAAATAATCGATATATATCGTCAATATTTTTGATCTCGTTATATTATCGATACTCGATATTTATTTTTAATTATCAAATTCGTATCAATTTCGATTTTTTTTAACGTATCCCTACGAAACATCATTTATCCAATCATATTTTCAACGATATTACGAGGGGCGTTCAAAATATTCTCGGTATGTGGATGAAAACAAACAAGTACGAAAAGTTTGATATTTTTATTTTTCAATATACTCCCCCCCTATGTTCATACACTTATAAGATCGATCAATTTTTTTTTTTAATCCCTCATAAAAATATTTTTTATCTTTGGTGTAAAAATGCTCCTCCACGGCCGTCTTCAACGCTTCATCGTCAGAAAATTTAATTCCACGCAGATCCTTTTTAAGATTGGGGAACAAAAAGAAGTCGCTTGGGGCTAAGTCCGGACTATAGGGTGGATGAGTAACAGTTTCAAACCCACATTCAACAATAGCTGCCTTGGCAATATGAGCAGTATGGACAGGGGCGTTGTCATGCAGAAGCAGAACACCTTTGGTTAACTTTCCTCGCCTCTTTTCTTTGATCGCATCTCTTAATTGACGTATAACGTTAGCGTAGTACTGCCCTGTGATATTTACACCTTTTTCTTTATAATCGATAAGCAAAACTCCTTCACAATCCCAAAATATTGTGGCCATGACCTTGCCAGCTGACGGGATTACCTTGAACTTCTTGGGATGAGCTGAACCCTTAATGTGCCACTGCATGGACTCCTGTTTGCTCTCTGGGTCATAATGATGAACCCAGGTTTCATCTCCAGTAACTTTTTTTTGCAGCACCTCATCGGGATTTTCACCACACAGGTCGATAAAATCTGAACAGCAAGCCACACGCATATCCTTTTGAAGAAGCGTCAGCATTCGCGGAACCCATCTTGCACTTACTTTTGACATATTAAGATGGTCATGTATAATGTCATGTACGGTACCAATAGAGAGATTGGTTACTTGAGCTATAGATTTTACCTTCACTCGGCCGTCTTCCAATATAAGTTTTTCCACTTTATCAATATTTTCTTGTGAGGTAGCCACTACAGGCCGGCCAGGTCTAGGGTCATCTTCAATACTCTCCCTTCCACGCTTAAATTCGCTTGACCATTTTTGAATAGTAGGTAAAGAAGGAGCAGACTCACGGTAAACACAATCCATTTCCTCTTTTATGGTTTTTTGATTTTTACCCTGTTTTGTCAAGAATTTTATGATGGATCGGTGCTCTAATTTCGTTAAAATTGTTAATTCGCTCATGGTGTTCATGTTTGTTCGGCAATTGCAGAAAAACAAAAGAACATCTCGGTTCCAATTTTACTTTTTTTTAATGTCAATGGATGAATCTTAGCGGCCAGTAACAAATATATATATAAAAGAGGTTGTAACGTATCAATACCGAGAATATTTTGAACGCCCCTCGTAGGTACAGTGCCGGATAACCGAAACAGGTTGACACGCAAGCACGTCAAACAAAGAGTGCTCTTAATGTCATTCAACGAATACTGGTTTAACCGATTGATTAAATTATTTTCATGACACAATATGTGTTTTTTGAATTTTAAATATTTTGGGAATATTTCCACGGCTTGAAAATATCGATATTTCGATATATCGATTTTTTTTCAATAAAAAACGATACTCTTTTCAAAAATTTCAAAAATTGAAGAGGAGCGGCCGATATCTGTCAATGCCTTAAAGCATTAAATCAACTGCTCTAGGTCAATGCCAATTCAAACTCACATTTAAACCTTTTTTTTTCTTTAGTTGATGGCTTCGTGCGATTAGCACATTTAGCCAGTGTCAAAGTAATTTTTCTTACAAGTACTTACCTAATACATAAATAAACAATAATTCTTTCCTGTATGATGATGATGAATGATAATATATTTGAGAAATGATATTTCCCCAACCCCTGGAGTATCTCAGTAAAGATGAGGAGCTTTACTAAGTCCTCGGTCGGACTTCTTGAGAGAATTTGAAAAGTGACGTTGCACTGTTTTGTTTCATTTGCCAACACTCATGCACACTCTTGAACACTTAACGGTTAATCATCATCAGCTCATTTTTATGTCCCCACTGCTGGGGCACAAGCCTTCCCTATGGATGGATAGGGAGAACGGGCCATAAACCACCACGCAGGCCCAGTGCGGATTGGTGGTAGTTAACGACTGTTTATGTAGCCGGGACCAACGGCTTTACGTGCCTTCCGAAGCACAGAGGAGCTCGAGATTATAAATTTTTGGTCACCCTCAACGGTTAATAATCCACTGTTATTTAACATTAATATTCGACATACTTAACACAAATTTTATAAAATAAAACAAAACCGCAGATATGACTCTTCAAATCTGTGCTCACATTCCATCTTTTTTAATTTTTCATTGCTTAGATAACTAAAGCTATAGAAGGAAGATTAAAATAAAAAACGTGCAACTATGTTCAGTTCCGTTCTATCTTATAGCTAGAAAAGGAGGTTGGAGTGCAACAAATGGTTGACGCTTAACTTTCATTTTTTGTATTGTTTATGTCATCAGTCAATATGTCAGATAATCAGTCTATCAGATAATCAGTCTGTCTGATAATCAGTCCTATGGAAAAGGTCCTAAACCACAAACTGCTGACGAACCTAGAGCACAACGATCTCCTCAGCGATCGTCAGTACGGCTTCCGCCAGGGACGGTCTACTGGGGACCTCTTAGTGTACGTCACACACTGTTGGGGCGAAGCCATCGAGAAACACGACGAAGCCCTTGCCGTGTCCTTGGACATCTCTTCCCGGATCAGCTTCCCGCGTACGGCATCCCTACTGGCTTCTGCAAATGGATCACAGACTTTTTGAGTGAGCGGTCGATCAGAGTAGTCATTGATGGCTGCTCCTCTGACATCATGGCTATCGACGCCGGAGTTCCTCAAGGGTCTGTTCTTTCGGCAACTCTTTTCCTGCTTCACATCAACGACCTGCTTCAGCCAGGGATAGTTGGGTACGCAGACGATAGTACTGTTTGAAAGAAACATTCCGGCTGCGGGAGCCAGAGAGGGAAACATTCACTCTCTAAGAGAGGCCATGGTTGAGCGAGCAGACGCGACCTTAAACCTCGTCTCCAATTGGGGGGACGACAACCTGGTCCGTTTCAACGCCTCCAAGACACAAGCGTGTCTGTTCTCCGCCAAAAGGAGTCCATTTCATCTGACTCCTACTTTTCGAGGTACGTCCATCCCAATCAAGGGCACCCTTGAGCTGTTAGGCATGGAGTTGACTGCAAATCTCAACTTTGGCTTAACCATCGAGTCCAAAGCTCAGACTGCAGCAAAAAAGCTGGGCATCCTGAACAAGGTGCGGCAGTATTTCACACCAGAGCAGATCCTTAGCCTGTACAAGACTCAAGTCCGATCGTGCATGGAATACTGCAGTCACCTTTGGGACGGATCTCTCAAATACCAGTTGGCCGCACTCGACTCGGTGGAACGCAGAGCTATAAGGCTCATCGGTGATGACGCGCTTGTCGAGGCCAAGCTTACCAGCCTCGCACACCGGCGTCGTGTCGCCTGCCTGTGTGTATTTTACCGACTTTACCACGGAGAGTGTGCCGGGGAGCTTTTCGAGCTCATACCACCATCGCCCTTTTACCACCGAACCTCCAGACGTACTGCAGTATATCATCCCCACCTAGTAGAAATTCCACTATGTCGCACTAAGCGCTTCATGTCATCATTTTTACTGCGCACTGGCAGGGAGTGGAATTCTCTGGCATCGTCTGTATTCCAACGATTTCTATAAATTAAATAATATTATTTAAACTAGCCGTCCGTCGTCACCCACCCGCTTCGCTGTGCGAAAATAATGGATCAATGAATGCCAAATAAAAAAAATGTTAGGTTTACCAACATCTTAAATAGCCTATCATTTTTGCACAATCATATTCTTACTACATACAAATTTTCATCAAGATCGGTCAAGCCGTTCTTGAGTTTTAAAATTTCAAAAATCGTAGAATTGGTGTCAGTATGTCATAAAACGAATATTTATCCCAAAATTTGTCAGTAAAATTGCTTATACAGAAAGAACCTACAGATTTATATAGTAGTTTATTGTAGTATAGATATGATAAATATAATATTTTAATCTAATCAGTTAACGTGATTGTAACTTGCCATAGACAGACAAGACGTGAACGCATCTGCTTGTTGCGTCATTCTTTCTTTTTTTCAGCCGTTTTGCCGCCCGCCGGCCGGCCGCCGGCCAGCAGTTGCGCTGTCACTGTCATTGTCGCGTCGTCTTTCAAAGAGTGTGTGGCTGCGTGAGTTGAGCGAGCTTACGGTTTTTCAAGCACCACATTTATAAAGTGAGTACCCGCAATAATTTCCCACCTAATAATTGTAACATTTATGTAGTTTCTAATGTTTGTTCTGAATTGAATACTTCGTAAATAAGTAATAAACTGTCTTCCGGGTTATTGAAGTGCGTTATTGTGCCTATTGTCTTGGTGAATGGATACGTCTAGAAAAACGTTAGCTATCTACGTACACGTTACGTTGGTGATTTGTGGCCGCGGCGCAGAAATTCAGCTCTGCGGCTTTTTACAATCTCCCATCATTTGTCATTCAAATTACAAATTTAATTCGCAACTTACAGGCTAGCTACTGAGGTAGTGTAAAGTTAAGCTTGTCACATTTAACTGTTACACAGATACGGGCAAATTTTGGTAGTTATCTTGCAATTTTGTTTGGTATTTAATGTGTAGTTGATAATATGTATGATGTGGTTCAATTCTAATCAAAGGTCAGAATGATGCAAGACCAGGCACATTGTAGGAAAAGGCTTCGAAGTGACTCACTAGTCAATGGGAATGTAGCACAAAAACTAGATCTGCACAGGTATGATGCACCGGTGCTGGGATTAGCATGCCACTGACTTGAATGAACTGGGACTGGATTAATATAGAAATATATATTATTAATTAATCCACAAGGACAAAACTGATATTTCAAAACATATTTAATTAAGTATATTTTCTTTGTGCTAAGACTGCTAGCATTTATTTTATATTATTTTAGTCTGTCGTTTCTAACTTCTTGCATATTCTGTGGTCAATGTGGGAATAATATTTTCTAGTTAATATAGGTAATGGAATGTTTATAAATTTAATGTCCTATTCTTAGTATTCATATAGACTTTGATAAAATATAAATATATATGCTTTATAAAATTTTGAATGCATTAATTAGTTAATGTTGCATGAACATAATCAACTTTATTGCACTATCTAGGCAAAAGCTATTATATTGTTAGTTATAAGTATTCTAATGGGTATAACCATGACACCAGATGTTGATACATAAGAATCAATTTTCAATTATAATTCATGGACAGCAAACCTGTAAAAGTAAAATATATAAAATAATTATTAATTGTTTAGGTATATTAACTAGTATTATGTTTGCTTCAAGATTATTATAGACTTAAATTATTTTGATTTTTATGTTAATCGGTGAACACAAGCATTGGTGCAACTTAATATTTAGGTACTTTAAAAGTTAAATTGATATTTATAAAAGTTTTTTTTGTTACACAATAAAATTCTTGAAATATAGGTAGGTAGGACCATAGATAAATAAGAATACGTAAAATAAATTGTAAAATGATGCCAATAGATTAAATTGGCAAGTGACAGCTGCGGAGATGTCGATGGAACACAAGTGTTACTGTCGTGGCGACGAGGCCACGAGCCTTGACTTAGAGAAGCCGGAACACCTGATGCCTATGATGAGACCTTTCTCCATGAGGTTTTACTCTGTTCTTGTAGTGATTGAGTTCTTCAGTAACATAGTTTAAGCACAGTTGATTGTGTAATCTAAACAGTGTTTACTGAGAGTAGAAAGTAATAAAATTACAGTATAAAGTGGATAGTTTATAGCAGACACTATTTTGTAGTATGTAGTATAGATTGATTAAATCTGTTTGACAATAAAAAATATAATTTTGCAATCTTATCACGAAAAGATACAATGTTAAATACTTAGCTTATTTTGTTAGCATACATTTGCAACTAAATAAGATTTGATTCAATAAAAATATCCATTGGCCTGCTTAATTTATTGTTATTGTTGTTATTTGATATGCAGATAAAGGAGGTCTTAATAATTTTAGCCCTATTTGTTTTTTAAATTGTTTTTGCCGTTTCTAAATTATTGTGTTGTCTGTTTGTTTTGTTTTCTAATTTGCTTAAGCCACATATTAAATATATACTTAGTTTTACAAAGTAGGGATCTGTAATTGGCAGTAGGTTAAATACAATGTAATAACTTAGTTTATAAAGTGCTGTAGATTCTATGTTCATAAATAAAAATAAACTTTGGTCAGAGTTTAAGCCATTTGTATTTACAGTAGGGCCTTGCTTATCCAGACAGGCAAAAAATCGCCCCTTGGCGGATTACCAAGGTTGTCCAGATTGTTGTCTGCAAAATTTGGTTGAAGTAAAATTTGTATAAAGAAATAAATGAAAGACTAGTGTATGTGTTTAGTTATTAATTTTTATTATAGTAACAAACACTAGTAAATATGTAGTAAAACAGGAGTTCACGTTGATGTGAAAAAATCTGTAATACTCTTCTGCTTCAGATTTTGGTACTTCATATCGATGTGAAATACCTTCCCCTTGCCCCGCGAATATATTCGCTGCCCGCATTGTCTGCGTCCGGATTACCGCGATCACCGAACTAATGGGGGTCCGGATAGCGAGGCTCTACTGTATGTGCTATAGCAGAGGTTCCCAAACTTATTTTATCTAACGCCTACTTTGAAAATCAGTTATTTTGTAGTGCCCCCCATTTTTTTCACCTTAAAAACCTCATTAACATTATTAACAACTTTATTAGTCTCGCCTGGAGTTTAATTAAACCTATATTCTAAACACGAATATTTCTCAGTGTTTGATACCTATTACATACATACCAAATATCTTAAAATATAAATAGTGTTGTGAACACATTAAAAATAATAAATATTTAATATATTTTTGTTTATGTTTATACAATAAAATAGGATATAAATATGAACTAATAAATGGATGTTGTGTAGAGTAGGAGGATTTTAATTTCAGTAAATTTAAAAATATGAAGTAGCTGAAGTTATAAATCACCCATCGCCCTTTTAAATCACATCAGCGCCCCTCAATTTTTTCCGGGTCCCTTACCGCCCCCCTCTAGGCCTCCAGCGCCCACAAGGGGGCGTTATCGCCCACTTTGGGAAATACGTAGTTAAGTACTTACTTAATTATTTATTTATTAAACCTATTTCAATAAAAAGGCAAAGAAAAAAAAACTAATGTTTAAATGTTAATTCAAGGTAAGTTCTTAAAAGGTCGTTTAAAGTTTTTAATTTATAGCTCCAACGTCAGGTTACGCACGCCATTCTTCAATGTTCACGTATAAATAATGAAATAGTTATAATAGGTTCTATTGATTTCAAAACGTGACGTCAATTGTCGACAAGCTACAACTTTGATCTTTATTTCAAGGGAATAAAGCTTAAGTAGTTTTTATACAATGGCTGACATAGTTTCTGGCTTAGATTGATGGATTGATGATGCATACAACTTCCATGATTAAGATTTATTTTTTCGTCACTAGTTACCTTGTTTCTTAAAGCAATAGGTCGGTCCTGCCTAAGTTTTAATAAACTTTGTGGGAAGTTTCCATTACTTGGTCGATATCTAAATATCGACTGCTAAAGTGTACATAAAAACCACACCTACTTGGCCAGCCACTATGGCATTTTATATACACAGGTTTTCTTTAGACTTCGATTTCGATTGTTTAAATCACTTATAATAGCTTACAATTAATTATATATGATATAGTAGGTAAGTACCTATTATGATTTCGGAAATAGCCTGTAGGTACTTAACATGATTTTACAATTTCTGTTGATAAGATTCACTTAGATGTAGTTGTTAGTTAGGTATATATAATGATCTCTGTTGTAAATACCTAGCCTTAGCTTGCAACTGGGATACCTACCCAACTACAAAATTTTAATAATTACCTAGCTCGAATAATTTAGTTTTTGGTACCTTTTTACCTAGGTATAATATTTACTTGTTTAATTTTTCTATTAATCGTTAAATATATAGTAGACACTTTCGTAGGTACATATATTTTTCAGTTTTAAATTCTAAAACACTTCAAAAATCATTCACACATTTTACTTAAATCATATTTTTAATTACCTAATCTATAATTAGTTACCTATCTACGCTTATTGCAAAGTATTTCGTTAAATACATAATAAGGGTAGGTAACATTACTGTTTTACGGTACAATCAATTTTATTTACTTAAATTGAGGCC
This sequence comes from Eudonia mercurella, assembly GCA_963082485.1. NCBI lineage: Eukaryota > Metazoa > Arthropoda > Insecta > Lepidoptera > Crambidae > Eudonia > Eudonia mercurella. The sequence continues at coordinate 392,356 of OY720025.1, read as the reverse complement.
TTGTTGATTTTTCTCTTAGTTTATTATTATTCGAAATGAAATATATCATTATTAAAACAAAATTTATATTATAAATGAAATTGCAATAATTTATTAAGTTTGCCTTTTGTAAAAATGTTTACTATAAATGTTGCGGCAGGCGCAAAGGTCAATGTATGAAATTCTCTCTTCGGCGGGCCACCCGGCTTTATGTAGGGTTGACCCTATAGTTCATTTTTAAATTGCATATTTATTAATTTCATTTTTACTTATCTAATGATGTCAGACATGCGAAGATTACATTACATTCGGCAGGCCAAGATTAGATTATTAAAATTACCTTGCTACATATTATATTATTAGGTAGCTGCTAATTAGTTATGTCGGTGTAATCGGTAATTAAAGGAGTGCATTTAAAATTTATTATAATAACACCTCCCTAGGTACGTTCTACTAGTTATTCAGAAATCCAGTAAGTTCCATAGCCTACTTAATTTTGATAACCGTGTCAGTTCAGTATTTTTTTGAAGTCTATTAAGTGTTAAGTGCTATTTCTTTTGGTTTATTTTTTTATGTTTTAATTTTACGGCCATCCGAGGGATAATAACAATTATTTCTTCTTTTTTTTCTCTGTGTACATAGGTATGTCTGTCTCACAATAGGTAGATATACTACCTACTTATTTACGTTTTGAAAGTGTGGGAATCGGAATGCTCTAGATTACATCTTTGACGACAACCAAGATCACAATCCTATTCCATTCTCTCTGTTTGCTACGTTACCGAAACTCCGCTGGAACCGGTTTGTTAAAAGCCTAGTTGTTCCCAGGGTCAGTAACCTCGAGAACACGCTAAAGAACATGTTCACGTGTGGACAGCTCACGTCGTTTCTGTGTCGCGGTGACGGAAAACTGCTGGTTTCCATATGGAAAGACACTGGGAAGATAGAACACGAAGTCCGAGAGTATGACAACAGATTCTTGCACGGAATGTTTGCTGATTTTATTAGGTCTGTCGATAAAGATGTTGGGGAAATATTTATACTATTAGTTAGACTGACAAACATTCGTATTTAGACATCATTGCCTATCTGTACTTAGGTAGGTAGGCATATCATCTTCGAAAGTGGATTAGTAGGAACCTAGCTAGTTTTCTTTCTTTGAGTTCAGCAGATGAAAAAGTCACTATAGACGATCCACGTGATCTCGAATTAACACGAAATAACGAATAATTTTACGAAAATCTTGAATTGCTAATTAAGGAAATAGAAAGGTAGGTATTTTAATAGAATTGCTTAGTAGGTATGACCTTTTTAGTAGGTTAGCCAATCATTTTATTTAGACATTCCATTGTAGATATGTTACTTGTAGGAAAGTTGTAGGTATTTAGGTACCTACGCATAAAGTATTGAATAGTTTTACTAGTATTTTGAATTGTCGAATATGGGCTTCAAAATGACTGCTACTTGACCTGTGACCTCTTCTAATACAGCGTAACATATTAGGAATTTGTTCACGTAAAATGTCCATATGTGCTGATAACAATTTACATAACATCATTGTTGAATTTGTTATGCGGCAGGCGGCTGAATGTTCTGGCGTGGATCGTGACAATGCGCTGCTGATAAACAATGACAACACAAACACTTAAAACTGCTAAGTATTTGTAAATTGAAGCTGCAGAATTCCAAACAAAATTGTCGTTTGGAATTCTTTTCAAAGCCTTTTATTGTTATCAAATTATCATGTAGGTGTGCAAGTAGGTAAATGTTTTTAGTAATATAAAACACTTTTTATTAGTAGATTCTATCATGTTACCTATTTGAGGTGTATATTTATAGTAAGTACCTACAATTCTACATAATTAAAATAGAACTTGATATAATAACATACTTTCTTATTATTTATACGAATAGATATGTCACACAGCAATCAGGTATACTGATAATGACAAAATAAAAACACTTAAATTTGGGACAACCTTGGTGTTTTACAATTTTGACGAAGAATCATTAACACCTTACCTATTACATTTTATAGAATAAAACATTGAAAGAGGTAGGTAGCTTAGCTTAGTAATCATTTCATCATCATCATCATCAATATAAAAATTCATAAAGCTGTATTTTTTGTAATTGGTGTTAAATGAATCATTAAAATGGCCGTAAAATTAAAATGCCCCAAAAGTAGATCTACTTACTACCTACATATCCATAATAAAATTATGGCATACATTTACCCCATTAAACCCCTGATACTGTTTTAGGGATTAGTGGAGCATTAATTGGCAATGCTGAACTGGTTCTGTTGCACGTGCCGCACTTGTCGCAACCGACGCACTGTTGAAACACCCTTACAGCTGCAGTCCAGACCCCCTCGCCCTCGCTCGGAGGCTGAGGCTGAGAGTGATCCTCACGGGGAGACACAGGATAATTTTGATATAGGGTATAGTAGAACTATTTATGGCAAAGGCTGCTGAGATCTTTAAGGCGCTGGACACACAGAAAAGACGTAAGACGCAGTCGGGGCGCGTACAAATGCTCCTCTGCGTCCCTTTCATACAAAATGTATAGAAGCGTTGCGACGCAAAACAGAAAAGACAGAGCGTGGGCACGACGCTTACTCGTCTGCGCCTTATTGTAAAACATACAAAAAGGACAGGGCACGGACGCGAGCGGACGAGGGAAGAGTGTAGGGTTGCCACCTTTTTTCAGGACAAATAAAGTATTTTTTTCATTTTGTTAGAACAAAAATAGAGTACACAAGCATAAAAAAGAGTATTTATTTATTTGTCCTTAAAAACGTATTTTTTATTGCTCTTTGCGACATTTAACAAATATTTTGTGGTTGTGGATACCAGTTTATGTAGTCTCAAAAGTACTCATAACGAGTAACGCGCCAGTAACAATCAGTTTTACGTAAAAAGAGTATTTTAGCGTACTTTATTGGTGTCGTAGATTCTAAGTACGCCTACATGAAAAAGAGGACAATACTCTATTTTAGAGTACGGGTGGCAACCCTAGAAGAGAGTGGGCGGGGGCGCGGGTGCCGTCGCTATCACAAACAGCTAGGGATGTCGAAAATGAAGAAAAATATCGATATATCGATACATTGATATTTTTAAAAGTATCAATATCGATCTCGATATACTTATCGCGAAAAAATATCCATATATCGGTAAATTTTTTAACAGACTTTAAAGAAAGGAGAACCTCCTGCTTTTTTTTAAAGTCACGATTCGAGAAACATGAATTCCAAATAAAAAAAGCAAACAAAACAATTGACGATCGCGCAAACACACCACACACAACACAAAGAAAGAAATAACTATTTTAGATAAAGTACCAAATGGCCGTTGCGTAGGTATAAGCAGCACACATACACACATGACATGACTTGATTGAATCATCGTCCGCGCCCCGCCTGCGTCTTACGTCTTTTCTGTGTCCCGCGCCTAAGTGTGCAAAAATAAAGCGACAAATTTATGATAATTTTTAATTTGAAAACATCTGTTTCCGTGAGGTGTTTTTACGTCAGCCTTAAATATTTCTGTAACATAACAATTATAATCAGTGATCGGAATGAAGGAGGCTAATTTACTTAAAGTAGCCGACAAGACAACACTATGAGTTGTTAGAACCACCAATTTTTTTTATCGAATCCTGGATACCTTAATAACCTTAGCATAATACATATTACTCGTTTTGTTGTATCTTATAGCAATTTTAAAGACCGCAAGTTAAAAAGTATGATTTTGAACTAACTGAGACTCGACTAACTGTTTTCAATTCAAAATCATATTTTATATGCGGACGTTGGAATTGCTGCAAAATACAGCAATACACGATAGTAAAGCCTACTTAGAAGTAAAACTAATTCCGAGATCCGAGAATTATAGTAAAAAAAAATGGTGTTTTTAACCACTCATAGTCATGTCTTGTCGGCAGTTTTAGGTAAATTAGCCTCCTTTATTCCGATCACCGATTATAGGTAACATATCTCCAAACTTAAGTATGAAGATGGCACAAAATACCAGTATCGTAGATTTTGATAGAGCGCGCAAAAAACATCTTCCTGCCCAGCCCCCCAACCGCCTAACACTCGCTTTCGATCGCTTTGAAAGCGAGGCCCTTGCCTCGCTTTCTAATATAATATCGAAATATAATATCGAATAATATCGAAAGCTATAGCCTATAGTTTTCGATATTGCTTTCATATTGCTTTCGAAATGACAAGATGACGCCTCCTCCTCGCCTCGCCTTCAAAGCGATCGAAAGCGAGAGAGTTAGGCGGTCGACCCCCTGGTCCCATTTACCTACTTGAGGTCTTGGGGTCGACGTAAAATGTCCGTTTCTTCCAATCTCCTTTTCAGCCGCCTGTACTGTCGCTGCATTTTCATTCGAATTATTCCTCAGTTCCCTCAAACAATCCATCCATATACCTAGTGTGGTTATAACTAAGTTACTTCCCTTCTTCTAGTTGTTTCAATAAACCTATGGCGCTGCTTCAATCCAATACAAATTGTTGTTTACTTAACTCGATCGATAACTTAGTAAGAGGAATTTGCACTTACAATTAGCACACTACCGCAGCTGATGTCAACAGTCCGAACAGTAACTGGTTTAAAAGAGCGGGTGACCCCTCGTCCACGTGGAGAGTCCGACCTTGACCGACATTCAGCGACTGATGTAACTGACGACACTACGGCCGATACTTTATAAATAAACATGGATTATGATCTAGTGACGTATTTATAAAACTTGTTACTAGGTTGCCAAGTTGCGCGTAGCAGTGCTCTCATGTTTGGCGTTTAAGGAAGACCAGCGTCCTGGTGTGCTAGCTTAATGATTAGCATTCCATAACATTATACTGAGTAAATGCCGTTTCATTGTCATTTATTTAGAAGTATTTTTTTAACGATTATAAGAGCATTACTTAAAACTATTTTTGTAAATAGCATTGAATAAATGATTTTCTATTCTATGTATTCTATTAGGTTGACCTGTCTAAATAACGTATACGAACGAATCGTAGTTGAACTAACCTCGATCGTATAGAAAACATGCACAATCTGCTTAGTAATGCAACTATCTAATAAATTACATACCTACCTACACGCAAACTAAACACCAGGAAACATATCTTTACCAGTAAATATTATATCTATAACCTGTGACCCTTTACAACTGATATGATAAATGGTACGTTGTGATGTTACAGCTTCAACAAGATGCCTCTGCAGTTGACAAAGCCCGCGCCCCAGTTCAAGACCACCGCGGTGGTGAATGGGGAGTTTAAGGACATCTCGCTGTCCGACTATAAGGGCAAATACGTGGTGCTGTTCTTCTACCCGCTGGATTTGTGAGTATTCAGGCTAAGTTACTATGTAATTCACCATTAGCCTATAAACGGCCTACTGCGATTAGGTCTTGGCACATAAGCAATAACACATCGGCCATCACCAGGTGGGTTACCATGAAGCTCTTAGCAGTATTGTTGCGATTCTGAAAACGTGACGCGTGTTACGACGTATATATGTTATGGACCAAGTGATTAATAGGGCATTATAAAAAATGCCCGCACAGTTTGAATATTGCCCAATATTAGAGGTCAGTGTGATTACATAATATATACAAAATATCACAATTATACGTCCAATGGACATAGATCTAATAATCGATTTTAATTTAATATAATGGTTACTTGGCCAGTGAGACATTAGGCAAGATTCCGGTCAGGAAGAACGGAGGTTTGGTTAGGTGGTTATCAGTGACCAAAACGAGAGTGCGCGAAGCTATTGTACCGCCGCAGCAGCGGCCGGCGAAGCGCCAGAAACAAACTTCTGGCGTTGTAAAATACACAGGGTATTATCAGATAGCCCGAAAACCATATGGCAATATTCATAATGTCTAGGCAATGTGATAAATAAGGAAGTTTAAATTATAATTTTATTATTTACTTCGCCCTAAGTAGCTAGTCATTATTCATAATGCCCGGGCATTATGAAAAGTGCCCCAATTTATTACTTGGTCCTTATCATATACAAATTATACAATACAAGCGTCTCGTTTTCGCAACTACAATAACAGAGGTCGTGGTAACAATAACAGAGTTCGTGGTAACAATAACAGAGGTCGTGGTAACAATAACGGAGGTCGTGGTAACAATAACAGAGGTCGTGGTAAGATTTCAGGTTGTCTCGCATATTCTCGCATTATTAAATGGGGAGATCCAGGCAACCAACTTCTACATTCGAAACAGCCCAGTTTTCAGGATTTTAATTTGACTTAGATCGTCGTTCTGGTAATATCCTTAAATGTTAAATAACATATTTATTACAACTTCTGTTGCTATCGCTGATACTTATAATTACTTTGATGGCCCACGCTTGAGCGCTGTCTATAAATTCTTGTTAGGTACTGAAGTAAGTGTTAAAAGAGCCAAGGTCAGCAAAGCCGACTAATATCACAGAGCCGGCTTTTAACCTGGAGTGCTCCTTTCCTGTTAGCTACAGTTGTTTATCTGACAGAAGTAACAACTGTCACTTGATACTTATCACTTGTCGCAATTATTTAAGTCTTTAATACTCCACTTCAAGGTGTTTGAATATAACGCATATTGTGAAAGACATATAAAACCCTTTCACGTGACTCGATATAAGTTATTTTGGAGTCATATTTTTTTTCGGGAGAATTGTAAATTGATATCGTTTATTGTTTTGACCTGATTTATATTTGTGGCCGTAGCATTCCACCGCTTCCGATAGTCTGTACACCTAATCAAACGTGTTTCTTAAAGGAATTTTTCGATTCTGGAAAAAGGAACTCTTCATCAAAATCAAGCCCGTATCAGTCTACTGCTACATGCCTCTTGCCTCTTTTCCAAGAACACTCACTGCTTTGCTATCTATTTGATATCTTTATTAACTTCTGAAACCATCTTTTTTTACTTTTTTTTGATACAAAATAGTCGAAAGACTGTTTTTCTTTTCATTTAAATTTTAAATTGACTAGCCGATATGTTAATTAAAATCTAAGTATCTTGTAAAGAAATCTTAATTCGTGTGAAGTTATGAAACTGAAGTTAATGAATGAACTTTGTATCTTTGGTGACCTTCACATTATTATCTACATAAGAGCTGCCTAAGTTGCGTCATTGAGTTCATTGAGACAGCCACAGCTCCTAAGCAATATACCTAAGTTATTGCGATTCTAACTGCACTGGAATAGCTTATGGATCAATCAGTGCGATGATGCGGCAAAGTATTGATGACACATAATAAAGTAGACTGAGTTACTCTTGTCGCGGTACTGATAATTTGTCATGACTAAAGAGTCAAGAACGAGAATAAAGTTCTCGTTGCCATTGGAATTTATAGAATGTTGAATATGAAATATCTATTAAGTGAACAACAAATAAAATTCATTATATACACACATCAAAAATGTCTAGGGGTCAAGTACCTACATTTTTAGCTATATAAAAAATATTCTAATAATATTTACCTAATCTGGTTTGGCTTCTTGCTCTAATTTTTATGTTTTAGTAAACTATTTTATCCCTATTATTATAAAAAAAAATTAAAAAAATGCAATTTTAACAAATTGGGGAAATTAGCTTACGTTAAGGTGTTTAAGGTCACCTAATTGGCAAAAAAAGCAAGAAAACAAAACAAAGTACATTTTTAAAATTTTTATTCTAAAAAAATGTGTGTGTCTGTGATTGTGCAGGCCACGGCAGGACGTTGATATGAGAATCGGCAAGAGTGCGTGTTACGACTCTAGCCGTGTGTGTACGTGCATTGTCATCACTGCAGAAATTGTACTGCTTTTGCCATTACGCTCTTTTATAGGAATTCAGATTGACAATTAATTTTCCATACTTATAGCGCAATAATTATCCTTGTTAGAGGTTTGTAAGTAACTGTTTTGTGCAATAAACACATTACTTTACACACTGTTGTTCACCATTCCAGCACGTTCGTGTGCCCCACCGAGATCATTGCATTCTCGGAGCGTGCGGACGACTTCAGGAAGATCGGGTGCGAGGTGATCGGCGCCTCCACCGATTCGCACTTCACCCACCTGGCCTGGATCAACACGCCGCGCAAGCAGGGTAAGGATTAGTCTTCTTTTGTCTTATACAGACATTAGACTATTCGAGACTGTCAAAGCAGGTCACTAAAATCTGGCCAGTTAATGTACCGAGGTACACTTTATGGAAAAAAATACTCTATGAAACGCTGAATAATATAGCAGTCGTCTTTAAAATTGTAATTTTTTAAAATTTAGTTTTACAAAATATTAAGCATATGTTATCTTATCACTTGACAGTACACGATTATTGCTTAATTAAATCAATTATTTATCTTAGTGGCTTCGCGTTTAGCATTTAGCCAATTTCAAATATATTTTATTATTAGTGGTAAGGGTACAATCGTACGGTAGGTAGTTAAAAATTAAAATGGAGTCTCACAACACGTGTTATTACGGGAAGACCTCTGGTGGAACTCCATTATTGCTTATTCAAAGTCAAAGTCAAATCGTATATTCAATATAAGCCTTTACTGGCACTCAATGACGTGAAAACTAAGTATAAAATTCAAATAATTGTACCTAATAGTATTTTAGCACAAAAAAAAATTGAATGAATGTGGTGTTGTTCCTCGTCGCAGGCGGCCTCGGCCCCATGAACATCCCGCTGCTCAGCGACAAGTCGCACCGCCTCGCGCGCGACTACGGCGTGCTCAACGAGGAGACCGGCATCCCCTTCCGCGGCCTCTTCATCATCGACGACAAGCAGAACCTGCGCCAGGTCACCGTCAACGACCTGCCCGTCGGCCGGTGAGTGTCGGGACCAGCTCGTTTCATTTATTTCATCGCCATCTCATTTTATGTCTCCGTTTTATGCTGGGATACGAGCCTTCCCTGTTGGAAATACCACAGGAAAACTGGACATAAACTTCATGCTCGCCGTTTGTGATGCAGAGCCACCCCCGTGGCAGAGTAGGCATCATCGTCATCATCAGCTCATCAGCCCGCTGCTGGGGCACGAGCCTTCCCTATAGATGGATAGGGCGAGCGGGCCGTAAACCAGCACGCGGGCCGGCGCGGCGCGGTGGCCGTCACCGACCACTGATGCAGCCGGGGCCGGCGAAGCACGGAGGAGCGAGAGATGATAGATTTTTGGTTGTTGAGTCCTCATTACCTGATGGTAATGAGGACTCAACGACCAAAAATGTCAGTCTATGCGTATCTAGCTCAGGCTTTATCGAGGTAATCCTGCTGTCCGAGCTACCTCCGCAAGTGCTGGGATAATACTATTTATGGGTATCCCTACTCCCCGTCGTATTCCTTGAAATTGAGCTGGGTGCGAGAAGGAGGGGGCCCCACATAACTCGCAGGAGTATGCATTATGACGCAATTTACGCATTTATAAAAAAGTATTCTCGAACGATAGTAGGTTGAGGAATCGGGCAATACAAAACCCACTACCGGCCAGCGAGTTGGTAGGTTAATTAATGCTACTAACGACAACAACGAATACATGGTAAATGACGAAACTAGAAGCATACTTCAACCTAAGCACTCATTTACTGAGACATATCTTATACGCAACTGTCGATATAACAATAATGCTACTGGCTGATGTTACGACATACAGCTGAATAAATAAAATAAATAAATAATAAATGTTTCCCTTCCTTAAGAAACTCGTTATATGGTTAACTAGACAACGGATAAACATACATAGAAACAGTAAATATTCTTAAAAAGGTTCTTTGCCTGCAGTTGCATAATTTACCCTTGATCTGTCTGGGTCCTCCAGGAAACTCATGTCGGTCTCCAAACGTGTAGTTTAAATAATCTGATATGACAAGTCCAGTACGTATGACCTATCATTATAAATTTATTACCATTAAAGTTTGCAAACACGTGTGTTTCTAGTTCGTCACATGCCTGTATCGGTCTGTAAATTCTTACGATAATAAAGTATTACGTCTTAAAAGGAATTTCTAAAAGCAATCAGCTAAAATCGTATCACGCTGATAAGTCAAAGTATGATTGGAACACATGTCGCTTATCACCAGTGTCTGGCTGGGCGATTGATTGATTGATTGATTGATTGATTGATTGTCATGACTCATAATTAAACATTTTTAAAGTGATGATTTTGTTGAAAATAAGTGTAGCCGTTTTATACATATATTCAGCATGAATAGCATGAATGCATGAATAGCACTTTAAAACAGTTTAAAATTATTTTTATTAAAAAGCCTTTATGTTAATAAGCCGAACTAATACTTATACAAATTGCTTTTTATATTTTCATAATTTAACTATTCTCTCTTGACTCTTTCTGGATGCACTAAAAATCAGTAGCATTGTTTGCATCATATTATGGCTGCATAATAATTTTTATTTTAGATTTATAATTTTCTTTTCTTATTTTTGTTAAATTTATGCACCTAATAAGTGAGTTGCTTGATCATAAATTAAACAAAAATTAATTAAATAAGGTACCCAATAAATTGTAAGATTTAAAAATAAATTAAATTTTACTCTAAATAGTACTTTAAAGTGTTCCAAAGTAATACACATCGCGATCTCATTTGATTTGGAACACAACCGCGCCTATCGCCCGCCTACTGTCACTGCGAATCTCTGTCTGGTAGTAATCACGTACGCGATAATGGTGGCCTTGGGATTAGTAATCGCTACACTATTACGAGGACATCAGACATCAGACGCAATCAGCTGATACCTGCGTGATGCAACACTGATAGTGCCATTAAACAATAATCCAACATCATCATCAACCTTTGAAATGTTCTCTGCTGAGTACGAGAGCACCAGATGATCTGTTGATTAATGAAATGAAATAAAAAATTTATTCGGAGCATCTATGAAAAATTAACTTAACGGCCATTTTAAATTTATATAATGCAACCGAAATGGTCACCACTCAGCTTATACCACGACTCGACGTTGACGTGCCAAGGCGCTGATATTCTGTGGAACCAGTAAGAGGAAGGCGCAGCTACAGACATAAATTTTTAAATGTACACAATGACAGCTGTAAACAATATTTACCATAACATTACTTCACTTCACTGATATTGTGAGGACAGAATGTGCCGTGTCAGTCCCTGGTATAATAAATAAATAAAATAAATAAATGTTTCCCACACTCACACCAATTATCTAGCCCCAATAAGAGCTTCCTTAAGAAACTCGATAAAATGGTTAACTAGACAACGGATAAACATACTTAATATACTTAAATACATACTTATTATACATAGGAAACACCCAGACCCGAAACAATTTAGAAAAACAGGTATTTCTAAATTGACCCGACCGGGGATCGAACCCGGGACCTCAGAGATGGCGACACCATGAAAACCGGTGTGCAAGCCACTCGACCAAGGAGGTCGTCAAAGTGGTATAGTTGCAAAAAAACCGTTTTAAACCAAAATCTGTGACTTAAAACTCGTTTTAAAGTTTAAAATGATTAAAATCATGACCCACGTCGTAGTGTAATAATTACTAACTACTACACTATGACGTCGTGATTTTGAACCGTTTTATCAAATTTAAAACGAGTTTTAAGTCACAGATTAAGGTTTAAAAAATGGTTGTTTTGCAACTATAGTCGCTGGTCATTCAGCAAAATACTCCATTATTATAATCAGCATTTTGAAAAAAGACAAGTGTTGAAAAATATCCACGAGCGGGTTCGAACCCGCCCCCCATGACACGCCGGGTCAGGTGCACTGACAACTATACTATCGTGGCTCAATCCAACTTGCCGAAATTAATCAACGCTATCTCCTTTTACTTTGTAAGCCAAAGGAGACCTATTCAATGTCGACAACTACGTCATCAATATCCGATCTTAATATTTTTACAAATATTGAAAGATCAGTTAAGAATTCGGCAAGCTATATTTATGATTATTTACATATAACTTTACGCAAATATTGTTGCGAATTTGATAAATAATGCTCTGATAAACATTATTTCTTTCGTCTAAGACAATACTCTCTTCGACATTGTCCAGCGAACAACTGCCCGTCCGCTCAACTCTCGCTAGCTTACATCATAGAATTTGAGTGCGCAGCTAAAGTTACAAAAATTTGAAATGACACGAACAAATTACAATTTGAAAAAAGACTTGAAAAAAATTTAAAAAATTTGGTTCGAATCACTCTTGTGGATTTTTTTCAACACTGTCTTTTTTAAAATTTTAAGTTGTTCGCAACAATATTTGCGTAAAATTATATGTAAATAATCATAATAATCAGCATATCAATATTTTTTGTGTTAGAGTAGTGGTACCAGAGTCCGACACATTTTTCGTCACCAAAAAATAACACAGTTTTTCATTTAAAATTAACAGGCTAAGATTTAGGAAACATGTAATTTGTCTTTAAGCGCCCACATGCATGTGTGTACCTGGTATAGAGCATGTGTGAACCGAGTCGTCGTACCCTCGTTCTAAGAGTACGGTGTCTGATACCTATGCAAGTGCACGTTTTGTGTACCGTAAAACGGGGTCAATAGGGATGAAACTGAGATTTAGGTAACGATTCCTCTGATTTTTCCCATAAAACCTATGAGAGTTATGATGTAAAACTAAATATAGTTGTTTTAGCAGTCGGGTTTTTTTGTTTCGTTTTAATATTTCTTTCAAATCGTAATATTGTTTCGTGTCGTAAATAATAGTACTCGAGTGAACCGTACGTCCGCCGCTTGCAGGTCGGTGGACGAGGCGCTGCGGCTGGTGCAGGCGTTCCAGTACACCGACAAGCACGGCGAGGTGTGCCCCGCCAACTGGCAGCCCGGCGCGCGCACCATCAAGCCCGACGCCAAGGCGGCGCAGGAGTACTTCGTCGACGCCAACTAACGCAGTACCGTACCGTGCCGGTGCGAGCTTTACTGCTAAACTATGGCTAAACTTACACAATCATACTAAACATTATAACTGTGTTACATGCGTATTTTTATTATTTACATGATGATTTTTTATATTTTGAGGATAAAAAAAAACACGTATTAAAATTATTTAAGTGTCACACGACGACACGTCCTGAGCGCGTGATCGGCGTCCTGTTACTTATTTATTTATTTATTAATAAACAATATTTTAAACACGTATTTAGCCATTGTTTTGTAGTAAAAGGGTTAAAGCGCACGGTTTCATATTGCCACAAAATAAGGAGGGACCAAAAAGTAAGCTCGATACATATCGCGCTCGCTCGAGGGACACACATAGACGCCTTGCACGCACACGGAGCTCGGAACAGTCCGAGCGCAGCTGTTGCGGGATTCCGTGTCCGTGAGAGATTGTGTATGTGTGCGTTGCTCGAGCTTGTTTCTATAAAGCTTACCTTCCTCAGTCTCTTTTTTTTGGTATTGCGCTTAACCCGAAAATATCGTACCTACTTTTTAGTGTTTTGTCAAAACATCTTACAAAATCATGCAACTGCATGAATAGATTATATTGTTAAAAATGTTCGCCAAACATTCCGTTGACCGGAAATTTCGGGGATCTATTTGTGCAGGCGCAGTTAGTTTTTAAATAAATTATGAGTTTCATACAGCGTACTTTTAGCGAATCTCAGCGCAAATATTATGCTGTCTCTGTCTTCTGACAATAAGTAGAAGTTGTAGCAATACCTCTCGCAAATAATCAGTATTCACCGAGATCCTATGTTGAATGCAACAGTGATTTGAGGCTGTAATAAATGCTTTGTTTATAAGGATTTTGTTTTATTTTATTATTTATCCTTTTGTATGTATACCTAATCTATATTTGGTATGTATAGTATATTCTGAAGCAGAGTTTCAAGTATCGTTACCTTTATCGAACGAACAATAACGCTAATATCAAAAATAACGCTATGCTTGGTATCGTTACTTGGGTAGTTTTACCGGTAAATTAACTAACTTCTATATACACGGATTTGCATTTATGGCATCGATTTAGAATACCAAATCGATGATTTATGGTAACGAAGAAAGTAACGATACTTGTACTAGATAACGTAATCTGCATTACCGCTAACGATTAAACTTTTTAGAGATAGCGTTACTTAACGATAGGTATATGTGAGTTTCGTAACGCTATCAAGCCCAAAGATACTTTTTTAGCACAAATGAATGAGCATGAGTAAATACCCGAACAGAGTCAACACTTCCTTAGTGCGCGCTGCGACAGGTACACTACTAACTACACTACATATTGGTTTTCGAAGTGCTTTTCTAATTTGTAATTTTATTTGCACGTGCAAAGTTTAAAATTGATAAATAAATGAAGAAAAAAAACCAGTTGTATGTGTGCGTGTCCTCTCACCGAGTACGTACGCGCCGCGAGAGGACGGTATTTACCGGCACAGCCAGCGGACAATCGCAGTGAGTGTCACACGCGTTGTTTCGTGTTGTGAACTTGTGAACTGTCATCTCGTGAAATATCTTAATTATTTGAGGTTTTGTTGTTTGATTTAAATTTACTGTACAATGTGTATGGACAATACTAGAAATATAAAAATACTGCCTATTTTCCGTAGTTTCACGAAGAATTATTCCACTTTGCCCCACTGGTGGGGCATAGTGGAATCCTAAAAGTTTGGAGTGGAATCTGCCCCACTGAAACTCGTCGTGGTGGGGCAGATTCCACTAGTCAAAAGTCTCTGTGGAATTTGCCCCACCAGGGTTGGCCCTTTGAGATTGTGTGTAGATCCGATGATAAGAAGTCGGTTGGAGAGTAGAGTAGTTTTAAAATATGGAAACTTTTATTTTCAGAAGGAATCACTTTCTAAATTACAGATAAATAATATGAGTCTAATGACTGATGACTTTATTATTAAACAATGTTAAATAGCAATTTTTTAAAATCACAGACTTGTATACAATTATTTGTACAAACAAAGTTTGAGCTATGTTTAGTAAGAAATCTCAAATTGAGTATGTTTTCGCAACTGTAAAAAAATAACCTTTAAAATATTTAAGTTCTAACCACCTTATCTAAAAAAATCACAGATTTATTCATCATTTGGCGCGGCCACCACAGCAAAAAGTTACTTAATATTAATAAGTAATTTAGGCATAGACCTCCATAATACGCCATCCCCTGTTTTGAGCTTATCGCATCCAGGTCTTTCCAGCGACCAGCTCCAAACGTCTCTCACTATACTCGGTGACTATTGGTTGTTGCTAGGAGACAACAAAATGGATCGACAGCAGTGTGCGTGTAAGCAGCCTCACCACGAAATTAGATGGTTTTGACTACGTCAAAAAATTGTGTAGGTATAAAACAAAAGGTATTGAGAATCTTGGTGAGGCTGCTAACTTGACGGCCAAGATAGCAGGCACCTTAACCCCTTAGACGTCGTCGATCGACCACCAGGTGGCCGATAACAATTAAAATTCTATTGTATTCGCGCGCTCGAGCTCTTAAGATATACAGTTCGTATCAATGTATTTATAATGTCAAAAAACTGTATAAATAGTAAATCGTGTACGCAAAATTTCAATAATAGTACTTCAATACAATAAGTTGGCTGCTAACTTGACGTTTAATGCGACGGGTAGGCGTTTAATTTTTTCACTGTATTTTATAAATATTTATTCAGCTTCAGTGCACTGAATCTCAATACAATTCCAATTTGCTGCAGCAAATTAGCACTTGAAAATAAAAAAAAGTAAAATAATTTGACGTAGTCAAAACCATCTAATGCCGTGGTGATGCTGCTAACTATAATATAGACGCACACTTATAAACGCACACTCGACAGCATAAAGCAGGGCAGCATTAAGGATGAAGCTACGGCCCCTGAACTCCCCTGATGGAACATGAGCATTATAACTACCCCGGTCAACCCGAGTCGATGTCCTATAAAGGCGCCCCAGGGTCGTTCCGCTCTCGTCCTATCCGAACCCCTCGCAGAATCTATGAGGGAAAGAGTACGTTTGCGTGATGCCATTTCCTCTAAAAAATGACGGTGTTTCGTCGATCACACAGCTTGTGGAACCGAAAAGTCCGGTGACGCTCTAACGCCGAAACATCCAAGTCTAGGCCCAGGGTTTGTCAACGTGCTATGGAACGTAGCTTAGGTGTCAAGCGAACGGATCGACTCCGAAACACCGAGCTGCGCTCCCAAACACAAATCACAGATGTAGCCCTGAAAGTAGCACAGCTGAAATGGGATAGGGCTGGTCACGTCTGCCGCATGCCAGATGTGTCATGGGCCAAGTTGGCAACATATTGGAAGCCAAACACAACACGGAGGCGCCGCTGTAGAACGAGAAGGAGATGGCGGGACGAACTGGATGAATTTAACCAAAATTTGAATCAATTAATAGCTAAGGACCGCAATGGGTGGAAGAAATGGAAGGAGGCCTTTGCCCAGCAGTGGGTTTGACAGTGAGGGCTAATAATAATAACAACAATATAGACAATGCACTGCGCCGGCTGGTCTTTATTATATTTCTAATGTTATTTTATTGTCTGTATCCCTACTCGTTAGGGAGGTCACCTCTCAATCTTTGTTATCTACAAACAACACCATACGAGCGACGCGAATAGTTAGAAGTGACCTTGTCCTAAACCTACCTACTTACATTTTTAATTGAGGAAGAATGGAATGGAATTCAATATTATGTAGGTAGGTAGGTGTACATATTTATGTATTATGTATGGGTATTTACCCATAGCACAGATTTGTAGTAAGTAGGTAAGTATATTTAGTAATAATATATCTAATAGAACCTATACTACGTCCCATTCCCATCCCCTCTTAGAAACATGAGGATGTATCGATCACAACACGGCTTGAGAACAAAATAAGGAGACTTGAGGAACCCTTTTAAGATGTTCGCTGTCGCCGGTCGCCGCTCACAAAACGTCGGGTTACGCTGTAAAGGCAGCAGACAGCAGTCGGCAAACTATCCAAAAAAATAACTTCACAGCCACCGAGGAGATTACAATCACTACGAGTACGAGTAGGTAACTTATACTCATACGCCTACCTGGGATAGATTATAATACCCTCTAGGAACATCTGAGAATTTTTTTGCAAAATAAGTAATACCTATGCAAAGAGATTTAATAGGTAGTTAAATGTCCTTTCATCCCCCCATCTCGGAAAGAGTATTTTTGCTCTTCGATATCTGAGTGCAAAAGCCGTTTTTAACCTAACCTAAGTATTGTTTGTTATAATTTAAAGATTATTCTGTAATACTTACCTATCATAATGTATTAGTTAATACCTAAACTGAAATAAAAGTATCTTGTGATTGTAAATGTTTTTTTTGCATTTAGTAATTTCCTCGCTGAGGTGGGATGAAAAGTTACGTGTTGCACTCGAGTGCAAAGATTGTTCACCTCGTGCTCTTTTGATTCCCTCGCTAACGCTCAGGATTCTAATTTTTGAACCACTTGCTGCGTTCGTGATTCAATTTTAGAATCCTTCGCTTGCTCGGTCATCAAAATTGAGCACGCGGTTAAAAAGCAACTTTGCACTCTTGTATAACAAATAACTATTGTACTATATTATAATCTTTTGTTTACGTCGGCGTCCTATTGTACTTTTTTGCTTACTGCCGCCCGCTTGTGTTTTGCCATTCAGTATCATATTTCGGTTCAGCCTGAGGTTCGGCCAACCAGAGCTCTGGAATTAAATACTTTGCTCACTGCTTTAAAGTTATAATAAGCCAATACCTATGAAATCTTTTTGTAATAAGCCAATGACGTCTGCCATTCCCGCTTGCGCCACATCGCCGGGAGGACGCATGCGCGAAATCAAAACGACATTTGAATTTAGAACAAGTTGAAGTTGTGACAAATCAAAGAATTCGAGCAAGTTTTAAAAATGGGGCTGCGTCTAAACAACAATGATTTCAGTGATTATGGCAGTGGGAACACCTCGGATTCCGTGAGTAATGTCATTATTTTCGTTTGCTTTGTAACTTTAGTGCCATATTGAGCTATAACCCAGGCGGCGCCGGCACGCGGTGGTGTGCATAAAAATATCAGTAGCAAAACGATGTCTAGATATTAGCATACTCGCCTGCACATAAGCATCCACAAACTTATTTAATTATTTAGGTTACTAATAAGCATAGTACCTACACAGATCAATATCATTTGCAAATAAGTACAATTAAATAAGACATTCTGTAGGTAGGCCAATTAATTACGACTGTCCAACATAGGTACATATTTTACATTTTGAACTCGAAAGCGAACATTAACAAAACTGTCAATCCTTTAAATAACCGAAAGCTAACAATAGCGGCTTAATAACTTAACCACGGTAATGCCACTTCTGTGCAGCGATGCGCGGTTATGAATGATACTAACTGAATCATTCGATTATTACATTCATTCGAATAATTCGAATGATTTTTAAAATGCTTACTAATTACTAAGCAGTACCTACTAATCGGGTGCTAATCAGTCAGTAGTAGGAATCGACCACTAACGAATACAGAATTTTGCAACTGAATGGTCATTTATTGATAATGATGAATGATCACGTAAGTAACTAATTTTCGATTATAGCCGGCCTCTCTTGGCCTTGCTATGAGCCCTATGCTGTGGCGTTAAAGTACATTTTCGATTTCTGAGATTAGTATTAGTAGTTAATTCGATTATTGAAATTAGTCATAATCGCGCATTGCTACTTTTGTGGTCTGTGGTTAGACCAAAGGTTTCAAACTCCGAGGTTCCGGGTTTGATTCCCAATGAGAGCAACATACTGGTAAGTAGGTACTCTAGTTTGTTTGTGCAGGAATTGTTTTAAGTCTATCGCCATAAGGGCCTATTCCGTAGGTGGTAGGTTCTTGAGGATTCCAGGTGAAGAGAGATTCCATCTTCAGCCTTAATTATAATTACATGATTGAGATCAACGCAGAGCACTTCCCAGTTAGGGCATATGAAAAAAACTTGGTCAGTGTCGTCTTACGTGGCACGTGAGGCACGTGATAGTCACCCATCCTGGGACCAGCTATGGCGAAAGTTGCTTAGCTTTTGCGATAGCAAAAGATTTTCTTATGTCTGCGTGTCGATTTAGGCTTTTGTTTTTAAACTGCTCTCCTCTGAAAAGCATACTTAGGTACCTTCTTATTATTCTTACAAATAAACAAAGAATAAGCTTCGAAGTGTTTCCGTGTTGTGTCTCTTTCACTCTAATTTGAAATTACGTTTACATGACGGGAACAAAACACGGAATAACTATTCGGGACTTATTCTTTGTTTATTTGTAAAGCAGAATGTATTGTTGGCGGTAACGCTTGTTTTAAATCCACCTGGCATTCTATCACCATTAGGTATGTCTAGAACAGTGGTGTATGTAACATCGTTGTGTTCCGACAGCGATAAATACGAGTATACCTAGTCTGTTTCTAAATGGTTGCGTGAGGATTCCATTCCATCTAAGTGAAGTGCGCTTTCATCCCTGCCTATTTGATAATAGGCATGGCATGATTGCCATGGTGTCGTCCATTACATACCTAGTTATTGAAAAAAGTAGCAAGTTATGTAAACATTTTATTGCAGTCAACAATGTCGTGGGGAGGACCAGAGAAGTGGGTGCGGCCAGACCTTTACGAGATCATGAGGCAGAACAAGCAGAGGTCGTCCAGTTTTGTTGACTGTAAGTACTTATCAATAAGAGGCATCTAGTGGCACCTATTTTTTTGGCTGATATAAATGCTGTTTAATTACGCCTTGCAAAGAGCAAGATAGAGCTATAATAAAATTAATTTATCTTATCTCTAAAATTGTTGGAAGCAGTCTTTGGATAAAACGTTACCTACGTACAATCGCAGAATCACAAAGCGTCATAGCTTTGTCACAGAAGAGAGATTCCTTTGTGTTCCTAGGTTGACTATGCATTTTGCACAAACAATATTAAAATTTGTTTAAACTTTAATGTAAATGTAACTTAGTCGCCATTGTTTTCTAAAGTTTACGCGAACACTACAATTTACTCACTCAATTGCTGCACTGAAGCTAAATTTTTTTTTTATAAAATACAGTGAAAAAATTAAACTCCTACCGTCGGGTACCTCCAGCCAGGAATCGAACCTGGGTCTCCCGCAATCCGGGCGGCTGCACTGACCGCTATGCTACCGGGAAGGCTGACGTAAGCGCTGAATTTTGTCACTGCTTTTTAATTTTGTGCTTATAGCAGCACAGTGCGCCATCTATCCATAACAAAGTTATTATTCTGGCGTTTTTAACCAGGTCAGGAGCCCCTGTGACTACGCGAATTCATTAAAAGTGTTTCATTTCTCTGAGTGGTCATTCCTTCCGTGGTCAGTGCTTCGGAAGGCATACGTTACGGCCAGCCAGTCCCGGCTTCATTTAGCATTCGTTCATGAACACCAATCCGCACTGGGTCCGCGTAGTGGTTTATGGCCTGTTCTGCCTATCCAATCATAGGGGAACATAATATGAGTTGGTGATGTGATGTGAAAGGTAATTGTTAAAGTTGTTATTCCGCCCTGCTCAGTGGTGATGGGGCGCTGCACCCTGGAGGACGTGATGCAGGAGTTCCAGAGGAACGGCTCCGACGCGCCGTACACGCCCGACGATGATGCAGCCTCATCCAACCTTGCAGGTCAGGTTATTACTTACTGTTATTAGGTTAGCTTACTGTATATTATGCAGATGATAAACCCAAACTGGTCAGTATGGGTTTCTTGCGCTGAAACTAACAGAGCATATTATGGAAATCATTAAGGAAACACGGCAGCGATTCTAAAGTAACGTAAAACTGCATTCAAAAGCATATATTTTGTT
The DNA here is from genome assembly GCA_963082485.1 of Eudonia mercurella. Lineage (NCBI taxonomy): Eukaryota > Metazoa > Arthropoda > Insecta > Lepidoptera > Crambidae > Eudonia > Eudonia mercurella. Next base: position 371,568 of record OY720025.1, on the reverse strand, counting down.
CAAAATTTACTACTGGGAAGCCGCTCAAGTCTTTGAAAATAAATGCAACGTACAAGTTTAATCGATGTTTACAGTTTTGGACATTTTTACCCGACTGCGTCAGAAGGAGGGTTATGTTTTTCGAGTATTATGTTTCTTTGGCACGCCCTACAGCCCAAGCGGCATGGTGGATTTTAACATATGAGGTGTCGTTAGATTTGTTTTGACTGTGGGAGTGACATTGGCTACAAAAAAACAAAAAAAAAACAAAAAAAGTAAAAACATTGGCCGGGTTAGCTATTTGTAGTCTTGACCCCAAAAAACTGTTAGATCGACCACACGATCAAAATTCTTTAAACGAACTACAACGTTTACAGAATTTAAAGGATATGGCCAATTTCTCTATGGACGTAGATGTAGTTAATTATTTTCATTTATAGCAATGTTTTATGGTGTTTTGTTTTCGTGAATATTAGCCGATTTGGGAATACCCATGTTTAAAAAACTCAAAGAACTTGTCAGACAAAAGTACTAGACGTCAAGAGTTCCGTTTTTACGTATTAACAAGTTGGTGTATGTGCTATGACTTTGCTATTTAAAAGAGTAAGGCGTTTTAATATAACTAGTGGTCGCCCAGTGGTCGAAATTCGACCGTAATTTTATTGCTGCACGGATTGTATCCTAAGCAATGAAAAATTATAAAAGGAAAGATTGTGAGTTTGGATTGGTATTGACAGATGTCGGCCGCAATAAAGACAAACAATACGTGTGTGTACATGGTAGTGTGTGTAATGTTGTTTTTGTTGATTTAATGTATTTTTTATGCATAATTTAAAAAAAAAATTAACATTAGTATAAACTTCTCTATATAAACTATAAGTGTGCGAAATTTCATACTCCTCCGTCCGCGCAATTTTCGTAAAAACGGGTACAAAGTTTTTGCTTCACGTATTAATATTTTTCGTAAAAACGGGTACAAAGTTTTTGCTTCACGTATTAATATTTTTCGTAAAAACGGGTACAAAGTTTTCGCTTCACGTATTAATATATAGATTATTTTATGTAGTTTTTTATTTGTCATTCGATCTCGTTAACAAAAACGAGAACTTGTATAGCATTGAAGCAGTCAGCGCCTCCGGTGTGCCTAGTGGAGTTACATTTGCCACTCGATGATATTCTTTTGGCTTTCACTTTTGTCTGGTGAGCCTATATTCATAACATTGACAGATAATCATGATTGTCGCTCCACTACAGACGAGTTGTCCGGCATGGGCCCGTCCGGCGCGTACCTGCGGCAGAAGTCGTGGCCGGCGCCGGAGCGGACGCCCGTCGCGCGGCTGCCGGCGCGCTGGCGTACTGACGCATACGCATCGCCCGCGCCGGCTCCCGCGCCCCTGGGTAAGACCAGCCACTTACACCTAGCACCATGTCGAAAGTTTCCTTTTAAAGGAGATCATATTTTCCAATATTTAAACAGAGAAAAAAAATTTGTGCCGGTTCTTCTCAGTGCAAGGTCTCCCGCCCTGTAGATTGCCCATCGCGTGGTTGTAGGCTCGTTGCTGGTAGAATGTTTGCAAGGCAAATGACTGTACTTACTCCACTTAATGTTAAGTGGAAATAAAGTCCAGAAGCGAAGAAAACTGGTGCAGCTCACAAGGTGCCATTTCACACCTTTTTTGATTTTCAAAATGTTAACTTTTCTTGTGGTACTTTTATGAGACAATTTTTTTTTAAATAATATCTATTTTTATTTTATTTGAAGTCATACCAGACACACCACCATTAACAGCCAGCATCAGCAGTGACGTCATAACCGAGGAGCAATTGCGCGTGCTCTCTTCGTTGCCCAACACCGTTCTGTACTCGCTGCTGCGGGAAATGGAGCAGGGCAGGGACGACCGCAAGGGGAAGAAGAAGCACCCTGAGGTGAGTGGAGTAAGGTCGACATTCGAATGTAACTTACGAAGGAAGTTTAGTGATGTTGACGTCATGAACGAAAAGCCTTTGCAAACACAGATTTTACTTTTATAGCATCTGGAGGCACGGCTTGGGCACTTCTGTTTACAATACCCACATGACTTGAAGTTATTGCGCGAATCGACTATTGTCAGCATTGCTATAATATTTGTGGCAGGTGTATTTATTTGATAGAGTTATCTGTTTACGTTGATTGATATTTTTGTGTAGGTAACGTTATAAAGGCTTTCTGAATGAATGATGAATGTACAAATAGATATTATGTATTTTAAAACTTGTAGTAAGCATTGCATTTTTACGTAAAGATGCCAGGCTTAAGATATTAGAAAACAAGATGAAGAATATTTGCTCAGACGAGCTTAATGGCACAGCGTATAGCGCGCTGAATCCTTAGTAAATATTCCTGGTTATATAATTTATACCACTCACCAATCTGCACTAGGCCAGCGGCAGCGTGGTGGCCACCGAGTGCTATTGTTCGTGTAAAGACCTGCAGTGGCACGTTTGGGCGCTGTTTAGTTTAGTTGCTCAATAATCGATTGCAGCAACTTTACTGAAAACTGTTGTCGAACAGCGAAACCCGCAACTAGTCTGCGCAGTTTCTACAGGTTATTTGAAAACAGCTAGTGGCGAGTTGCCTCTCGCCGCAATAGGAAATCAAAGTAGCTCTGTCTGCGGAGTATTTATAGGCTGATGATAATAAGAAAATTGTAAAGTCGAGTAACTGCACACGCGCAGGAGTGCCGCTTCTGCAAGAACAACGGCGAGCGCGAGTCGTACTACCGCTCGCACGTGCTCAAGGACGCGGGCGGGCGCGTGCGCTGCCCCGTGCTGCGCGCGTTCGTGTGCCGGCGCTGCGGCGCGCGCGGCGACTCCGCGCACACCATCAAGTACTGCCCGCTCTCCTCCAACGAAGGTACGCACGTACGCACGTACGCACTGCACCCAATCATAATATAGAACACCAGCGTTCTACATGTTTTTTCCTACCCTTTTGAAGGCAATGGCAGCTATGTTGCCACTGAGTATTGAACTTTATGCACTTGAAATAAGATTGAAAAGTAATGAAAAATTATAACTAAATTGCCTGTGAAAGGGTTATTAATTAAAAATAAAGGTTTATAACTGATTTTAAACTTAGGCAACGATTTGACCTTTCGTCTGCTTAAAGCCAGATCCGTCCTACAAACAACTAAAATAATATTGTGTGTGTATCTACAATAAACGACAGGTTAACATAGACCGACCACTTTCTTTCTAGTTGGTATGTCGTAGAATTTCAATGAAGATTTATGTAATTTTTTTGTAAGTGTCGAATGCTGGTGCCAGTACCTTATAACTGAAAAGGTTGATACGTTACTAGCGCCCCGAAGGTCAGCCGAACTAAAAGGCAATCGTATCTTTTTGGCCTCCTTCAGACGCTCTATAAGAAGGAGACAGACAGTGAATGAGTTGACAGTTCCGGTTATCCCATAACTAATAAGATTTAGGTTTAAATAACAAACGCTAGCTGTCACTCTCGTTCCTATAGCTTTATTTACTCTATCTCCATCGCGCACACCTTCAAGTACCATCATCTTTTATCCTGGATCCTGCTAACGTTAGTAGCTTCGTATAAATTGTTCAGCCGTTAGCACTTTCAACGGCCAGTTAACCCGTCCATCCGGACAAATGAGGACGACTCCTTATTATCATTACTAAACTGGTTCAGAATAGTCCCCCGCCTTGCCCGCAGAGCGTATGAAGTCAGCGGCGATGATGCGCAGCGTACGCCTGGCGTCGGGGCGGCGGCGCGCCGTGCCCGACTACGTGACGTTCGGGGAGGCTCCTCACACGCGGGACCAAGGAGGCTTCGCGCCGCCCGCGCCGCTCGACCCGCTATGGGCTGCGTTGGAGCAGAAACTCATGCTGTAAGCTAACTAACGATCCGACCCACGTAAGCATTGCTAGTTAGATGTCTTCCATGCCGACCATGACTGACTAACGTGTGCCTAAGCATTGCTAGTTAGAGGTTCATGATTTCGATTATACTATATATACGTAATCACGACTATAGGTACTATACCATACTATTTCGACGAAATAGGCCTTCTGGCCTATTGCGTCCTCTAGTGACGTAGTTGTGGGACCGACTTTACTTAAACGAATTAATATCGTCAAACATGTAGAGCCTGCGGCGAACTGTTCTCCCGCAACCATGCGTTTACATTGCTCATGAAAGTACAGTAGGCGTTCCCTTAAACTACAGCACTTTAACAATATTTAAGAGCAAAAAACGTCAGATGTTTATGAATAAATAAAGTTTTGGGTGAAGTTTAAGCATTAGTTAAAACAAAACAATATAACAACATTTACAAGCTTAGCTGTGGCATGGAGTCCAGCCTGTGGTAAAACTTATTATTTGTGATACAGCCACCTAGCGGATGTTTTTGTGACTGTACATGCTGCTTACGTGGGTGATGGAGTACCATAAAGTTGATTAAAGTTAGTGAGAGATGTCGCTGAAGCTGATTAAAATACAGATATCTATGTATAATGTTATTTGTACAAGAACTTTGAAGTATTTAATGTATTTGTATTGTTAAGTATTGACTTCTTCATAGATTTATAATGTTTGACTCGAATTTTTAGAATCGTGTTATTTTGATATTCTTACAAATCTATTATTTTTATTGTTAGCAAATATTTTTGCTTAATCTATGTTAGAAGCTATCTAACAGTCAAGCAATACTGCTAGAATTATTGTTGATTAGTTTTAAAAATAAGACTTAAAATGTATCTAAATTAATTTAGACGATAAGACAATAATTACCCGACTGCAAAGGAAGGGTTATGTTTTTTGCAGACTCACTCTATCTATATCATAAATCTATATTTTAACATATTTTTGGGTGACTGCGGATTTTAATAATACGAAATTAGAAATAACTATTCAGCTTTTAATTCAAAACATTAAAAAACATTATGAACATGAAATGTTTGAAGGCATTAACATGTTAGTAATTTCTTTCAAATGTTTAATAATGAATTTACTATGTGGCTGATTTTCTACCATTTTTTTCATTTCATTCAGTAAATATAAAATCGAAGTCAGTTTATTATAAAAATCAAATAACTTCGCTGCAGTATATATTTCTTATTGTTGCAAACTTGTTAATTGAATTGAGTTGGTAATTATGAAAATTACTTAACTTATTTCAACTTACTTTACTTAACTTAAAAATCATCATTAATTTTATAATAAAATCAAATTCATAAAATGCTATCCGCACGTCACGCTAAATAATGCAATGACATAGTTTTTAAATGTCCAATATAATATTGTAATAATAACTATTATTGTGTAATCAATCATAATGATTAATAATTTTGAGTTTCCATAAAGTCTGCAATCGTTGTAAGTTATATACATACATACGTATTATTGTTGATTAATTTATACGGAGAAATACTCATATTATCAGTTTATTATTGTTTTGGCTTACATTAATGAGTGATTTGTATTTTGTAATAATACAACTTTCTAGGGTGCTGGTATCTTTTGGGTTTAATAAATAATACCAATCAAGAGGTTGTTTTTATTGCGCAAAAACAGGTTTGCAAAAGATATAGTACGGAGAGAAAAGTAAGAAATCCGGAGTTACCCTAGTACCTTTCCTCTTGTTAAGCGTCCGACTTTAGATTTTTAGTTCAGTACTTGTCTGAATTAGGCAAACATAGATATATACTTATAGATCTACATCTAATAAATAAGTAGTACATGAAGCTATGCTAGCATCAAAGACGTAGAAGAAGAAGTGTCTGTAGAAGTATATATTTTGACTAAAACTAAATTAAAAATATATACTTATTAGCTGACTCGGCAAACGTTGTTTTGCAAATTGTTTCTAGGGAATTTGTAGGGTAAAACAAACTAACATATTGTAAGTGTGCGAGGATATGGTATATGAGTGAAAGAGGCATGGAGCGCTGTGAACGATGACGGAATATAAAAATAACAAAACACTAAACATTTTTTAAATTAATTATAATTTAATTATTACAATTTGAAGAGCTCGGTGGCGCAGTGGTTAACGCGCCCGGTCTGTGAGTGCTGAGGTTAAGCAACTTTCGCAAAGGCGGTCATCGAATGGGTGACCAAAAGTGTATCATCTCGAGCTCCTCCGTGCTTCGAAAGGCACGTAAAGTCGTTGGTCCCGCTGGCATTAGCAGTCGTTAATAATCACCAATCCGCACTGGGCCCGCGTGGTGGTTAAAAAGCCCGTTCTGAATCCATCCATAGAGAAGGCTCGTGCCCCAGCAGTAGGGACATAAAATGAGCTGATGATGATTTTATTCCTATATACAGGGTGGAAAAAAAAGATCGTGGTTGGAGGAAAAGTACCCTTAATATTGATGGCAAATTTTACTCAAGGAAAACATTCCTTTATTTTCAAAAATAATTAAAACTGCATTTAAAGATTTTTGAAAAATCACCTGTTTGAGCCGGAAATCGAAAGTGCCCACTAAGTGTAAAAATATTTTTATACTACACCTGCTTGGAAAGTACCTTGATACTTTATCAAATTTACGGTAGAAAGTACGTCATTGCATATCGAACAAATATGCGGGGAGAAAACGCATCTGAGCGGAAGAGAAAAGTGTATGAAAATCCATTTCTTACGTGGTTTTTCTTTTTTAATTTTGGGTAAGACTATGCACCGGTAACCTAAATATCAAAAGCCAAAAGGTTTTTACAGTGAGTTTTTATCTCCAAGTTTGCAAAATGACACTGGCCACTGGCTGTGTGTTGGATGGTGTCGGGCTGGGGCAGTGCGACCCTGCGGCGGCAGGATAAACAATTTGAAAAAAGAACATGTGAAAATTGCAGACGCCATTGGCGCCATTTCCAATTTGTGTGTTGTTTGAGGCACTGAGCAAGTAATCACTACGTTTTGAGGATTCAGTTTTCGTAGAAAGTAAAATAAAATTATCAAAATGATAAGTAGTGATAGTGATGATGAAGATTTTTTAACTCCGCCGCAGTTGAAGGAAACAGCAAAAATACTGATTGATAACCTTTTACCACAGAAATCAATTAAAAAATATAATAAAACTTATGACGATTTTTTGCAATGGAAAAGTAAAAAAAATGCGGCATCTTTTTCTGAAACTGTTTTGCTAGCGTATTTCAGTGAAAAAGCGCAAAAATACAAACCAAGTACGTTATGGTCTATATACTCAATGTTGAAAAGTACTATATTGACAAGAAACGACATAAATATTCAAGAATACAAAAAACTTACAGCATTTCTGAAAAGAAAGTCGGAGGGATTCCGTAGTAAGAAATCAAATGTGCTTACTACAAAGGATGTTTATTCCTTTTTGCAGAATGCTCCAGATGACAAATATTTGTTGATGAAGGTAAGTTTATGAACAAAATGCACTGGTTTATGATTTATTACGTACCTATTTATGAGTAGAAATCTACTAGATTTTCATGTTTGATATTTTTGTTTACAGGTTATTTTGATTTTAGGAGTAAATGGGGCCTGTCGTTCGCAAGAACTTGTGGATATGACAACAGACGATATCGAAATCTTCGAAAATCGAATAATTGTCAATATTCCTAACACAAAAACCAAAATTCAGCGATCATTTGTTATATCGGGCTTATTTTATGAGATAATAAAGAAATATAACGAAATTCGCCCCAGTGACCCCAAAACCAATCGGTTTTTACTACAATATAAAAACAAAAAATGTACGAAACAAGTAATTGGGAAAAACAAAATAAGTACTGTGCCAAGAGAAATAGCTTCCTACCTTAATTTACTCAATCCACTAGAATACACTGGCCACTGCTTTCGCAGAACTTCTGCGACTATTCTTGCCGATACTGGTGCTGATTTAACCACAATAAAACGTCACGGTGGTTGGAAATCGTCCGCTGTTGCAGAAGGTTACATAGAGAATTCCGTAGAAAACAAAACACGAATAAATAACCAAATATCGGGATCGATTAATGTGCATCAAGACTCATCTCCTCAACCATCAACGAGCGCGGCGATGCCAAATGCCCCTCAGCAGCCAGTTGCCCCTCTGGCACCACAGCCTTCTACGAGCGCAGTGCTAACAGCACAGCCAGTTATTCCTCCTACATTGTCGCAAACATCTCAAACAAACATTAATGGAAAAAGTGTTACATTAAGCTTCACTAACTGCAACAATTTCAATATAAATTTCAATTAGTAAAGATTTCGTTTTTTATTTTCCTTGTAGGTGTAGTATAAAGCACTATGTATCACTCGAGAGAAACTGCGATTCCCGATCTCGGGTGTTTTAAAGCCCTCGCCTACGGCTCGGGCTTCAAACGACACCCTCGACGGTAATCGGTCACTTTCTCCTCTCGGTGAACAATGTACTATTGTTAGCCCATCTTTAGCTAACACAAACAAACTGGATGGTTTGCCCACTCGAGAGCATGCCACGTATAGTGTGAAAAACATGGTGTGCTCAAATTTAAGCCACAAACAGACATCGTTTGACCTTGGGACTTATTGATAGTCATTCCTAATATACATATTAAGTTTCATAAAAATCGATCGAGCCGTTTCAGAGGAGTATGGCAACTAACTTGTGACACGAGAATTTTATATATATAGATATATATATTTTTGACAAATATATAAGTATATTAAATATATATTTTTCATTTAGTGTGTGAAAAGAATAGAATTAATTGTAATACAATTTGACATAGTTTATAGATACGTTTATTCCAAGTTAATGCGCTTTGAGGTGCTTATATGAAAATAAAGATGTTTTGGCACTTCCAACCCACATATTAGAAAAATGTATAGTTTTCGCTTTTCTTTCAGTCATTGACATGGTCGCCATTAACAAGCCATTAGCGCTTGTTAGTACGGACGTCCACAGATAGTAAAAGTTAGTCTAACTGTGTCAAACAGAGCCTCCGCGTCCAAGATCATACAAACACAAACAATTAAAAAAAAAGTCGCACGCCGCGCTCGCTTCAATATGCAAAGTCCACTGTGACATACTCTCTAACTAAAGCGGTTTTAAATTATAACAAACCTTCATCGTAATGACTTAGAGTCCACTTTCTAAAAATAAATATATAGCGAAAAAGCCTTTTTAAAAAACGGCCGAATTTAAACTCACGCCGCGTCGAGACGCCGCATACGCGCCGCATACCGTTTTGAATTTATTGAAGGAAATCCACCTTTATTCAAGTTACTACCTCATTTTATAGGTAGTAAAGTTGATTTCGGTTTGTGTCGTCGCTTATAAGAAATAGTATACCCTGTTGCTAGTCCTTAAGGTGTTCTTTGGCTTGCAGAATTAGTTCCAAAATATGTAGACCTCAATCCGGTTGATTTGGGAATGTATGCCGTTGAAGTAGGTCTCGGGGGGCAGCGGGGCAGGTGAAAGGGGGCGGGGGGCTTCGTTAAGATTATGCAGATCTCTGTAACGTATAATAAGATATTTAATAGCTGCTCTCATGGTTTGCTGGTTTGGTGAAATGACACCAAAATTGCGGTAGACGCATCTTTAGTGAGGTAATTTGGATTGGTCTGTCGTTTATTTTTGTAATTTATTTAGGTCTATGGTTACGCGTTATTAATTTGTGCAACGGTATGTGCAAAGTCATTCATAGTTTGGGTGCCTCAAAATTCCGTTAATGAACGGCGCCGGCGCAGGCTGTGTACGACAATAGTTATTGGTGATTAAAAAAGTATAAAAAGACATTTTGCAACTTATTTTAAAGAATAATTGAAATTTCAAATCAAATACATTAAAATCAATACTTTGCACTGTAAAGTCTCATTTGTTTTTTCGAACATTATACATAGACTTATTCAGGTAGTTTACAATCGCCTACATAGCATTGTCATGGCGACACTTTTGTACCGTTAAAATTGGGGTCAATAGTTTAATTAGCTCCACCTACTACTTGCTGCCTAAACGAGATAAAAAATTAATTCATTTACACCTCATTATAATAACACTAAATATTCATAATTGGGCGCACGGGTCGCTGATGTTAGCAACTCGACAATGACCGTTTTGCACCTTCTTTGTGATTATCACCAGCTCTTTTTATGTCCCCACTGCTGGGGCACGAGCCTTCTTTATGGATGGGAGAACGGGCCATGAACCACGCGGGCCCAGTGCGGTGCGGTAGTTGTTAACGATTGCTAATGCAACCGGGACAAACGGCTTTACGTGCATTCGAAGCACGGAGGAGCTCGAAATGATACATTTTTGGTCACTTATCCGATGACGGGATTTGCGAAAGTTGCTTAACCTCAGCAATCGCAGACCGGGCGCGTTAACCACTGCGCCATCCAGCTCCTCTAACTTTGAGATGACTAGAGCAAATAGAGGCAAGCCTAACCGCCTGTCTAACTGTTTATTTATTCAGCAATAGAGACTGTTAGCACGCACCGCTATTGTTTTGTATATATGCGCAAAGCTTAGAAACAGTTTTAAACACGATCTTGCTGGAATGAATTTAAAGTGTTATCTCCAATATTGAACTGAACATTGATTTGAAAATATCTGCCAAAAAAAAGTTCTCTATCTTTATATATTAATAGCTGACCCGGCGGACTTCGTACCGCTTATGCTACTATAAATAGCTTATGTTACTCAGCGCTAATGTAGCATTCTAATGGTGAAAGATTTTTTTAAATCGGTCCAATAGTTTTTGAGCTTATTCGTTGCAAACATACATACATACATACAAAAATACAAAGCTTTCCTCTTTATTATATATATTAATATAGAAGTATAGATAAATCTTCTGTGCGTGTGTATGTTATTGAATTCCTAAACGGCTGGACCGATTTGGATGAAATTTTCTGTGTGTGTTCAAGTGGATTCGAGAATGGTTTAGATTTACAATTGGACCCGGTAGGTGGCGCTGCTATAGGGGTCCATCATGGGATACGTGTGTTCTTAAGCGGATGAATGGTTTGTTTGTTTTCTTGTCATGGAAAATGTCAAAGCGGTAGGAGTGACCCCGGGTTATGTGGGAGTCTTCTCCCGCCTCCCAGCCCAGCCACGAAGAGCTCCACGGAGGGAGGGGAGGTGTACCCACTAAAAACCCTAGTACCTCCCCTTCTCTGCTACGTTCATGGTTAGGTACTTCCACGATGGCAAGCACCGACTCCCACTTCGAATAGGCTTTATTTTTTTATTTTATTTTTTTATTTTATTTTATTTGGGAAACAAACAATACAAAATAGTAAATATAAAAAATGTTACAGACAAGTTACACAGTAATCAGTAAAGTTTCCACTACTAGTTGACACATATAAAAAATAATAATAATTAGGACTCTTAAGACAATTCATTATTCTAATTCATTAAGTAGAAGTTCACATACCTTAGATTTAAAATTCAAAACGTTACAATTAAATATGTCTATTGATGTGAATTTTTTATTGTAAACATCACAAGATCTGAATAAAAATGTATTAGGCTTAATATAGTTTTAATTTTCCACGGAAACAAACTACTCCCTGAGTGCAGTACTATGCCTAATGCAGTTTCTTCTGTATTTACCGCGTCTGTGGACTAAATAGTGGTTAAGACCACCGGTCTTAGACCTAGAGGTCCCGAGTTCAATTCCCACCGAAGGGTAAGTGTTTGTACTCGGTTTGGTTAGTGGTAGGGCTTGTCTAAGCCCGCCGGATTAACTTCAACCTACATAATTATATGTCGCCATAACATCAATGTTAGTAGCATCACAAAGCATTATTGTGTTACGATAATTAGATATAAGGTAGCCAGTTCCTCGATAGTTGAGGATTCCTGGGTGTGTGCTTCAACTTTTGGCCTTATCATTACTTAACATTAGGTGGGATGAAGGCCCAATGCTTATCCGTAACAAATGAACAAAAAACCAATACGCATGTATGGTTCCTCCTATGTGATTGTTCCTTGGGTAGGCCTCCTGCCCGCGGTTCGCAGCGCCCGCGCCGGCCGTGCTCGGCGGCGACGTCGGCAGTGGGTCAACAAACAAGGTCGCGCCATTTCTCTTCGCGTAGGGCTGCCGCGTCACGTGCGCCTGCGCGGCCGAGGCAGCGATCGTCTTGCGATGTGCTTTTGCGACGCGGCGACTACAAAGGAAATGATGGATACCGAACCATACCTAGCCAGCTGTGCCATATATTTGTGTCTAAATAGCAAATACATTTAAGATTATTTAAATTGAGTTGCAATAAGTACCTACATTGTCTAATTCCTTGTATCAGTTTCGTAACAGCTGCTTAATAATAGGCTTCGCTGGTTGGTTTCCCCGCATTACCGCTGGAGAGACAAGGTTCTAAAGGGTCTGGAAAAGCTTCATATGGACAACTGGCAGGAAGCGGTTCGGACCGGAACAAGACTAGTCATCACCAGCCCATATTTGTCCCACTGCTGGAGCAGGAGCCTTTCCTATGGATGGATAAAGAGAACGGGCCATGAACCACCACGCGGGCCCAGTGCGGTGCGGTGATAGTTAACGACTGCTAATGCAGCCGGGATCAACGGCTTACGCGCTTTCCGAAGCACGGAGGAGCTGTAGATAATAAATTTTTGATCACCCATCCAATGACCGGCCTTTGTGAAAGTTGCTTAACCTCAGCACTCGCAGACCGGGCGCGTTAACCACTGCGCCATCGAGCTCCTCACGAGACTAGTATCAAAGGCCAAAGCTAACTTGGGGCTACAGCGCCAGCGCCAAGATGGTTAAGTAAGTAAGTACCTACTTGTTAGTCGACAGTATTGCTCTCTTGATATCTTGCATTAAGATAACAAGCTCGATGTGAGTCTCGAACACCTTCTCTGAAACTGCAGTATAGATTAGTCTCAGAACGCCTTTAGGTACCAACACTGGGGTTCACTGAACCTCCTTTATGAAAAAAAGAGGGTGGGCGGTTTGTTTTTGGCAAGTTAAATTAAATAAAATCGAGAATACGGAGAGAATTAATCGTACTGTATTAATGGTGAGCAAGTTTATGATAAAAAAACAATTATATAAAAACGCTTTTAGTCTCCTTGCAAAGTCTACTTACGTTCGGTAACCCTGCACGCAGCAGGGGCGGGGCGCGGGGCGGCGGGGGCAGGGCTGCGTGGGCGTCGATTTAGATGGAGCACTGCTTAGATGGCCGGCCTGATCTGGGCCCAATAAGTCATCATTAGGGACCGCTTTGGCCGCCGCGGACTAGCTCGAGGGTCTAAGCGTACTGCTGGAACAATTGGATTTCAGTTAAGAGACACTAACAGCACTTACCTAAGTATTTAGGACAGACCGGTTAGTTATAGTATGTCTCATATAAAACAAAATTTAATGGTTTTCGGTATTGGACACATCGCGATGTGAATGGCTATTGTTAGTGATTGTGTTATCTTTCTAAATTTCATTGCATTTACCATTTAATTTTCTTGCATGAATTGTTCATTATTTTACATAGCTTCTTTTAGTATCTATCTAACATACTTTTTTAATTTCTTACTAGTAAACATTTGGTCTTCATTTTGAGTTAAAATGGTGGTAGCAAGTCAGGCACACAAACAAGCCCTACCACCAACCAAATTTATATTTTACTTTCCTACACTGCAGTCAGCCATATCTGTAGGCTTTGAATGTCGAGGTAGAGTGCATTCTGCGACCGCCCGCGCCCGCTGCTCTTCAAACCTGTAGGTACCTATTAAGATATAATTAATAAAATGTGCGAGGAGCTCGATGGCGCAGTGGTTAACGCGCCCGGTCTTCGAGTGCTGAGGTATAGCAACTTTCGTAAAGGCCGGTCATCGGATGGGTGACCAAAAATTTATCATCTCGAGCTCCTCCGTGCTTCGGAAGGCACGTAAAGCCGTGGGTCCCGGCCGTATTAGCAGTCGTTAACAACCACCAACACGCACTGGGCCCGCGTGGTGGTTTATGGCCCGTTCTCCCTATCCATCCATAGGGAAGGCTCGTGCTCCAACAGTGGGAACAAAAATGAGCTGATGATGAAGATGATGAATAAAATGTTAATAACCTTTGCTTTATCTATCGGAGCCATAAACACGTCATTAGGAAAGAGTTCTAACAAAAGAAGATCAAACTCATGACTCCGCGAGCTACTTCTATTCAACCCATAGACCACACGTCCCCAGAATCGATTATTAATTTGCCGCAAGGCAGATTTGAGTTAATCGCCTCCGCGTACCACTTTCGCGCGCACTTGCGATGCAAAACGTCATTATTTTCAGTTTAATAATATTAATGACGGCGGCCGGCGAGCTCGACCCGTGCCAATTACCTATTTTGTTTAAATGCACGATCACTTGTGCGGCTATCATCTGAGAGAATTGCATGCGCTGCGCGTCTAAGTTGCATGAAGTTCATCAGCTAGGTAAGTAAGTTCCGCTTTGTTCCCACGAAAATGAAGTTTTCTCGAACCTTCATTAATCATTGAAGCTAAAATATCACCCACTGCTAGATATAGAATTCGAGAGTTCGAGCATTCAGATGTAGGTAAGTATGTAATAATTTTGTCTTCTACCTAAATAAACTTATTTCATTTACATATTTACTTCTATCGATTTTAATGTTTGCGTAAAACTTATGAAGAAAGGAAAGATTTTGAAAACAGTATCGAAATTAGCCAAATTTCTGGGATTCTTGATTACAAAACAGGAGTTAAGATACTCAATAGCAGCGTTGAAATCCGTTGATCAAATCCGTAGAGAAGACGCAGGAACTCAAGATGTAGCTTTCTAAGCCATCTATGAAATTGTCCAGGAAAACTATCAGCACAACCAGTAATGAGTTGAGGAAATTCATTGAATTCAAGTCAGTGAGCGATGTAATTGAGCGCCCATTGATGCCCGCGGCTAACGGATCTCGCGGCGTAAATACTATCAACGCATCGGGCGGCCGGCGGCGGGCGGCGCGCGGCATTGACATTCGCGATCCGCGCCACCTCACAATAAGGAGAACCCAGAAGGTAAGCTTAAGAATAACGATCAGAGACGATATATTAAAACCTTTTCACGCACACGGATCTCGGAACAACTCGGAACAGTCCGAGCGCAGCTGTTGCGGGATTCCGTGGCCGTGAGAAGTTGTCATTTGGGCACTATAGACACACACACACACAAACACAAAATATACATATATATAAAATGATAACAATGAAACTAAAAAACCTACATAAAACTCTTTTCAATAGCAAAGTCATAGGGCATACACCAATTGTCAACAACCTGATTAAGCCGCAAAACGAAACTCTTGACGCCTAGTACTTGAGTTTTTTAAACATGAGAATAAAATCTGCTAATATTCCCGAAAACAAAACACCATAAAACATTGCTGTACACCTCATATGTTAAAATCCACCAAACCGTTTGGGCTGTAGGGCGTGCCAAAGAAACAGACATACATACCTACATACATAAATACATACATACATACATACATACATACATACATATATATGTACATACATACATACATAAATACATACATACATACATACATACATACATACATACATACATACATACATACATACATACATACATACATACATACACACATACATTAATTCATTCATACATACATACATACATACATACATACATACATACATACATACACACATATAATACATACATACTGACGCAGTCGGTCGGGTAAAAACAAAAATAATTTCATGACACAGTTACAACAACATACAAAAATGTGTGTGTGCCGCAGCATCACCAAAGGCATCGTTTGTATGAAGCTTACCTTCTGCAGTGTCCTTATCTATCGCAACTCCCGTGCCGCAGTCTTAGTAATATCAGGAAGCCTACTACGAGTTTCATTCGCCAATTCGCCATTCGATCACGTTAACAAAAGCAAAAAAATGGCATTGCAGCAGCGCCACCTGGTGGAATACAAGGAGAGTTAAAATTTTCCTATACTAATGCTCGTTTTCATTTACGTAATCGAATGGCCAATTAAACTAGCATTAGGCACCCTCGGAGCTAAGGGTAATGTTGTAAAACACTCGAATCCGCAAGTCTTAATTTATAAACTCGACTCAATTTAGCATAGCTCGTTGGACTAAAACACTCATGAGTCCAGAGCCGAGTTGAGTGCGAGTTCTCGGAGCACGGACTTGAGTCTAACAAGAAATCGAGTCGTATAATAACGTAAACCTTACTTGAGTTTTGGTTAAAACACGAGTTTAAAACTCGATTAACAACAACTTCTTCTCACTAAGTCTTGACATGGTATTTGCTTGAACCACGCTTGCCAAATGCGAGATGATGATCACGAACCTGGGCTATGACGATACACTTTAACGACCTGGAAATCAGTTTCCAAACCCAGGTCAAACCTTGTTCAAACCATCCATTTGTCCACAACGTCATAAAACGCCACTACAGTGTTAAGAAATATCATAAATAAATGTGAAATAAGTCAACTTGAAGCTGTTACGCTGTGGTCTAGGCATCGTAGGAGCTAGACTTGCGCCCGCGCACGTGCTCGCTGTAGGTATGTGTGCGTTGCGGGAGCGGCGGCGACGGGGGGAGGAGAATGAAAGCTGTCTTTAGACTCCGCGAGAAGTCTATGATGATGTATGTGATGTTGCTGGAAAGATCTTTTAAATAGCTAGGTCGATGCAAGCTTATTATTACAGACGGCTATTAAATAGCACAATCATTAATTTATATAGCACATCATACGCTCGCCTTATTTTGGTATCCTAATAATCAGTGCCTACTTTTGTGTGTTTGAATAGTTGGGCATAGCTAGGCATACCCTCCGTCATTGAAATCAAATCCTCGTTACAATTGATGGGTATTTGCTTAATTGGTGATAACAAACCTGGGCTATGCATCGAAAAATCCGAACACACACTTGTCTGACCTGGGATTCAAACCCCATATTCCAATATATCTCTTTGCCACTAAGGCGCCAAGGAGTACTTTGTTAAAACGCATATTTTTTAATAATACAACTTCAAATATCAAAGTTCGAGATCGTGTAACCGAATTTTGCGATCAATTGGTGGCTGTCCTCATTGACGTCATCATTAAGTAGGTTGTGTTCTCGTTGCCGGACCATAATTAGCACCTACACAAACATCGCTTTGTCTGCCAAGTTCAAAAAACTTATTACCGTACTCTGATTTGGTTATATTGTGTATATCATTCCTTTATCTCGCACAAGCTCAGACGCTACCTACTCAATATTTCCAAAAATTTTAAAAGAAACGTTACAATCTTTTGTCTGGAAGTGTCACACCCAAAAAACGCAGTTATTCGCACATTTTCATTTAAGGATTATAAATAAAGTACCTATGTTTGACAAAAAAGGTAGCCTGTGTTCTTTTTAGTAATAACATTATTTTATTAAGTACTAGCTGTGCCCTGCGGTTTCACCCGCGTTAATTAGCGACTGTTCCACTCCTATTAGTCATAGCGTGATGTAATATAGCCTATAGCCTTCCTCAATAAATGTACTATTCAACACAAAAAGAATTTTTCAATTCGAACCAGTAGTTCCTGAGATTAGCGCGTTCAAACAAACAAACAAACAAACAAACAAACAAACAAACTCTTCAGCTTTATAATATTAGTATAGATAATCAGGTAGGTTGTTAATGTCCTGACTGAGTTTTTTATACAAACTTGAACACACTTAACACTTATGATAACACAAATCAATGAAATGCCCGCAGCAATCGTAACACATAGATAGATAACCTAAGCATTTCCACAGTTTAATTTAAAAATAGAAGAAATACAAATTCAAATAAAGGAATAATTACTTGATCATCAGTAAGTCTCACTGCTGGGCCTTCCCACTTGCCCTCTGTTGTATTATTATATGGTCCCATGGACAATTTCACAAGTCATCGGGCCATAACCACAACGATGGCCCAATGCCGATTGGTGGGTTTTTCACCGCCATTTTTGTTATTGTAGTAAAAATTATGAATTTATGAATTTGTGGAATAAGGTATCCAATACGAGAATATCGTTAATATGCGTAGCCTATGGCTCCATGCCGTCGGTGGTATCAATTATTCAGATATAAAGTCTGCACGTCTCGTCTGCGTAGTGGTGCAGTGTCTACTTTTTCCGCTTTACCTTAGAGAAAAACAAAAAGGCATATTGCCTTAAACGACCACTGTGTATGAGAATTGTATAATTATGCTACAGTTGTTTTGTGTGGAATTCGTTACAACGCCACAAAGTAGCGGAACTAACCATCGCATCGCCAGATTAACATCTCATTGTGTATTGATGGCATTCGCATGACATTACCCATCGGGTTTCGATTGACGTTCGTGTCACGATAGGTCCATTGATTTAAACATATTTTGATAGTCGAACGAGATTGCATTTGTTTTAATTGCGTCGGAACTCGGAACGCAAACTGGCGTCGCCGTGTGGAACAAGCTAGTTTTAAACAGCGCTGCCAACCTGCTCGCCGCGAAGTGTGTCACCCGCACGAGAGCGAATGCGGTTACTGTTAGCCGCGACTTTTACTTTTACCCCCCCGCCTGCCGCTCCCCGAAGCGTGCGTAAGGCAAATTTTCTTAGGAGCGCCACAAAATGAGGAGATCCAGAAGGTAAGCATAATACACACCAAGCAACACACATACACGCAATCTCTCACGGACGCGGAATCTTGCAAGAGAGGAGCTCGGACTAGAAGAAGAAGAAGAAGAAGAAGAACAACATTTTATTGACCACAAACAGATTTTACATAACATTAGAAAATAAAAAATGAAATAAAAAAGTTTACAGATACATAGGTAACTAGGCCCCAGCTTCAGCAAAGGCTACAGCGACAATAGCCGCTGCAGCGCTGGTGTTCTGGCGGGACGACACGGAACAAAAACATAAATCAATAAACAAATAAAAACTATTCAAACACAACATTACAAACATTAACGTATAAAACAACTCAATAAGAATAAAAAATCAAAACCAAAAATTGCTCGCTATAAGAATTTTACATGAATTTTATAAAGCCTAACTCATGGCTCGGCTGAAGGACAGAGATGCCTTGGCCTGACATAGTGACAAACAGTTAAAACGAACATAACATTACAAAGAAGAAGAAAAAAAGGAGCTTCTTGGCGGGAAAGTGAAGAGTCATGTCTGCGGTTTTGTTTTATTTTCTAAAATTTGTGTTAAGTCGAATATTAATGTGAAATAATGGTGGATTATTAACCGTTAAGTGTTCGTGAGTGTGCATGAGTGTTGGCAAATGAAACAAAACAGTGCAACGTCACTAATCAAATTCTCTCAAGAAGTCCGCTTGAGGACTTAGTAAAGCCCCACATCTTTACTGAGATACTCGAGGGGTTGGGGGTATATCATTTCTCACTTCTCATTTCCATTATCATTCATCATCATCATTTCCATTATCATTCATCATCATCTTTAGGATTATAATACTAATGAAATTAAGAAACTAATGACATGGCAGCATGGTCTATGACCTTAGCCGGTTCCTCAGAGAACAAACTATTAAAAAAAAAAAAAAAAAAGAAGAAAAAAAGAAAAGCAAAACCAATGGGACTTCTTGGCGGGAAAGTGAAGAGTCATGTCTGCGGTTTTGTTTTATTTTCTAAAATTTGTGTTAAGTCGAATATTAATGTGAAATAATGGTGGATTATTAACCGTTAAGTGTTCGTGAGTGTGCATGAGTGTTGGCAAATGAAACAAAACAGTGCAACGTCACTAATCAAATTCTCTCAAGAAGTCCGCTTGAGGACTTAGTAAAGCCCCACATCTTTACTGAGATACTCGAGGGGTTGGGGGTATATCATTTCTCACTTCTCATTTCCATTATCATTCATCATCATCATTTCCATTATCATTCATCATCATCTTTAGGATTATAATACTAATGAAATTAAGAAACTAATGACATGGCAGCATGGTCTATGACCTTAGCCGGTTCCTCAGAGAACAAACTATTAAAAAAAAAAAAAAAAAAAAGCAAAACCAATGTCATCTGTCATCGCTGCGGCTATCATCTCCTGCGCAGCAAACATTGAGATTCCAAAGCAAAAAACCACAGAGACATGAGACAAGAACCAGACTAGTCTAAGATGGTCCGAGATTTCGAGTCCGTGAGAGGTTGTATACGTGTGCGTTGCTCGAGCGTGGTTTGTACGAAGCTTACCTTCTGCAGTCTTCTTCCTTTGTGGCAGCGCTGTGACTGGCTTTTTCTGTAAGTGTACACGCTTGCTTGGAGAGGAACACAAATGGTCTGAAGTTTTATTCTCAGTGTTAGACGCTATTCGAGTTTAGTTTATATTGCTTGGTGATAGGAAATAATGACAGAACATTATATTAGATTGCAAAATGTTGAGGAAAATTTTATAGAAAATTATGATGATTATACACAAATGCAGAACGTTTTGTCATATTGAAAGTACGAGTATATCTCAGTTTTAGTGGGGTACACGAAGCGGATCTTGTCCGATTGGCGTAGGTCCTTTAATCGTCTACGCCGTAGCCCTGCCGCTACGAATGTAGCTACGGTCTTCTTTGTTACATTGACCCTTGCGTCCTTTGTTCTAAAACCTTTTGTGGCATAATATCAATTTCAGTTCACTAATGTAATGTAACTTGTTATAGTAGGTGTAAACTAATTAATAATTTGTGGCGGGACTAATTATGCAACTAATTTTCATCTTGGATAGGTTAATCTGTTCGAATATATTTAGAACTAACCTAAAGAAGGTTACGTTCCTAAGTCAGTAACATGTCCGTCCACGGGTCAAACCAAGCCATAAAACTTGGATCTGCCTATTAAAACCAGAGTCTTGAAACGACTATCGAAAGCTATTCAATCTTGTTTTGAACTAGGAACTGTATTCAGACATTACATATAAAAAAATATTATTTTAGGAACTAAAGAAAAAGTTACAACTTGCAGTATACTCATATAAATTGGACGTATCGAAAACTTTTCTATCTTAATTGATATAAATTTATGGCTTAAATTCCTCTCCGGTTTTATGACTGACCATTTTAGATCTCAATGACTATTATTGTTGCTGTCCGAATTTGCTATAACCTCCTAAACAAAGTCACAGACAGACTCCTGACAGCAACAATTGTTTCTTCAATAACTAAAAGCAAGTTGTTGGTTGCTTCCACAGCCACCATTCATTGGTCTGGTTGTATTGTTACTTTGAAATTGCTATTTGTCAAGATAACAAATTGCTGCTGCAAAGCGCATCAGAATGTTTTTATTTCTACCTTTAATACAATTATGTCTACTAATGCTATTAAAATGTATGTCTTACAATACATTATTACATTAACTCGTTTTCGAACATTATTTTTGTCAAGTTGATTGTTGTATACAAGAACATAATTTGAAATCGCCTAATCAACATGGGTGATTCTACATTTGCCACGACTTAGAATATTCAGTTAGTGTATCAGCGGCTGCGCCCGCGCAGGCCGCGTCGCGGATGTGGCACAGGCGGGCGCGCGAACTGTGTCACTGGCACACTTTCCACTATCGCCGTCCCACTCGCGCGCGCCTCTCGCTCGCGCAGCTTCCTAGCCACAAAACAAAGTGACTGCAGAAGGTAAGCTTCATACAAACGCGGTTGAGCAACGCACACATGTAGACAACCTATCACGGACACGGAATCTCGCAACAGCTGCGCTCAGACTGGTTTGAGATGGTCGGAGATTCAGTGTCCCTGGGAGTGTGTGTGTGAGCGTTGCTCAAGCGCGTCATGTATGAAGCTTACCTTCTGGTGTCTCGTTACTTTGTGTTCCTAGCGGAGTGCGGACGGAAGTCGAGGTTATGGTCAAGTTAAGGTTGTAGTGCACGCGTTCATTGTTTTGCTTTTTATTGGCGCTCAAATTGCGATGCGATCTTTCTTCTGGCATGCTCGGTGTTTGTTTCCTTTGCGTGTGTAAATTTTTTGATGCTTAGACCTTATTACTGTGCTGGGATTAGCCCTTCCCTCCCGTACCCGTATCGTATATAGAGGAGTAGGGCCCTTACCCCCGCTGTTGCTTAATAGTTTAGTAGTTGAATAGGATTTGCATAAACCAAAGTCAAATAATTGATTGATTAAAAATAAGCTTTCACAGGCATTTATTGACGTCAAAAACGATTTAAAAAAATTGTTTAATAACTAATTATGCATGTGTAGTTTAGTTCAATTTAGTTAAAAAGGTTGTAGCTACTTTGAATGTAATGCTGGTAAAAAAGCTTCAACATCTCAAGTCAATATATTTTTCACTGTAGATACAATATTTGGGTGTATAAAAACTGCGTTACTTAAATAGATATATATATATATATTTTCTTAGTGCATGTAAGTACATACCAGTGAGTACATACAGCCTGACCTGCAAAGTTCGCCATCAGTCGCGCCCACACGCGGATCTTGTAATTATGAGGAGCCCAAAACTGGGACGGTAGGCTGGGAAGATGGGAGCTCAAGTGCAAGGGACGAGAGAAGAGCGGATTTAAGAACTGACTAAGGAAGCATTGACTAAATATTATTATATGAAGTCAGTATTTTTTTAAAGTGCACAATACACACACACTTACACATTGAAATGAAACATTTTTATACGGATCTACTCGCGTTCATTTCACATAATTTTTAATATTGACGTTTGACACAAATGTTCCATTGTTACAAGAAGAATCTAATTGTGGAAACTTTACTGAGATCACTGTGTTTAGGCTATTGTAAAACCAGCATGTATTTTTATATTTTTTGTTTCCCAAATAAACTAAAATATTAAAAAAACAAATGCATTCGTTTCACGAAAAATTTGCTGAAATAAAAATTAACGTCACCAAATGTGTCGATCATCTTAATCTAAGTGAGTAACAGTTCGCGGTGAGCGCTCGTAATGTATCGGGCGGCTCGAAAGGCCTCGCCGGGTTCAAGTATGAAGGGCAAGGCGCGCCTCATGTATATAATTCGCGAGCATTTCACTTGATCTTCGCGTAAAGGTCACCGTGACCTTTCTCCATTCAGCTCCGCTTGTGGGAGTGACCTGAGAGGATGCACCTAAATCAAACGCCTTGAAATGTCAACTGGCTCTATTTATGTTAGGGACTATTAAGTATTCTGTGGTTAGGGTTTGTTTAAATTTGTAACTAACCTGTGTTTTAAAATATTCAAATTTGTAATGTTAAAAAATTATGAAATTGTGTCTAAATATTTTTATATATAAAATACAGTGAAAAAATTAAACGCCCACCCGACCCAGCCAGAAATCGGTCTTCCGCAATCCGGGCGGCTGCACTGACCATTATGCTACCGGGAAGGCTGACGTAAGCGCTGAATTTTGTCTGAATAATGTCGCACTAAAAGCATTACAAAAATCAAAAAAGCAGTGACAAAATTCAGCGCTTACGTCAGCCTTCCCGGTAGCATAATGGTCAGGTCATATTTAATTAAGATTAAGTGTAGCAATTAGCACTTAAAAAAAATAAAAATAGAAATTGTGTTTGTTTGCCTTTTGTATCGATTTGATTCTTAGCACAGATACATATAGAGGGCCTGGAAGTATGTGACATGGGTTACTTTACTATTAAACTACTTTTCTATGTAATACTGGCACTTTTTACGGTTCCCGAATCCCTGCAACTACGTAGAGATATTGAGTCACTCAGCGTGTTCTACCGCTTATACCATGGCGAGTGCTCTGAGAAGCTCTTTGACTCATCCCACCTTCTCCCTTCCTTCATAGCAGTACACGTGCTGCTCTTTGTCACACCTCCAAAGATTGAATAGTCTACCAGCACACGTTCTCCCTTTTTCCTATGATATGTGGTCCCTCAAACGAGGCGTGAAGAGGCATCTTGTGGCCGGCAGGGTGAAGGTGCTTGATGCTGCGTTCTTTTCAGGCTGGCGCTGCATCAGTTGTCTTCGATTCTGGATTCATTTTCTTTTTAAAATTAAATAGAGAGGAGTCATTTGCTAAAAATAGTTGCTAAAAATAAAAGCAATCAACACTTACGTGACATGGTCAAAATGTACGCTGGCGAAGCTAGTTCGATTGTGTTTTTTGAAGCAAAAGCTTTCTGTCTTACAATCGTTGCGTTGAGATCGTTGATCCAGCGTAGTTGGGTCGTGATTTAACTTATTTAAAATTACATTATAAATTTCTTTACATTGATTCATACCAATTTTACTCAATACTATTTTAAGAGGTGATGGGGTCATGAGGCCTATAACATGGGGTCCCTTAAACAAGCTGTAAAGAAGCAACTTGCAGGTAGTCAAGGTGAGGACGGCTAGTTAGGAAGAATCCTGCTTCACAGGCTCTCCTCGTATCTTGACTCTGCTTCTTTTTAACATCAGGCAGAGCAGAGTCATTTGCCTAACTCTTTATAAACAAAAACAAATCACAAAAACACAAATGTTGAAAAAATTTCCACGAGCAGGATTTGAACCTGTACCCTTCTGACATTCCGGGTCAGGTGCTCTTCCAATTGAGCTATCGTGGTTCTAACCACCTGACCCGGAATGTCAGAAGGGTGCAGGTTCAAATCCCCATTCCCATCCCACCGCTGCCACTACTAATAGTTTCTGCAGCATGTGGTGCAATAATGTAAAATTAATAAAGAATCCTTAATCCTATTTTGATGCAGCCGTTAGATACTTTCATTTGTATTTTTTTTTATTAACTTCTTGTACTCTTTGTATCGTAGCCGTCGTAGTCGTAGTCTGTGTTCAAACAAACGTTTTTTCTTTCTTGTTTTTCTTTCTTTTTCATTGAGTTATCATCATAATCATCAGCTCATTTTATGTCCCCACTGCTGAGGCACGAGCCTTCCCTATGGATGGATTGGGAGAACGGCCACCACGCGCCCAGTGCGGATTGGTGGTTATTTACAACTGCTAATGCAGCCGGGACCGACGGCTTTACGTGCCTTCCGAAGCACGGAGGAACTCGAGATGTAAAATTATGGTCACCCATTCGATGACCAGCATTTGCGACAGTTGCGTAACCTCAGCACTCGCAGACCGGGCGTTTTAACCCCTACACCATCGAGCTGCTCAATTGAGTTATATGTATATGTAAAACATATACACATATAGCCTGTGGGAACGCCTCCCGCTGCCGAGGCGCTGCTCCGTCACACCGCAACCACAAAATAAGTAGACTGCAGAAGGTAAGCTTTATATCAACCTGCTCGAGCGACGCACACATGGACGACCTCTCACAGACACGGAACCTCGCAACAGCTGCGCTCGGACTGTTCCGAGATCCGTGTGCGTGCAAGGGAGTGCGTGCAATCTATGTGTGAGTTGCTCAAGCGCGGTATATATCAAGCTTAGAATAGAATAAAATAGAATATTTTATTTGTTGTTGATGTTATAATATTGTTAGGCTAATCTTATTCAGCTAACTATTGTAGCATGCAAAGTAAATTATTGTAAAAATTTCAATACAATAAAATTATAAAATAATCAAAATTCATTTAAGGCTGTATAATTCCTCTGCCTTTTTTGATCAACTGTGTCAATCAAAAATATGTCTGGTCCATGGGCAGAAAACTTTTTCAAGGTTACAGAGTTTTATTAAAACAATAAATTGAACAATTAAATACCTATATCAAATGTTAATTGCTTAAATTACTAATACCAATGAAGAAATAAATACAAATAAACAATTATTACAGTCGGTATACAATTTAAAATTAGAAAATAATGCGCACAATTACCTTACCTTCTGGGTCCTTCTTATTATGTGGCGCAACCTTTCCCGCGTGGCGCGGTGGCTGTCGTGCGTCGTGCCGCAGATGCATGTCGCGTGCATTCTACGGTGCACTCCTTACGAACCCGGCGGTGGCCGACACTGTGACTGTGGACTCTGCATACTGCATTAAGTAGATAAATTACAGGTAGCTGGGATCCGTTTGCTCGTTTGCCACCTCTAACATAAATATTACGAGGTGAAAATACTTGGGGTAAAATAATATTGGCTTATTCCTCCGATATAACTGTTTGAAAACTATCACGCTCTGTAACTAACATTATGGAGTAATAATAAAGATTACTAACTTTTTTTTTAAATAAAAGAAGGAGGCAAACGAGCAGGCGGGTCACTTGATGGAGAGTTATCACCACCACCCATGGCAAAACCAGAGGAATCGCAGACGCGTTGCCGGCCTTTAAGGAAGAAATAGGCTCGTTTCTTGAAGATCCCAAGGTCGTAACGGTCCGGAAATACCGCCGCCGAGAGCTAGTTCCACAACACTGTAGTTCGAGGCAAGAAGTTTCGTGAAAAACGCACAGTAGTAGACCGCCATCCATCAAGGTGATGTGGATGGAATGACAGTCGATTGCGTGTAGTGCGGTGAAGGAAAGCAGCGGTAGGGATCAAGCCGAACAATTCCTCATAACACTCCCCTACCTACCATATTTTTGGTTGGGACAGTTATGTGGTAATCAATCTGTTTAAATTTACTTATTATTCTTCTTATATAAGAGCTCAAGCGTCGAATACCCAGACACAATAGAATTTTGATTGTTATCGGCCACCTGCTGGTCGCTCGACACTCAAGGGGATAAATAAATACCATATACCTATATGCCTTCATTAACTTCTACTTTATTTTTATTTTTAAGTGCTAATTGCTGCACTGAAGCTGTATTAAATATTTATAAAATACAGTTGTAATAATCTTTGGATAGATGGCACTGTGTCGTTATAAGCACTCGAAAAATTAAAAAGCAGTGACAAAATTCAGCGCTTACGTCAGCCTTCCCGGTAGCATAGCGGTCAGTGCAGCCGCCCGGATTGCGGAAGACCCAAAATTGGGCAGCTAATTTTTTCTTTGTATTTTATAAATATTTTATTAACTTCATTATTGACTTCATGTGTATTAAAAGTTCCTCTTTTTTAAAACAATTATTGTGCTATTTAATCTTTTTCAATCTAAATAACTACATTTAATAAAAATCTATTTTGTAATTACGTCAACAGAAAAGTTCGTTCAAGAGACAGCTGCGTTGTCGTTGATGTCTTTTGTACTTCCATTAATTCTATGTGATGGAAATCATTTCCAGTGAATATTTCACCTTTTTTTAAATATATTTTACGGGTAAGCACAGTGATCTCACCTGATATTAAGTGATGATAAGGCCAATGATGGAAGCGCACTTCACCCGGGATCCTCAACTAGTGAGGCACTAGCTATCTTATCTTTAGCTGCCGGAACACAACAATGCTACACACATTGATGTTACGGCGACATATTTAGATAAGATGGTGGTAGCTAGCCAGGCGGACAAACAAGCCCTACCACCAGCCAAACTGAGTACACAAACATGTACCCCCCGCTGGGAATCGAACCCTAGAAGGGAAAGGAATCACTAGACCGCTGAGGTGGTTATTGTATATTACTTTATATGAATAGCTGAATTTAAAGATATTGTTGCCATCTACCAATTTATATAGGAACAACTTTTTTCTTAAACTATTATATGGAGGCGAGTTATATTGTTCACATTGATCTGTACAAAAATTGAAGAACAGACCTTTACCGATCCTCTTTAAAAAATATATTATAACTTGTCGTCATAAGTAGTGGTCAAGTTCGCAGCGTCTGCGCCCGCCCGCGCGCATAGTAGTTAGCGGCGGTGAAATCAAACCTCTCTATGTAAGTGGGTTGGAGAAAGAATCCGCCCGCGCCGCCGACGCCGCCGCCGCCGCCTCGCAAAATAACTTGTCATCGCGGCGCGGCCGCTCCGTACCGCTACTGGCTTGTAGCAGATACACCTGTAAAGGGTGTTAAGACCGTTGTGGGGTTTTTTTGGTTTGTATTTTATGTGGAACCTTTATGATCACCGTCGTCGTTACGAGTCAATCTGAGCGTTGGTTCTAGAGGCGCTTTTGGGTTTTCATATCTTTCGATACTCGATCGCTCTAAAGATTCTAGTTCAATATAGGACCATGCTCTCGTAGAACCGACCTTAAGATAACCTTCGGGTTTGGGATCCCAAGTGACCTATGGACATGGATAATTACCAAACAACTTCTGATCTTGGCTGGCGTGTTTGTGTACTGTCTCTTATTTTAATATTTATTTAGCTCACGACTGGCTGTATACTCGTAAAATCCCTTAATTCGACGTTTTCATACTGAAATGAAAATAAATAACTATTACAGCGTGCCCTTCAATGTTAGTCATTCGATTTTTCTTTTAAATAGAAACAAATTAGGTCTTAAAATCCTTTTGTTTTGGTCTAACCTAAAACTAAAGGTCAAGCTATAGACTAAATTTGTCTAATTTAACAAATTTGAATGGTTATCAACAAATGACCGTACTAAGTATTTGATTACAAGACTTTAGAAATATTTGTAATTGTCGTTGGCCTTATATGCATTATGGGACAGAAGCTGAACCCGACAAAATTTTGACTTCTTGGTACCTGTCTAAAATTGGAAAATGCCTCAATTTATTAAATACAACGAAGGACTAATTAAGTGATTTGTTTTTTTGCAGTATGAAAAAGTGAGGCTCTGTTTTTACTGTTTAAACAGCGCTCGCTGGTTGCGATTTGTAATGGATTCACCCGATTATTGTCTGATTGAATTAGTGAAAAGTCCTTTGACACAACTGATTAAGAAGAAAAAATTCGCAATCGTTCCCATAACACACAAAAAGGTGGTTTTCTTGGCAAATACATGTGCGGTGTCAATTTTCACATCCGACTTTCTTCGGCGCTGTGAACCGCGGATCTCTCGCCGCGCCCGTGCCTTTGTTTGCGTTCGATGTCTAGTGTGACCCAGTTCTGGTCACATTTATTTTTAGAAAATCCAGCATTATTGCGTGGGAACTCCAGGTGAGGAGGCGATCGATTGGTTTTTGTTTTCTGTGATCGGTACGGATCTGTTTGGTTTTTGCGCAATTGTACGGTTGGAGGAGTGTTGCGTTGGCCTACTTGATTTGTTTGGTATCGAAGGTTTGATTACGGTTTACAAAACTTAATTGAGATTGTTACCAGGATACACACTAAACTTAGTTGACAATGGAAAAATGTTCGGCCCGAAATCTGTAGGTCCTGGGTTAGATTTTAAAGTTGAAGCAATATGAGCATCTTTTTTTCGAAGCATAGCAAGGGTCGCAAACCCGCTCATTTTTTTATGATGGATGCTTTTGCCCAGCAGTGGGTCAGTATGTAAAATATTTACTTTATGCACCAAACAGCCTTACGTTTCATTTAGTCTTCAGCTTCATTCTATATTATTATGTATTATGTGTCATTGTTACTTATCAAATAAACTTTAACTAATTAACCTTTCGATGGATGTATGGAGAGATGATACGACCGAAGTTTCATGTGTAACGTCATATTATTAGTCGAATTAGTAACTTGTGTAGTTGTTTTAGGCAACCTTTTTATTGTTAGTAATCGTTATTAACGACGATCAAGGTATCAACCTTAAAAACAATGATGAAAGATATAATATATATAATGTTTGAAATGTCTAAAGAATACACATTTCTGACTTAGCATTAAAACGGTTCCAGGAACACGTAAAAGAAGGTTAGATTTAATACTTACACTTGCAGTCTCTTTATCCGCTACTTCAAATAAAACCATGAAATATCGTTAACAAAAAAAATCTCGTTTATTTTACATTAATTTACATTTTACTTATAATCGAATGGACAAAAACCTCTTTAAAAATATAACGTTCTCTGCTTAATGATTGTATTGTAACCGTATGTAAAAGTCATAGAACGCGGGCGCGCCGCGCGGAAGAATGTACATGAAAATAATTACAATAATATTATAATTAGAAATAAATACTTAACTTCTAAATGTCTAATTGCTAGCAAAAGGTACTTTTAAGGTTCTACTACGCACGCGTGAGATGCACTGGCGACGCATTTCTGGTTGAGCAGAAATGTTACATAACTACTATTATATCTAAATTTAGCACCAGAAACTTTTTAAACTTGTTTTATAAAAAGCTTCCCTAAAAATGTCGTATTTTCAGAAAATAGAGCATTGAAAGATTTGTCAATTTTATTTCGTTCTTAAAACTATCCCAATACATTGAGGAAATTTGGTAGAAGGATATATAAGTTACGTTTACATATTTTTTATAATATTCTTTATTATAATAGATGTATTGTTATATTATTATGTTTGGCCTACGTTTTGCCTACGCGCGGTTTACTCACAGCGTGCATAGCGACCACTCTTACCTCAGGGCTACAGACGAGCGTCCAAACGCTCGGCCTCTCCTTACTTAAATTATTTATGGATGAAATTATGAAAATATGAAGTACAATGAAAAAAGCTACATATGAAGTACATAGTAAAGCAAAATTATAATTTAAAATGAAAATGGAATGGAATCGTAATGTGAAAATGATTTGATTTCATGGATAATGTCTTATGAAATAGATGAACTTTTCTGATTATGAAAAAATCCTGAAAGGAAAAACCTTCCAAAATATAATTTTATGTATTTTATCTATGTCTACTCTTTTCTATTTAAGAAATCTGATTTGTGTTCCTACTTACTACTTCTTTTAAAAACTCAATATTTTTTTCTCATGAGTGATCTGTGGTTGTAAGTAGAATAACATCAAAGCATCAGTAAAAACGTTAACCTATCTGTTCTGAAATGTAGTGAAAACCAGCTGCGCGAAAAGACTCGAGCGCATGCGCGGGCGAGGTGTACCGACACCAAACAAAACACAAGAGGAGACCCGCATTGTGCGCCCGCGCGGGGCTTAGCCGTCGTGCTAAGTAATAGGACTTCGGACAGTTCAAATTTGGGATAACATATTATTGCACCGACCGCAACTAGTCGATGGCGCTAATAGCGCACATTGTGCAACAGCGGATCGGTGCCATTAGAGCTACAGGTTTAGTTTTTTGCCGTCCGTTTCCCGGACGCGGCGGTTCCGCTCCTCGCGTGCGCCCGCGCATCGCGAAGGACCGCACGATTAATTAATGATAGATGAAAAACACATTATTATATTATGTATCGTAATGAAATGTAACATTTTTGAAGATTAGATTTACGTGTAACCGAATAATGTTTCAATAAATTAATACTACAGTATTTCTTCGTACTATCTTAAAAAATCTGGAAGATGAAAGAATGAAATGCAATGCGGTGAAAATAATGAAACTTTGTGAAATGAATTGGCAGTTTTAAAATATACTATATTAAAACAGTCACAAATTCACATAATAGACTGAACATACACCAGACAACACAGCAAAGACAATGATCAGAATGAGTAAAAGAGAGTAAGTAATAAGTCAACGACATTCATTATTAAATGAAGTTAAAAAGAAAAATGTTAATGATGATAATACGATGACGTGTACACAACAAAAAATGTGTTTTAATGAGAGCAAATAATGATTAGAGATTAGTGTGATAACATAAACAAAATTACAAAAAAGAGTTATTTATAGCCTCGTATGCTTTGTCGTCTCTGTTCCTATAAAAATAATTAAGTACTAAACAATATACATCGTAAAACTACATAATAATTTGACTATAAGTAGGTAATCGGAGTAACCATTCACGTACAAATATATATAAATAATGATAGATTTGAAATTAATTCGTTCATGTTCCGTTTTTATCCACTTTTAAAACTACGTGTTACGAACACATCAGTTGGCAGCATCCCACGAAGGTGCAAGACCTTAGACCGAATAACCCAAGATTTTAAACCTAACGAGACGGATAAAACTATAGTATTTAACTATACAATAGCGTTTAAAGTGGAGCCGAGGATCCGCGAAGACCGCTCGCCACGCAACGAAATATAAACAATTATCTACAAGTAGAGTCTGTTCGCTTAAAACTAGTTAACATTGCACTTGTCCTTAGGAATGTTATGCTAAGGGTTAATATAAAAATAGTATATAAACATCGCTCTTAACTAAGTTAGAAGACAATGAGACTCTCACACAAAATATCCTAGAATGAGATTCTCGGGACGAGGTATTCACACGTCATTCACTCACGCACAACTATGACCTATTAAAATGCTTTCATTTTGAGCTAGTGCCAACTTATCAGTAAACTTATGTTAGTCCCTCCCAATCCTCTTGTGTATCTGTTGATGTTTGATAAGGTGCGCTTTTTGCCTGAACGCTTTCGCGCATACGTCGCACCTGAAGGGCTTCTCCCCCGTGTGCGTGCGGAGGTGCACTTTTATATTAGATTTGTTCAGAAAGCCTCTGTTGCAAATACCGCAGCGGTGGACCGGCTTCTCCTTGCCGAGGAGGCCGCTGAGCTCGGCAGCCGTCGCCGAAGGGAACGACAGGGAGCTGCCGTGCATGTTCCCGCTCGACTGTTTCGCCTTCACTCTGCTTCGTTTGCTCTTGCTGGAGGGCGTGGAGGTGGTGGTGTGCGCGTGCGGGTAGCCCAATAGCCGGTCGGGGCTGCACAGGCCATCGGGCTTCAGGCCGAGCGCGTAATGAGTCGCGTATCGCCCATTCAGGATCCCACTGACGCCATCGGTCGTTGAAACCGCGTTCCCGGGCGGTGATGACGTCGATATCACATCCATGCCATAGCTGGTGGAGCTCGGCGCCTCTTGTTTTACCGGAGGTCCGTTCTGCAATCGATTCTGTAGCAACGGCATATATCCATGCGTAAGGAGAGTTTGAAGAGTCGATCCCGCTTGACCCAAGTTTTTTTGAATGAACTCCTGGCTTTTCGCGAAGTCCTGCCCTTTACATGAGAATTCGAGGCCGTGGTGGCTCTGTTGGCTCTGAGGTGGTGGCGAGGTGGGCAGGACAAACTCATTCAAGTCATGGGGTACTATCTTGTCACCGTGCTGGTTACAAGCACCAGCTATCCATGCGTCTATGTCCATCCAGCTGTCGCGAGAATCATTCCGTTCCGGGTCTTCGGGTTGCGAGGGAACCGTCGTGTCCGCGATGGCAGAGCCGATGATAGCGGCGATGTCTTCTATCGAGCTGATGTCGTACATCTCTTGTTTCTGACTTTCGTCAAATAGTTTAGCGGGGGGCGAGCAAGACGCGGCACAGGAGTCTGCGACCGACGCCGTGGTCTCCGCGAAAGGTTTAGTGTCAGGCGCGTCAAGGAAAGGTTTGACATCTTCCAAATCTGGCGGTTCAGCGTCCGCGGCGCACGTGGAAGAGGAGACGACGTCATGGTCGGCGCCGTAGCCGCTCTGGGTGGGATAGTTGTTGTTCTCTTCCGGAAGTCGTTGCGCGATAGCATGGAAGTGGTGTCCGGAGATGCCGTTGATGGACAGGTGTCCCGTGTAGCCGGTGAAGGGTGGGAGAGGCTTGAGCTCGGCGAGGGGGGGCGGGGCGAGCAGCGAGTCGAGCAGGTCGTGCGGGGGCGCGGGTGCCGCGTCCAGCTTGCCATCCAGCCAGCACGCGCCCAGCAGCAGCTCGTCGCCGCCGCACTTCATGCCGCGCCGCAGCGCCACGCCGCCGCCGCCGCCGCCGCCCAGCGACACCCCGCCGCCGCCATACTTGGACGCCGCCACCCTGCCGCGCTATCTGCAACAATACAGACAGGTACTATTTTAGTCACAAAGAAAATTTAAGAAAAAACATCCCATATCACGTGTGATGTTAATCAAATTCTGAATCAATCGATAAAATAATCATTAACTCGGACTCTTATACACGACACCTTTCAATAAATGTCGCGCAATTTTTACAGTAATTAAATTGTAAAACTTTACAAAAAACTCGCTGTCTTTTGTTAGACTTTTGAAATAAATGTATATTAGCTAACGCCAGTCTGTAAGTAAACACACCAAATTGTTGTACGGAGCGGCTGCGCAATCTAAGATATAGCTTAATAATTGTTTCCATTTTGCCGGCGCGCGCCGCTCCGCTTGACTAGGCAACGGTGCCTTATATACCAACACTTTTTTATTTCTGTTAATTTACAAGGCCTACAGACAGAACCTTATTTTATTGTTAAACGTTGGTGGATACTTAGATTTCCGTTAATTCACATATCCATATTTGAAGATGACTTAGGACCGCTAGCAAAGTCACCAAGCCATTATTCTTTTTTAATTGGTTCAGCCTACATAGTTACTTATTAATAAACCTGTAAAGTTGTATATCATAACTAGATATTTAATACACGTTAGAGCAGGCCATAACAAAGGAAATTGCCGATGGTTAGACAGATAGCTCGAGTGCGCTGCATTCAGCGATCTACTTATGTATACATGCGCAATTAACCGAGTTATTCGAGTTAGCTGACCGTATTGTTTCAAACTACGATACAAAACGACGAAATCGCGGTACGAAATGCTATTGCTTAGACAATACGGGCCAGGACAATAGTAAGTTTATATCGTTGATCATTTTATATACCTTTATATATTATTAAACTAGTTTCTTGTTGAAAATAAAAATAAACGAATATTTTTAACATCCTTCATACAAGTATTTTTGTAATAGAATCCAACTTAGCATATTAAATAGACGAAACTAACGAGTAGTGTGTAATTACAGCTTTTATTTTGGGATAACTTTTTTTATTTAAATCATTAACACATAATTTTCAAAAATTGTAAATACAAATTACCAGTTAGTTACCACTCGTTTCAACAAATAATAATCACTAAAACAAAGCCTTAAGTATTTTAAATACTCGTGACAGTTATTAAACTTTGAACCAGGGTGATTTCGACATTATGCGCTAAAAAGGCGCGACCGAACGGCAGCACGCACTCCATTGGCCAACGCGGGCACGCAACGCGCAACAGCCACCGCAAAAAAACACTATTAAAATATAGATTTGCTTCGGCTGCCAAGAGCGTGGCCTTGGCTAAGATTTTCGCAAATGGTGTAAATAAAAGGTTGATTGCTGGGGTCGACGGCCCGCGGCGGCCGCGCCGGCCAGCAGCCGGGTGGTGCAACAAACTTCAAAAAAATATATAAATTACAAGACTCCCGATTGCGCTCCGAACGTGACTGAAAAGGCGCGCGACAACCGATAGCTTTTGTTTGTAGATTTTTTCTAAGGCCCCTTTTGGATACGTTTTGCAAAACTTTACAGGCTTTTTGTAAGGTTGGATTGCAATTTTTGTTTTATAAATAATTCCGTGACGTGCCTATTGACTGTGGAAATCATAAGTCTTGCTAAAAAAATTATAAACTTTTATAGAATAAGTAAAAAGAAAAACATTTTTTTTAGATTGTTAATTACATAAATCAAGAGAAAAGGAATAAGGAATTAAAATATACAAAGCAAGAAGACACAGTATTGATAATTTGCACGGGTATGCCGAGTCACGATAGTATAATATGAAGTGCACCTGACTAGTCAGATGGTGCGGGTTTAAATACCGCTTGTGAAATAGTTTTTCAACACTTTTCTAAAAACTAAAATATATTATGAGAATCTGTAGAACTAATAGTAACTAGTAATTATTATATGACACTGGGATCTATTTTCCCTGTTCGATGATTTAATAAAAAGACTATGTTTTTAATGTTGTTACAGATGATTAAGGTTTGTGAAAACTACTACATATTTGTCATTCATGTTAGTAAAAAAAAAGGAAACAAAGAAAAAACATGTCTTTTGAACATATCGTGCGCGTAAATGGATAATGTACATTTTTCTGGTACATTGCTGCCTTATAAATTGTACTTGATCACGATAAGCAGTTCGTCTAAATAGGTATCGTTTGATCAAACTAAACTGTCATCGAAACATAATTGCGTTTGAATAGTGGAGGTGTGTTATATAATAAACTTTAATTATATTTTTGGAATCATCCTATTAAGAAAATAACACTTTTTTATATATTAGAAGAAGGCAAACGAGCAGGCGGGTCACCTGATAGGAGGCAATCACCAGCGCGCATAGACACCCGCAAGACCAGAGGAACCGCAGATGCGTTGCCGGCCTTTAAGGAAGGAATAGGCTCGTTTCTTGAAGACCCCTAAATCGTAATGTCCGGAAATACCGCCGCTGAGAGCTGGTTCCACAGCACTGTAGTTTGTGGTAAAAAACTACGTGAGAAACGCACAGTAGTAGACCGCCATCCATCAAGATGGTGTGAATGGAAAGACAGTCGATTACGTGTAGTGCGGTGAAGGAAATCAACGGCAGGGATCAAACCGAACAATTCCTCAGAGCACTCCCCATGATAAAGGCGATAAAATATACAGAGAGTCGCAACGTCTCTCCGAAGGGCCAGTGGATCGAGCCGACCAGAGGTTACCACGTCGTCGACAACTCGAGCAGCTCTGCATTGAATGCGGTCAAATGGTAGGAGTTGGTACTGGGGCGCTCTAGCCCAAAGATGGGAAGAGTATTCCATATGAGGCCTGACCTGTGCTTTGTAAAGCTGTAAGCGATGGGTCGGCGTGAAATACTGTCCCGCTCTATTGAGCACACCCATCTTTTTCGAAGCTAATTTAGCTTTACCTTCCAAATTGATATGCTATATGTATCTCAACGTCACGAAATGTTCATAAAAATATATATCCACAACACATAGAATCATACATACAAAGCATATACCTACATAACATACATATTAAATACATGAAACCATATTATAAAACATTAAACTTCATGCAGCTGAGTGTCGTAGAAAAGTTGAATACCACAAGCAAAGTAGTAAAGGAACACTTTGTAGCGGAATGACGAGTGCAGTAGTTGTCTCGTTACAATGGCTCGCTCTAAGGCTCATTCGCCGCGCTCTACTAAACAAGTCGGTGGAGCCAAAATCAGCATAGCTTCCAATTTTGTTTGTTAAATAATGAGGAAATTCATATTCCACTTCTAAATTAGTTTGACTCGAATTTTTTATTTCATAAAACTGGCTGTTCTGGTGACTATGTCCACGTGGACTTTTGCTTTTGAATTTTCATATTCCACAGAATCCACACAATCATCAAATTTTTTTAGAACCACATGTCTGTATTGGAATAGCATCTTTAATAATTTCGTAGATCCAACGGTTTCATTATTTAATAAGCCTCTTTTTAGCTTATTAGTTCATTATACTTAAACGGTCCTCTATTTCTAATTAGCCAATTAAAGTTGTGAGACTCCTTCCAAAAAACCTTTAAATCAGTTTTTAAAATTCATTTAAACATTTTATAAAATAGCTTGCTTATTTCTTAACTGATCTTTAATATTTGTAAAAATATTATGATCGGATGTTAATGACGGTAGTTGTTGACATTGAATGGGCGCCTTTGGCTTACAAAGTAAAAAGTGTTGAATAATTTCGGCGGGCTGGTTAGAACCACGATAGCTCAATTGGAAGAGCACCTGACCCGGAATGTCAGAAGGGTGCAGGTTCAAATCCTGCTCGTGGAAATTTTTTAACATTTGTGTTTTTGTAATTTGTTCGCAACAAAATTTGCTTTAAAAATCATTTTGAACATTTTATAAAATAGCTTGCTTATTTCTTAACTGATCTTTAATATTTGTAAAAATATTATGATCGGATGTTAATGACGGTAGTTGTTGACATTGAATGGGCGCCTTTGGCTTACAAAGTAAAAAGTGTTGAATAATTTCGGCGGGCTGGTTAGAACCACGATAGCTCAATTGGAAGAGCACCTGACCCGGAATGTCAGAAGGGTGCAGGTTCAAATCCTGCTCGTGGAAATTTTTTAACATTCATGGGAATCCATTTAAGTCTAAAGTATAAGCTATGTCGTCGTGCCTTAAAATCTCTCTCTGTGGCTTAAAAGATAAGCATGTAAATTTCTAGATGATCATGTAACTATTTCGTTTATACAAATACAACAAAAAAGCCCTCCGCTGCGTTTGAATATCGTGGCAGTCCCTTGAGGTCTCCTCTTACCAAATTCATTTGCTCTGCTCTAAAAATGGCGCCAGAATTAGCATTTCTTTGAGTTTTCGTGAAATTGTCACAGCCATTACACGCTCTGATGAGGCGGCCAGTGAAAGTTGTTATGATACAAATATATTTACGTTAAATTGTTCGATTTAACGCTTTTCTCTATAACCCTTCGTAGTGTTTTGTAGAACAAAATTTTTGTCGGTCTATTCACAAGCAAATTATTTTCTTACTTACTTTTCTTGCTGACCGATTTTTGTAACGCAAGAGTTATTACCATTAGTATGGTTAGCTTCGGACTTTTATTTAGCTGCTCTAAAATGTTTCTTAAAGTAAGAATATTTGTTTTATAACGGACAAACTTTTTTGTGTGTGGAAAACATAGGGATTCGAGTGTGCTGTCTCTAAAGAAACAAGATATAAAAAAGTTTTTCACCTGGCAAAAAACTCGTAAGTACGACTAATAAGTCACTGATTCAAATGTTAAAGAAATATAAATAAAGTAAACAGTTTGTTTGTTGATGTAAAATTATTGAAGGATTTTTACAACACAAGTCGCAACGCAGAGGGATGCATCGTGCACCAGCCTCCTAATGATATTGTGTGTGCTTTGCAGTACCGTACAGTCACAGTATCCAGTAAATAGATTTATCATCTTGTAGCAATCTGTATGGTATAAAAAAAAGATTGTCATATAAGTTTTATAGATCTAACATGAACCCCGCAGGGGCTAAGATAATAGTAAAATAGTAATGATGCAATATTGATCTAACAAAACAAAAAACAAAATTTAAATATGGGTTATTATCAAATATAATTTTCAGCTTTTAATACGTATTTTTGTATGTAATTGTATGTAGTATCAGTGTATAAGCTTCTGTGGAAATATAGCATGGGCCAGGGGCCATAGCTTAGTAATATGCGAAAATAAATCTTGTGTCAAAATTGTAACCTCAGCTCACCATACCCAGCCAGCCAGTCAGTCCTCTGACCGATAACATATTTGTTCCTTGCAGTATGAGCTATGACCTCAGCTAGACGCGTAGTCGTCACTAGCGTCACAAAATAAGGAGACTGTAGAAGGTAAGCTTCATAGAAACGCGCTCGAGCTATGCACATATAGGCAACCTCTCACGGATACAGAATCTCGCAACAACAGTGCTCGGACTGTTCCGAGATCCTTGTCTGTGCAAGGGATCTATGTGTGCGTTACTCGAGCACGGTATGTATACAGCCGATCACGTACGGGTACGGGTGGGTGGGATCGTCTCAGGACGCTGATCACGTCCTCTGTACGGCATTGACTTTTTTAGCGTTTGTTTTAAATTACGTCCGTGGTACGTGATTTGCGTGTAACCCCGGTGTAATGAATAAAAAAAATATATAGATGTATTAAAAAGAGTTTTTATTTTATAAATCTTACAATATCGGCAAAAATTGCCGGCGTACCAGGCCAGGAAAGGCGCTCTTTAAAATAGTCGGCTGTTAAACCTTCTGTAGTCTCATTATTTAGTGGTAGTGTCGTCACGTGAGGCTAACGACACAAGACGGCTCGCGTTCAAGGGCGCCGCGTAGCTGCCGAGGCACGCGTTATCACTCTCATTAGCGGCTCCATTGATAAGGCTGTCAGGTGTTCTGTGCGAACGTTTATAAGTAGAGTTCACGATCAATTGAGATGGATTAGTTTATTTTTTGTTTCTTAATTTTTGTACTATTGCGTTCGTTGTTTTTCAAAATTATTGTACTTTGTCGAATGTAACGCAAATTAACTTTTTAACATTATAATTTTGACATTAATATTTTTTGTTTCACCGTTTACATTTTTTCGTTATTCTTTCTGTTTGTTTCAGTTATTTTTGATATGTCAATCAAATTAAGTCAATGAAATATATTTATTACTATTTTCCACAATTCCAGATGAAGATATTGAGTTCCGTTATAATATTTTAACATGGGACATAGAGACATGGGGCCCACGATATTTTGCAATCCAATTCAACTCCTCTTTTTGATTAACAGAAATATTGAAATATTCCAACAGCTTTCATCTTTCAGTATCCTCAATAAATGAAAAGTATTGTTACACTTGTTGAAAACGATAACTGAATTTAAGATTAATTAATCAGAAATTCAGTTATCGAAAAATTAAAGCAATAATAACGCCCAGCCTTGAGGTAGGTTTAAAACTGGACTGTCTAAGTAATCGTCAAACAGAAGCGGACATTGCTATTGTCGTGAATCAGCACCGTGAAAAACGAAAACCAGATCGGTCGCCACACGACATTCGACCGTAAGCCAGTAGGTCAAGGTTGGAATTGTGCTGCGCACGCGGCGTCGCTTACGACCTGCCTGCGCCGGAGTCGGCTTTACGCCACTGACACACTTCCGTGGGTGTACCGTTAGCCGGCCCTGTTTCGCTTATAGCCATCTCTTTCACTCTCGTTGGTATAGTCGTCCCGCTCTGCGCGCGACAAAATTTCGATGCGGGCTGTATCTGTATTTAGGGTTGCCAAACTAAATCTTTTGTCCTAATTATGAAAATACCAAATAAAAATATTAAAAAAAATAACAAAAAAAACTTTTGTTTTGTTTTTACGTAAGTAAGAGTAGGTTTAAACGGTGTAAAGATACTTAAAATGATTGATTATTAAAAATATTCAAATTGTATTATAATATTTTTAGTTATAAGTATGTAAAAGTTATACACCTCGTTACTTATATAAAAAAAGATTTTGAAATTGAATAAAACAGTTTTTTTCTGTAGTAGGTATCATTTTTCATTTAAGCGTACCGAAGCTCTAAACATTTTTCCTCAAGTTGACAACCATGGCACTGTGTGTGGGTTGTCCTAAAAATTAAGTTCGTGATACGATTTTTTCCGTCGTGGTGGGGCTGGGGTGGTTAGTGGGTCGGGCGTGGTTTATGGCGCCGGTAATTGGTGATAGTTCGGCGAACATTTCATTAGTTCTACAATAGTTTTTCGCTGATTCCAAGACGATACTGTAAGTCACCTCACTTTAGGTAATGCATACGTATATAAAAGCCGCTTCTTGAAGGACGTAAAACGGCTTTTACAGGGTCGGCAACTGCTTACCATAAGATGTGGTAAGGTAACTGGTTACTTAGTGCTATACAAAAAAAGGCTAGAAATATTTTCGGTTATTATTAATTATGTAATGAGATTTTTAAAATAATATATGTTAGGTAAAGTGTCAGTGTTACATTAAAAAAAACTATATCGTCGCTATAGAATGATAATCTCGTATGTCCAGATATCCAAACTTTACAGGAAACGAAAAAAATGGCTCATTTCGTCATTGTTTAAAATATTGTTATGTGCTTTTGTCGAATGTTTTGAATGATAAAAAGGCCCGAATTATGTTATTAACCAATGCCTTACATAACTGGATTATACCAGTTAAATGACTTAAGAGGTTTTCTGTTTTTATATGTACATAATTACGAGGTTTTCAAAAGTAAAGAAACTCATGTAGGCTGAAAAAAGTATGTTTAATGAACACACATAGTCATTATATTGGGTACACTGTTTTGCGGTATTATAAAATACGTGGTTTCCATTTAATTTTTACAAAAATAAAAAAATATACTTTTTTGACATACAAGGTTATCATTCCACAGCGACGATATGTATATCCATTATTTAGTTTTGCCAAAACTTACTTTTTTACACGTACATCAAGTTCGGCCGGAATGGCAAGTAAACCATGTTGGTAATAATTCGAGAGACACAACTACAGTTCGCTTCTATCCTTTGACCGACATAATAACATTCACTGTTGTTGTATAGTATTTTAGAATGCAATGCAACAATATTAAGGTGGGTAATATAAAACGTAGCTTGGTAACAAGACCATTAACCCCAAACGCGATAAAAAAACGCCTAAACACAAAGCAGTACTAAAAATAAGTTTAAGGTCGCATGCATAACCGTAAAGTCGGTCTAACTAATCCTTAATATTTAACAAGAGTATTGTTTGCCCGACGTTTGGTCCTTGCGCCTAATTGCCTAATATAAAACTGTTTGTCGGTCCGTCGTCGGTACCGTTACGGGCGCAACGGGTTTTTTTGGGAGTGGTGCCGGCCGGTATGCTGCGGCGCGGAAGCCTTCGCTGTGGGAAAACAATCGACCGACTGCCTTCCACTGCACTTGACAAGGCATGCTCTTAAATTGAGTGTGACGCTGGTTTCAATGGCGTCGCATATTTGCTATATATAGTTATATATTAAAGTTAGTTAGTTAGTTAGTTGTTTATCTAAAGTTAGTTAAACATTATGGAGGTATTAATGTTGCCAAGTTATTTAAAAAGGTTTTATGTTTACTAGGTTAAGTAAACTTAATAAAAAAAAATAATGCAGAAATAAGAGATGTAGCGTTTTACTGAGATGTAGATTAAATTAAATTTTAGTTTATTATTATTTGAACTTAATTTTTTATCTTTATTTATTTGTACATGAGGGTTTTGTTAGAAAACATGTCACCCTCATAGTTTTTAACATTATTAAATATATCCTAATCATATTTGTACAATTAGTTATTAGAAATATTTATCTATTCCTTATAGCTAATTGTATAGTAACTTAGCCTCGTCTGAATTTGGTCTCATTAATATGCAATTACAGGATCCAATGTCATATTTTTGTATACATAATTTTTGTCTCAATGTCTCCGTCCTGGAACATTCCATGATAATGTGGTATACGTCTTCCACTACATTAAGACTACAATTTGGAGATTCGACCTTTTTCATCATATAGCCAAAACTATTCAAGGGAATATGACCTGATAACCTGTAACCTTAAGGCAGTTACCTATATCCTAATTTCTAGTGAGTTCAGTATTGCCCTCATACCAAAAAAAACAAGGAAGTGACGGCTGTATCATTATTTTTATACCATATTACTTTAGTGCGGGATCTTTCATCGAAATATTCCGACCATGCTTTAAAACAATTTTTTTTTACTTGATGAAGAACATTTGTATGTAAGGGTAAACAGTGATAAATATCAGCTTCAGTAGCAGCTTGTTTTGTCAGACGATCGACTTCCTCGTTTCCCGGAACACCCACGTGTGACGGAACCCACTGTATTACTACATGTTTATTTACTATCTTAAGTTTATTAATAACATCTATTATTTGATTGAGGAGCTCGATGGCGCAGTGGTTAACGCGCCCGGTCTGCGAGAGCTGAGGTTAACTTTCGCAAAGGCCGGTCATCGGATGGGTGACCAAAAATTTATCATCTCGAGCTCCTCCGTGCTTCGGAAGGCACGTAAAGCCGTTGGTCCCGGCTGCATTAGCAGTCGTTAACAACCACCAATCCGCACTGGGCCCGCGTGGTGGTTTATGGCCCGTTCTCCCTATCCATCCATAGGGAAGGCTCGTGCCCCAGCAGTGGGGACATAAAATGAGCTGATGATGATGATGATGATCTATTATTATATATCCTAATGGAAAACCTCTAGAATGAAAAGTACATCGAGCTATGTGTTGAATGGCACTTTTAGAATCAGACAGAATTACAAATGTATTATGACTAAGACTTTCAATATAGGACAGAGCTTCGACTCTGAGCTTAACAAATTCGCCAGTTTGCCAATCTAAACCAAACTGCTTGAATTGAATTGAATCTTTGGAACCGTCTGTGAAAATTTTATAATATTCAGAATATATATTATGTAACATTGAGTTACAGCTTGACTGCAGTTCTACGCTGTTGTATTGATGTTTTGCGCCAGCTACACCTTTAATATTATCCTTTAAATTATCGGTTATCCACATTATTAATCCACGTATTTAAAGAAAATATTTCTAATTGATTAATTACTACTGTGTATAGGAATTGATTTA
This sequence comes from Eudonia mercurella, assembly GCA_963082485.1. Lineage (NCBI taxonomy): Eukaryota > Metazoa > Arthropoda > Insecta > Lepidoptera > Crambidae > Eudonia > Eudonia mercurella. The sequence continues at coordinate 327,912 of OY720025.1, read as the reverse complement.
TACGTCTCATGTGTTGTTAATAGCAATGGTTTTTTTTAGGTGCCAATAGGTGTTACTACTTTGTTCAGAGGGATCATCAAGACATTCTAACACGGAATCACCGATAAATGATTTATTTTTAAGCCAAAATTTACCAGCTAAATATTGTCGTTTTGTTGCAGATTTAATTCCGATTGCATAACATGGATGAGGGTACTTTTAACGAATCCTCCAATAATGCTAAGGCATATATTTTACATTCTATCTAATTTTGTTAATTGTGATTCGCAGCTATTTCCGTATAAAAACAAGCATAATCGAGTCTAATGCGTACAATACAAATATAAAGGTGTCTCAAATGAGTAGGGTGAACTCCCCATCCTGAACCTGTTAGAAAACACTTTTGTAAAGCTTCGAACCTTTTCATTAATTCCATTTATATGTTTGCCCCATCTTAGATTTCGATCAGAATGTCAGAATACTGAAATGTCCGGATTTTTGTGAGAGAGATGTTGAACCAATTGATCTTGTTTACTGCTTTTGACGATATTGAAAATATCATCTACATATTTTTTCCAAAGTCAAATGGTCTTTTGACCTTCTCTTCAAAGTGTTCCACCCAGATATTGGCAAGTACCCGCTACCTCACATTACCACCCTCGACTGTTGCAATCCGTGATGACGTCACTAAAGAACAGAGCTTTTGACCTCTGTGACCCTGAACATTTGGAGCGTGAGCTGGATCATGTTCAGGAGGTACTCAAGAAAAACGGATAACGAGTCATATATACATAGTATATATACATAGTCATATATACTCCTTATCGACGATATTTACTCCTGGCATAAAGGTGAACAACATCGTGGGCACTTCGAAAGATGTCTTGCCACTTCAAACACCAGGCGTATACAAGATAGACTGCAGCTGTGGTAGTTCCTATAAAGGCCAAACAAAGCGGACTATACATGAGTGGGTCAAAGAAAACATCGCAGCTATAAAGAAGAGGCAGTCTAATAAATCAGCGATTGCAAAACATCTAAGTAGATGTTCAAGTTCTGTCAAGTGAACGAGGCACAAATCACTGGATTGAATTTTACCGTACGCAAGTCCTCTTCTCAGATCGCCACTTTTATTCAAGAGTAGTGCGTGAAGCGCTTGAAATAAAGAAGCACCCTAATAATTTCAATCAGGAAGACAGTCACATACTGTCTTCAGCGTGGAATTCACTGTTTGCATAAAAACAACCTCGTTTTTCTTCGCAGTCGGTAAAAAACCAGAATTAGGCTTGTATACGTACGTAATATGGGACACCGTTAGTGTTGTGTGTGGCGGTAGTTGGGAAAATAATGTGACGGTGGATGAAGGTCACGCAAACGGAGGCGCAACATCGCGACAGCAGTCAGCTCGTGACCACGGCCGTTGTAACTCGGTTGAAACGTCGGGTATAAAGAAGGTATGAAACCTTTTATACTAATTAGTTTGCGTTAATCCCCGTTTAACCCGTTAAAACCCAGTTTTTCTTTGTTAACTTTAAGTCGTTATTTAACACTTAGCCAGGTTTCGCTAACAACAGCTGCGTGAAATTTATTATGATGCTTTCGAAGAGCTTCTAGCTCTTAGCCATTAATAAAACTAAGTAAAAATTTAATTGTTGACCAATCAGATACATGTTTCACCACTACAAGTATGAATTATTCAATGCATAGTTTAATACATATTGAATTTTTTGTTGTATGCCTAAATTTTTCATAAATAAAACTGACTTTAAACGCGATAATAGTTCCTCAAAGGGCTCCTCTTCTTCTTTCTGATGATTGTTATCCTCATCATTATCATGAAGACACTCGTCACTTTCATATTGCACTGGTGTTTCAAATAAGCTGCTCCACTCGAATTGGTCTGCCGCACTTGGATCTCGGTAACCCTTTCTTTTCCTGGACTGCTTAGCGAATGACTTCTTAGTGTTGCCTTTAGCTTTCCTTTGCACCACATTATTCTTCACCTCCGTGTGTGATAGTTCGGCCACATCCTTTGTATAAGCATCGCGCAAATTTTGTGTAAGTGACGAGGATTCTATCTCACTGTTTTGGTTTAGCGGTTGGTAAGGCCCATAGCTAATATTTTTAATTTTCGTTGGGGACGGTGTAACATATCATATGTAACATATCCAATGCCTTTCTATATGTATAAGCAAATTCAGACATCAATTCTCTCAGTTTTCTTTCTTTAATATATACTGGGCATACCTTAGCAAAAGATGGGTGACTGCCAGAACAGTTTACACATTTAAATGACGTGGTTCCACAAGTCTTATCTTCTCCAGTGCATTTTGGACATACCACCTTTTTGTTTGGGCAGAACTTATTCAATTAATATTGTATATAACTGTCAGTTATAATTATTTTTTAAATTAATTGATACTTTTATGTTCGGATAGATAAAGATACGATAGCATAGGTAGTGCACATGACACGGCATGTCAGCTGGTGCGTGTTTAAATCTTGCTCGTGGATTTTAATCTAAATATTTATTAATACTAAAATATTTTACATTTAGCAATCAATAAGGGAAAGGCTGACGAATAGTTCAGAGTTGTTAATGTAACTACCATTTTTATTTGAAATTCAATGCAAATTAGTCCGTTCAGCATTTTATTCTAATTACAATACAATACTAACAGTTTTTTGTTTTGCTAAATGTCCAGCAGGCCTGGCATGGTTTTATTACTTTTCTGTTATCATCATATTAGAATGCAAATAGGCTACCTAGAAGATACGGCATCATTAGCATCACAAGCAAAGTGGTAAACAATGTGCCGGTATTTTTTTACTACAACAAAGGCGTAAGAAAAATATTATTTGTATAATTATTTTCGTTTGCATCTCCAATTGCAAAGGGTACAATGAGGCTGTTTTTATATTTGTGTGCATGTTGCCAGTGTTATGTAAATATGTTTTACGACTTCGAACGAAATACCATTTTTCTTTATGAAGCAACTCACGTAGTCAAGCGCTGTACCTATTGTCTAAATAATTTATCGCAAAGATACGGACTGCAATATTTTATTTGTTATGTTTTTGCAATCGCTTTAATTTTTTTTTTTTTATTTTTTTTATTTATTACTCAAATAACAATAAATATTAATTTATCTTGATTTTATAAGTAAAATCAATCAATTATAATAATCCTACATAGTAATGCACGATTTAGGAAATCGGATGCTAAAAATAGACAAATAAAATCACTTTTAATCCTAAACTTAAAATTTGCAACACAAACCTTTCAATGTTACTGTAACACGAATCGTTTATATCAGGGATGCACAGACTGCGGTCCGCGGGCCGCATGCGGCCCGCCGGTCGAATACTGGTGGCCCGCCGACAGCAAAAATAATACTCTCGTACATTCGAAAATATTGAGTTCTATTCCAGAATAATTACCTATACTTCTGGTGGCCCACCATCAGTTCATAATTTGCCCGAGTGGCCCCTAGTCTTAATAAGTCTGTGCATCCATGGTTTATATAATACGACTATAAACAAGTTTTATTCTATTACACGAGTTCAACAACCATACAACACCGAGTCCAGTTCAGAAAAAATAGCAACCCGAGAACTCGGAACCGTAGTAAGGTAAGGACCAAGGGCCGGGGTCGTTGGCCCTGGTTTCGGGATGGGATCTGTTTACAGTTAGCGGGCGACGGACGGCCGGCCGGGCGATCGACCTCACTCGGCCTTGGGCGCTAGCCTGGAGCCGTGACGTAACGCCACACCGGGTACTTCACCTGCCTGAGTGACCTGAGTCCTGTGTAGGTGAATTCATTGCGGGCTAGACAACGTATAAGTAGTGTAAACTTGTTACTGATGCTACGTTGTTTTCCCGCAGCAATAGTAGATTTCACGTCTTGATTCCATTTTCACTTAACATCAAGTGGAGTGGAGTAATTTGCAGAATTTATTTTCTTTTTCCTACAAAATTGGGTCCTTCAATCGATTAACCGTGGCCAATTTTTGGTTGCTATCAAAGAATATTGGTAAATCATTTCCTTGTCGTTCTACCATAATGTGAAATGCTCTGCCAGCACACGTATTCCATCCTTCCAACAATAATGAGTCCTCTAGACGAGGTGTGAAGAAGCAACTTGCGGGTCGACGAGGTGACGACGGCTGGTGGGGCACAACCCTGCTCCGACAGCTGTCTCTCTGCTTCTGCTTAACATTAAGGGTGCGCCGTCCGTAAGTGACAAATGTCATATATTTTATTTGAAATGTCTTCGTCCATATTTATTTGATGCCGCACAGTCATACTCTTTTTGTATGGGGAATTTCACGCGTTAATTTGAAAAATAACAATTTAAATAAACGCTTGATAAATCGAAAATGTGAGACGGACGATTTGTAGTTTAGCCATTAGTGATTGTTTAGACAAAATCAAAGGTACAATAATCTAGATTAACTATAAGAAATCAACTAAACGCCGCCACTCGTTTTCATGATTTTTGCCAAACTTTAAATGATATTGTAGAAAAAACTATAGTGTGTTATGAATTTATGGATCGGGCTAATTGTAAACACGTTCCTTTTGATACTATATATATATATTTTGTTTATGTAATACGATAGTATTTTCAATTATATCAACTTAACCGTGACTGCACTTTTGGCATTTTTTGCTCTGCGCACCCTTAAGCCGAGCGGAGTCATTTGCCAACTCATTTTAAAAAAAAATTAAGTGGCTGTGGCGTTATCGGACTAGCAAGTTTTATTTGAGGATTAAAAAATGCCATAAATCTTTTTGTTGCGAGTACGTATTTTAATTTAGTCTAAGTAAAATTTGCTACATAAGCCATGGATAATGTCGCGATAATGCTTATTCAGTAATGGCAGGGTGAGCGACCTCACTCCGGCCTTGGAGGCGCTCCCGCGCATAATGAGTGAGGGCACGCGTGTGACGTAACGGGCGCGCTTACCTTACTCCGGTAAGGTATACACCTTCTATACAGAAGTTATTATACGAACCAAAGGTCTTGTAACAGTAATTTTATATCACTAATTTTCAAATCAGTCGAGTTATGGACGTTTGCAACACCAGAGACTCACGCTTTGCTGTCTCTGCAAAAACCTCTTCACGCCATTTTTGAAGAAACCTATGCTGTTGTTCTCTGAGAATACTACTTTGAATAGTTAGGAAAGAACAAGACACCCCTGACACATATATTCACATTGTCCAAGTCGTTCTCAGCACGTTTATGTTTATATAGCATAATGTATTCTAAAAAGATAAATATCAAGACCTAATATGCCTGCAGTTATAATACTATATTATAATACTATATTCGGTATTATTCAAAATACTGCATATTTATCAACCCACAAACAGACGCAGTCGGTCAAAAAAAAAAGAAAGCGAAAAAATATTAACATCAAACATAATTAAATGTCAGCTTCATTTTGTTGGTAACAATTTGTAAATGTATCGTGTTGTATTAATTTTACTAGGTATTCAGTAATAACTTTACACATCGACTGCCAACCGACAGCTGTTCAACGATATCGAAATTGTAAAATAAAAATGACAAGTGAACATTTATAACATTAACCACATACATTCTACCGACGTTTACACCCAACCTATTAGCGATGTGCAATTGGAAGAAAGTTTTAAAAAGTTGAGCTGCGGACTAATTAAGACTTAATACTAGCTTAATGAGGGAACAAGTGACGGTGCATGGGACAGTGCGGTCCACGCGACGCACACATCGAAGGCTGTGTCCGTGAACTTGCGGCGGCGCGTGAGTAACATCTGACGGCCTAGTGTGAGTTATTTTTGACATTCGATCACGTTAACGAAAACGAGTATTTGTATAGAAAAACTCTTCTCGTTTGTCGCCAGGAGGCGCTGCTAAAATGCCATACTAATTTTCGTTTTCGTTAACGTAATCGAATTGATACGCATAGTAAACAAAACACACATTATGCACCCAGGTGGGTGGTTAGCCTGATCCTTACATGCGCTTTCATAAGGTCGAAAATACTTAGCGCCCGCGACGATTGTGACCGCTTAAAAACTAACAGAATCTTAAACTAAAAAAAAAAAATTGTTTTAGTTATCAAAATACGCAGCTACTAAATTACGAATATTGATGTTATGAATGTATTTGAGTGGTTTCCAAGCATATAAATTAAGTAATTTCGTTGTAATTTCAACAATAGTGTTTTTTATAGATGTTCTCGAAAATGGTTATGATCGAGTTAAAATTATACGATCGTGTATGTGAGCAAGCAAATTAAAGATACAGACATTAATTTACTTACATAAATATTTCAGATTCGTTAGTCATATTATAGTCTTAAACTATTCGATATTTGGTGCATTTTTCAGTGTGTCGCCTTAAAGCAATATTGTAGCAGTGTTGTTGCACTTGTGAAAACGAGACGCGTGTTGCGGCGGGCGCATTACAGTAATACTTCTTTCTAAGCTCATGGTAAGGCAATCCTGGCAACTCGCTATTGTCGTGAGGACAGTGAAAAGAAGGATAAAAAAGCTTATATTTGTAAATACATATTTTAGAAAGCGTTAAAGCGATACGATTGCTTAGTAGAAAGTTAGTCACTGTATTATAATTAATAAGAAATAATTTTCTTCAATGTTATTGTTTAATTATTCATCTATCGATCTTTTTATATATCATCCGAATGATAGCTGTTTTATTAATCAAGGCTATCAGTCCCACTGTCCATATTTGTTTACGTTGTGTATCGGTGACGTATGTGTGAGTGACGCACGCGCCACGCCGCGCCGCTAGACCGCCGGCCGTGACGTAGTGACACTCCCGCGCAGCCTTATGGTTGTATTCCTTTTATATGTTCTTTTAGTTGTATTGGCGCCCTCGGTCGATGACCGGCGACGGCTCGCATGGGGTGTGGGTGTTGTTTCTGGATCAACGGCAGGATCACCGCTGTCGATTGATTGTTTACAAACAAGGATGACGTATTGAGACTTTGAAACAAACGTCATTTTATTTTGATATATTTTTTGTAGTTTAGAACAAATTTTTCAATATGTTTACTTTAATAACAATGGTTAATTATTAGTTGAAGAATGAAAATAAATTAAACTAGTTATATTTTTCAATAACTACATAATTATTCACAAGACAGTATCGTTCTCCATATTCGCTTACGCTTCTATAAGTTACACGCTATTGTTAGAGTTCATTAATATTTATTTTGTTGTACAGCAGTTATGGGTATATTGTTAAAACGCATAACAAACAGAGAGGTAAGTCGAGTGCCGGGCCGGCAACCTGATCCGCAGGTTCGCAGGGCGGCGGCGCCGGGGTACAGTTAGCTATTGTTCGGCCGACATCACTTGATCCTAAGGAAGTAAATCACGGCACTGATGCGGCCATGTTGATTGACTCTAGGTCTAACAAGCCATTGTGCTTTTGACCAATTACCATTTAGTATTTGGCGAAATCAGCTAAAGTATGTCCAGCTGTATCAAGTTGATTGTTGGTTTAAACATATTTAAATTACTAATAGGTATAAGTTAGGTACTTATAAAAAAGTTGTCCTTTAAGTACACCCAAGCTTGTGTACATCCCACGGGGAAAAGGTCTCGATCATTTAAATGACCCACCGCCACCGGTGACCTAAACACCCAACACAGATATAAATAAAGCTAAAGTTCATCACACGTTTGCAGCTTTTGAAAAAGATCGCTAAGCGTTATTCCAAATCAGACTTCGTTAAGATGCTTTATTCCTACTTGTATAAAAGTAAAACTTATTTTTCTTTTATTATCGTGATTCTGGTAAGCCCAAAGCATGTACAAATTATAAATTACAGTCTTTACAGAATTAATTAAGTCGTGCAACCACCGATAAATTTTAAGGGCCCTCTTTCTGAGTTCATCCAATACTTACTGTTATTATTTTCATTCGTATTGGACTCGTAACTACATTGAACACAACACTTAATGCATTGCAATAAGAGCTATATTTGTAATACGCGTCTAAAGGTTGATATGTCATTGACTTTACCTCGCAGGTGCAGATTCGATGACAGGTCTTTAATTGTTCGAAAAAATATATTTTTCTTTATATTAGAGTTTTTAACCTTTTGTTGTTATAAGGAGCATTAAGCAGTAAATGTATTTATGTTACTAAGGATCCAAGAAATAAATAATTATGTATGTTTATTAAGCCAATACCCATACTTTTGTTCAGCGTTAGGACCGTAAAGGCAACTTTTTTTACTTTATATATTTTCTCTCCCATCAAAAAACGACCCGTTAACCCGACCTAAGGTCCTGTCTTTTGTATTGACACGATTTTCCTATCTCCTCAGTCTACTTGAATGCCTCAGACAATTTAGTAAGGTGATAAGTCACGCTGACGTGATGCCCCTAGAAAACCTTTGGGTTGGATGGTCACCACGGCTTGAGGAACGATAAGTACATATTTTTATTGGCATTAAATCCGGTTAAACTTTCAAGAATAAAGACGGCAAATAGCATTTTTTTCTTAATAAAATTACTGCAATCCTTTTTGGACACATTTAGTTTATTTGTACAATTTTGTATTTGTATAATAGACAAAATGTTCTTCATAAAATCTTTTTATTTAAGTTTCATTTACTTTGCCTCGGATCGCCTCGTGGCCGAGTGGCAAAGCGCTTGGCCCGGTATCCAAAAGTCCTGGGTTCAATTCCCAGGTGTGTTTTGGAGTTTTCGATTCATAGCCCGGGTTTGTGATCCCCAACCCGCATTCGCCATTACCCATCAATTGTAGTGATGACTTGATTTCAATGATGGAGGCCTTTGCCCAACAGTGGGACAGTATAAAAGATAAAATTTTACTAGAAAAAATCAACCATCCACGACCCACGACCTTTGGATTTGAGTTCGATTCCGACTCGAGCTTCCTGAGGCTGGCTGATTTTTTCAATTTTTTTCTTGTAACTAACTATAAATATTGTTGAAATGAAATGAAACGATTATTTACTTACGCAAAACAAAGTACATTTTAGCTGGTGGTAATTTTATAATTTTGAACGTATGTTTTGTCAAACGCAGGGCATGTCAATGTCAAATTACATCAACTTAAAATAAAATTAATACAATAATAATTGTGACAAGAAATACAATAAGAATTAGACAAACTGATAAATTTTATGACATAATTGTTCGAAATCGAAATATTCTATAATTGTATAAAAACATTTATCTGTTTTTTAGCCATATGCTTAACTTTTTTCTAAATATAGGGAAACTAAGCTCCTTTTACTGACTGTGGTAACTTATTATAAATTTGTATACAGCTTGATAACAATTCCTCTTATAGTATTGTGTATGCATATTGGGCAACATCAGCTTATAGCTTATAGCAGTGTCTCGCTATTCTGCAGGTCGTATCGATCGTATTTTTAAATTTAAAAATATAAGGGTGCATCTTAACAAGATACAGCATTCCAATATATACATAGAGGGAAGTGTAAGCAAATTGAGTTTTGCAAATAACTACCTGCATGATGTCATTGGCGGGACGTCACATATAGCCCGGATGCATTGTTTCTGCGATATAAAAGCTTTGTTTATGTCCGTGGAGTTTCCCCCTAGGAGTATACCATACTTAAGATTGGATGCGACATATCCGTGATAGGCCATTAAAGCTACGTATTGGTTTACTTGGATATTTTACCGCCACAATGCATACGCAAATCTATTTATCTTTTTACACATATTTTTCACATGATATTTCCATGAGCATGGATTGTCAATCTCTATTCCTAAAAAAGTAAGTGACTTTGATGCCATAATAGGTATATCATTTATGAGTACAGTTAAATTATTTAATTTTGGTTTGGTGTTATAAAAGTTTATGTATTTAGTTTTATTTATGTTTACATGTACATAAATTTTTGTTTTTGAGCCAATTTGAAATATTATTTATAGTAACATTAATGTCGTCATTATAATTGAAGTTAGTTTTTCTAGTACAACAACAACAACTGGTACATCGTCAGCGAGTACATTGGGTAAATCATTTATATAAATAATAAAAAGCAATGGTCTCAGGATTGTATCTTGTGGGACACCTACATTATTTACAGCAAGTGTCGAGCTGAATGATATTTCTTCTTTATTTTGATTGATGTTTTGAATTTCTACGTATTGAAGCCGATTTCGAAGATATGATTCCAACCAATTTAATGTTACTCCTCTCAAGCCATACTTTTCACATTTGTTTGTTTATAAGAATGTCATGTGAGACAAAGTCAAATGCTTTGCTCATATCAAAGAAAACGGCTGTTGTCTCTATGTTTCTGTCAATGTTCTCAGTCACAGTCTTTATTTTAAATGCTGCCAGCGCAGTGGATTTGCCTTTGCAGAAGCCATTTTGTTCGTGTTGAAGAACATTTTGTTTTTCCAAGAAATCACAAACTCTCGTATGCATTTGCTTTTTCAAACACTTTAGCCAATACGGGTATTAATGCGATTGGTCTATAATTATTTAATACGTCTGTATCGCCTTGTTTGTAGATAGGTTTTATAATCGATACCTTTAATATTTTTGGAAATATAAATATAAATGTTGTAACTATAAGTCTTGTAATGTCTTGTAATAACTTGTAACTATAAGTCTTGTAATATCAAAATAATATAGAAAGTAAATAGTCTGTTTACCTACTAAGTAAGTACTTACTGCATATTTTTGTAAATTTTGATATGAGACTTTGCAGTTATCGTGGTGCGATACGTAAACCGGATTACAGCTGCATACAACCGGCGCGAGTGCGTCGCGATTTTCGTAAACATTACGAATGTGTAACACAACTTTTACTTGACAAATAGAAAACTTGTTAGATGCACCGCCATCCTTATTACTATTTAGAAGAGAGTTGCAAATCGCTCAGTACTAGTTCTGCTTTGTCATGAGATGACAACTTTTACATTTTGCGTATACTCGCTAATACGATCACCTATCGTCTACTTTTCACTGTTTTGTTTGACTGTTGATATTTTTTGTAGCAGGCCAAAGATTAAGGTATCATTCATTCATGATAGAAGCCAAATGTGAATATCAATAAACTCTTTCATTTACGCGTACGTTTTCGTAGTCAGGTACTTGTACTATTATTTATTCTGTGGTCAGGTTCGCAACTTTGTATATAGCAATAACGGCTTTTAGATGTTATTTTGGTTGGTTTACATACAATCTGAGTTCATGAATATTAGCATATTATGGCATAACAGGTTCATCATAAAGTTTTTTTTTGCATAATTTTAATCAACAGTTACACATCGGCGTAACATCATTATTTTTACTTTTTATATTTTTGTGGACCATAACTTTAGAAAGCATCTAATATTTAAAAGTGTATATTTCTTAGTTATATTCTTTTCTTACTTATCTAATAGTAACTTGATCTAAAGTACAAAACACATAAGGTATGAAATCTTAAACTTTATTTTGATTTTAGACCAATGATTTTTGCTATGATTGTTATACGCCTGCCACGTAACTGACTTTAAGCTACCAATTTTTCCAATGCGATTTTTTATCTACATATATTGTCTAAAAAACGTTGAATAAATTGAAAACCTTATTAAGGAAGTAATGTTAAAAGAGACTTAATATACGTGCAATCATTAATTATTAATCGTGGTGCGTGATGGAGGAACATAGAAAAGACATCAACGCGCCACACTCACTCCCCTCGAAAGCTGTCGCTGCGGCGGCGGCGCGGCATACGAAAGTTGATGGCTTCAGTCGTAAACTACTGTATTGACTATATACTATGCCTATCACTTATACGAGTATATCGTAAACAAACGATTATTATCAGGCCAGACAAGGTTAATAAAAGTAAAACTATGTTATATTTAATGTTTACTTAAAGTCTTTGCTATGACACACTCGATATTTTGTTAACGAATGCATATAAAGGTTGCAAGATAATTCTTAGGTCTGATTTTTGAATGCGCAGATAAGTTTTATCCAACGAATAACATTGTCATTGTGACATATTTTCTAAAGAGAATCTGTCAATATGTCAAAACTATTCAATGAATAAGCTTTTACTGACAATTGAAAAATTTGCCTTTAGAATTATAAAATACTAAGAATAAATAATTAAATTGAAGTCTTGTCAGAATCAGTCTTAGTGGAGTCGTGTAATTAAATATTGATGAAAATGTCTCCGAACCGAGATATTCCTTATGAAGTCATTATTAACGTGAAATTAAGCTCTTTGTAAGTACTACTAAATACTAATAGCCTTTTAATTATCTTAATTAATTATTTTTAGATAAAATGTTCGCAACTGCCTGCCTACAATTAACTTGTATAATGACAATGTGACTAATCATTTAAATAGGTGGATATAATTCAAAACAAATTATTCCTAGTTTCCTTTCTACGAAGTTTTTTTAAATGTAAAATTAGTAATTGCGTTGAATTCCAAGAACACAACACATACGCGTATACACATTCTATTCAATTAAGACGTAAGTCAATTATGGATTTTACTAAGTTTGGTATCGGTAGTTGTATGTCCATTATTTTACAATTACAGGGTACTTACAATTCATATGTTATAAATTAAAACAGCCCGCGTTTCTGTGTAAATAATAATTAAATAGACTTTAATTGTGGGATAATTATGTCTGCCATATTAAAATGTAGTTTTATTTATCATTATTAACTATATTATTTCTGTAAAACTATTATATCTTTTCATTATATATATTATCATGAATTATTATACCATTAGCTACTTATGTAAAATTAATAGTAAAATAGGTTGAAACCCTATATATTATCTTATCCTGGCAACTATGGTTATATAAACATAGTTTATGAAAAATATTATTAGAATCAATTAAGAATGAAGATGATGATGATGGTGATGCTGGTCTGCATGATTTGTATGAGCAGAAAAAAGTTAATAATAATCCTCGTTTCCTTGAGTATATAACTTTCAGGAAAGCTTGTGCGTGTGCTAAGTCATTATTTATTAGTGAGAAAAAAAAAGGCCGATTACAAAATAAAAGTTACATGGAACTGTATAAACCGCGAAACCGGCAAAGTAAAGCCGCGTGATACCAAATTGTCTTTAAAGATAGGAGATAGCATTTTTAAATTGGGATGTTAAAGTTGCTAATGCCTTTGAACATTTTTTTACAAATATTGAAAAAAGGGATGCCCTGCAGTGGGACGATATAGGCTGAAAATAAAATTAATAATAATAATAATTCATATGTATGCTCCTAAACTCTTCATCAAATAGTGCAGAAGTCTTATTAAAAAAATATGTGCCCATGTGTAATGATAATCTTCAATTCAGTTATATTATTTGTAAAGATGTTCTTAAATCATTAAAATCTTTAAAAATGAAAAATATTTGTGACTATGGGACATTTCAACAAAAATTATTAGTAATATTCAGTCAGAGTCCATTGCGCCTTTTCTTGTAGTAATATTTAATAGTTGTATTGACAAAGGAGTTTTCCCCGATCTCATGAAGCAAAGCAAAGTCTTTCCACTTTTCAAATCCGGTAGTAAAGATGACTCAAGTAACTTTCAACTTATTTAAATTATACCAACGCTTAATAAAAATGTTGAAAAACTAATTTTAGATCAACTGAGTTTCCACTTCGCAAAGAACCGCCTTTTTCATAGTGAACAATATGGTTTTACAAGAGGAAGGTCTACTACGGATGCAGGTGTAACTCTGCTTAAACATATTTTTTAAGGCTTGGGAGGAATCGCAGAATGCTCTTGGAGTATTTTGCGATCCCTCGAAAGCTTTCGACTATGTTGAATATAATACCCTTTTGTTAAAGCTTAAGCACTATGGAGTGCACGCTGATGCCTTGAAATTGATTCAATCATATTTCAGCTGCAGAATCCAAAAGGTTACCGTGAATGGATCCATATCATTTGGATCTTTCGTGCTCTCCCATAAGCAAGGTTCCACAAGGGTCAATACTAGGTCCTTCTTATTATTAATTTATATTAACGATTTATCTTTCTTTGCAGAAAACTTCTGTAAAATTGTTTTGTTTGCTGATACATCTCTTATTTTTAAGATGGATCGAAATAAAAATAGTTTTGATGACGTAAACAACGATCTGAGCAATGTGCTTAAATAGTTTAACACAAACAATCTTCAATTAAACGCGAAGAAAACTAAATGTATAAATTTTACTCTTCCAAATGTTAAAAGCGTTGTTAGTATAATAAAATTAAACGATGAAGTTTTGGATCTTGTAGAATCAACGGTGTTCTTAGGTAATAACTTAGATTCAAATAACAGTGGAACCCTCATATTAGTACTCTTACGGGGAGGCTCAGTTCCGCTGCTGACTATTAGACAGCTTACGGATGAAAAAACGGCTCGATCAGTTTATTTTAGTTACTTCCATAGTGTTATGTCTTATGGAATCCTTCTGTGGGGTAAAGCTGCTGACATAGAAACCATTTTTATTTTACAGAAAAGAGCAGTAAGGCCTATATATAACCTACGAGCACGCGTGTCTCTTAAGGAGTAGTTTAAAGAAATTAATATTCAAACGGTCACAGTTTATTTATAACTGTATTCTATATGTGCGCCAAAACATTTTGTAGTAGATAAATAAAATAGCACTTCAATGGTAGGTGTTGTTGGTGGTTTATGTAAATAAGAGATACTCCAGCAACACTTAGCAATCCCACTGATTCATAAGACTACTCACGTATTCAGATGCAGTCAGTTCATCAGCTCACAGTTAAATCGGTTCTGTCGTCAGCTCCGTCTCGACATTTCGAGCTTGCAACTTTCTTAAGTGCGTGTGAAGCCGCGCCACATATAACATAGCAATATGTTGACGTTTATGCGTACTGCGACTTTCTTCTGCAACCGATGCACTTGCGCACGTCAAGCTCATTTGTGTGAGTGACTTGTAACATTAAGTTTAAGATAACTAACAGCTTTGGAATAATTAATTTAGTCTTAAAAATAAGTCTTTAAATATTAATTTTGTATATAACTTAGTAATTATATGACTGAGGATAGGCTAAGAGAGAGTTGATAAGCTTGTGCTGTCCACTTATACTATTTTATTTATTAATATTATTTATTAGATTAAGGTCAGGCCTTCTTATTTATTTTTATTAGACATAATTATGATTAATAAATATCAATCGTCATTAAATCTCGCTCCTAAATTAGAAATAGCATATAATTGGCAAGCGTCAATAAATCAAAAGAAGCAATCGACCCAAATTATAAGATAAACTCGTCACCACTAACCGCCGATGACAAACTATGTCAGAGATTAATTGCTCCGCGATCGACGCGAATGATCTATGGATTGAGGCGGCGTATCTATAGATCTTTATTGCTTGTCGAGCGCCCGATGCGCAGTAAAGATAGCTTGACCCTCTCGGAGATCGAGGCCAGGAGGCGATAGAGAAATTATCGTGTGGTCTAAAATTTGTATTTTACAAGCTGCTGTTTGATTGGTCCCGACCAGAAAGTGACTTTTAATTACTAATGTATGTATAGAGTTTAGTATAATAATTTGACATTGAACCGATTTAGAGTCATTTTCTCAAACCATTCCAGTCCAGGACCCAAAAAGCGTCTGTTTTCTAACTAATAGAAAAAAAAACTTAGAAAATTAGATGGTGCAACCAGCCCTTACGGACCCTGCGTGTTGCCGGCCCCTGAAGCTTTAGTTTTAATGTTCCCGACATTAGAGATATTAGAGAGAATCTTGAATATGAACACAGTAATGACAAAGGGAAAAGTTAAAATTTCTTCAAATAAACCTAACAAATTACGTGTATCTTTGAATATTCAAAAAAATGATTTTACTTTTTATCTTTTATGTTTTTGTATTATTACATTAATATATTATATTATTTATATTATCTTCTCTGTGTATGTCGAGAGGAATGAGTGCTACTATTAGAAAATGCACAGGTTTTAAAGAAGTAACGTCATTTACAATTGCATACAGATATTTAGGAGGTCATCCAGATGTATTCTAAGCAGTATCCTATCACCAGGCGTATAGGCGTGGGAACTTCCAAGTTGTTATAAAAAAAGTATAATTAAAGACAAAGTCAAAACCAATAGTAAAACGGTGCGCCGAGCCTCGCGCTCATTAGGCACTATTTTTATTTCGAGCTGGAATCACGCACCGTTGCCAACCGCTGGTACAGTTGGCAACGAAAGTCGCTAAACACACTTTATAATTAAGGATTTTTATAATTAAAAGCAAATGTTGATGCAAACGAATTACATTTGGAAAAGTGTTATAAAAATTCTACGAGCGGCTTTTCGGCAACCTATGTGACGATGATGGTAAAATGTAGCAGTTACATGATTTCTAGTACATAGTCATTATGACATGGTACTAAACTGGTTTAGTTATTTTCGTTGCTGACCGTACACGCCGTGACATCCAGCTTGACACTCAAATGCAAATAACAACGTGTCAAGTGTGTCACGTTGCGTTGACCAAGTGTTTCAGTATACGTCACATGTTTATTTTATTTTATTTTTGTTTGAGCTAGGGCTTGTTCTTTGGCTACCCGGCTATAACTCTCCATCTTCTATAAACATGTTGTCGCAACAACAATTTATTAGCTCTGTTGAAACAGTAATACTATAGCCAGTTCCTCTGTGTTTGAGGATTACGGGTGAAGTAGATCTTTGCCATTAGACACCCTCTACTAGCGCTGTCTTTGAATAATTGCTGAAGAGGAGAAATCGTGTTGTCTTCATACTCAAGGTCCTAAGTTAATTATTACACTCGCTAACAATTAGCCTCCATAGTAGTCTTCTGCTTATTTATTTTAGTGCAAAATACATTGCAATTGCCTTGCATTGCATAGTAATGGTGGGCCCTCTTCCTCGCGCCATGCCCATCTCCGAGAAGTTCGACGGAGCGCAGGGCAGACAGTGGCAGGTAGACTAGCAAACGTAGCACTATCCCAGCACTTGTGGAGGTGGCTTTGACACCCCAAAAGGTTCATCAGTAACAAGTGACGTTAAACTGTCGCCGGCCGTGTGATAGCGTTATCTCGTGACGTCACTCATTAGCGGCCTTTACACAGGCCGCAGGCGCTCGCGGAATAATAATCGCGTAACGGAGCTGCTGGAGGCGCTGTAATTGGGCGAGCGGCTAGCGGACATTCGGGGGTCGGCGGCGGTTGCGAATGTTTGCGTATTCGCACCCATTTGGATGATAAACATGACTATCTGATTCAGGAATGCTAAGTATGTAGCGGTGCAATTCTAACGTGCGTAGATGATTTCTGTTTTATGCTAACTTAATTATAAAAGTCTTTAGGTCTATAGGTTCCATATTATTGCTGTTTTTCATGTTATTTAGATATGTGGCCTTGAAAAATAAACATATGTTACCCAAAAATGAAATCTATTTATGAAAGTTTCCTAAGAGTACAACTATTTACTTCTGCCTGCAAAATTCAACCGTAAATAAAATAACACCCTGAAAACTGGTAACGTAAACGGTGTAAAGAAAATCTCGAAATGATGTTGACGAAAATGAGACTTTACAAAATCTATTTTTAACGTATCCGTAATTCTTAACTGATAGCTATTAGTTATACGGCAGTCAAAGTTTTTGTAAAATACGTTTAATATTTAGAATCGCATTTCGCACGCAACGTCATGAGGAGTACGTGTCCATCACATGCTTTTTTTAAATTGTCGTAGTTCGTGACCGAGAATGTGCTTGTTCTTTTGACAACAGCAGGCATCCAAAAAACGGCATCAAAGTACTGCGTGTATACTCAGTAACGCATCAAAGGTGACGCGTACACACAGAACACACATTTACTTGCCTTGTAATAAGAGCTTTACTCAATCCTAGTGATAACTGTGATAGCGCGTAAGCAAATCCTGATAATATGCTTTGGAAAAATGTATTCTATTATTTTGGGGTAAGGCTTAATACAGCTTGAATACCTGTTTTAAAGAGGTTTGCGTGATTCGTGACAAAACTCGTCGCCTGCGCATCATCAATCGGACTTCGTGGACTCGAATCGTGTATACTTTTAAAATTGATATTACGAACATTTGTCAACTACGAAAAGTCGTTTTATTATTATTTATTATAAATGACATGCAATGATTCACAGCAGTAGGAAAAGGCACTATAGTATACTATATCAATTCAATTCAAGACATTTCCGATTTGACCAATTTATCTAAAGATATCTATTAAAAATTTAAGTTTCTTTATAACTGCGGAAAACATTTTGCAGTATGAAGTTTAATAATGTCTCATGCCTATGGCCTTCATGTATATAAAGCTAAAGCGTAGGAAGTCAAAGCAAAGAAAGCGTAAATCTAGTACTCATAGTACTACTCCTCTTCAGTAACAAATAAAATTTATTTGTTACTGAAGAGGAGTAGTATTTTCTTAAGTTTACGCGAACACTACACTTTGAAATGAAACTACTTTTACGGTTCTACTCGCGTTTATTTAACACATTAATTTTATTTCATGTTTATTTTAACGTATCGAACCTTTTGCAGGGTCCGTGGTCACAGTGAGAATGCCTAAATAAACGCGAATAGATCCGTTAAAGTAGTTTCATTTCAACAAGCAAATACTGGTATATCATGTAGATTAACAACTGGAATTCTTGAAATTCTCTAAGTAATAGATATTCGCGCCCACCGTGCTCGCAAGTTCGACCCAATTGATAACCACCACAAAAAACACGTGTACTATACGTATTGATTATAATAAACATAACAGTGTCAGATTCCTCACCCCGCTGCACCTGTCACGGTCGGAGGCTTCAACAAACACAAGTATTGTTGCGCTTTGTACCGTAAATTCGCCATTGAGCCCCGACATGTACATTGTTATCGACGAGTGACGTAGCGACGTATGAATTGCGCTGTGATTGCTGTGGCGGCGCGCAAAAAACGCAAATGATGATATTCGCTGTACGCCCAATTGTGTGCTCCTTACGGTTCGTAGTTCGGCATAATGTTGATCACTGTTTGAATTTCGAAGTGCAAAGCTTTGATTGTATTGTATTGTATTGTAAGCAGGCTTACGTCCTACACTGAATTGCACGTTAACCAATTAATTAACATTATCATTTAATCATCGTCTTTCGACACGCTATCCGTTATTATTTCTGCTCCAACGACTGTCTCTTGAGAGGAATAACGAAAAGTAGTGCTTAAAAAATGTAAGAGCCTGTCTGTATACATTTATATATAACTTTTTAAACTATCACGGTCACTTACATTAGAATAAATATTATTAACGGGATTATTACCATGTTTTTGTTGTGTTTGAGTATTCGATATTTCGGCACAGTTGTATGCGCCATGATTACGGATGTACTGAAGTTATTGTGGGTGGGTGATTATGAGCAGACAAAACGATCTACCCTCTTCCTTAGTCGTTTTTTGCGCTCGATACTCGTACCACTGTCTCCTAAGTCATTATTCACTTGAACTTGTTCTCGACACACTACACTGACCGTATCAGATCGCGAGACGGCACTTTTGTTCTTTTTGCGGTCTTTACATAAGCTAAATTCCAGATATGCGACAGTTTAAACCCATCGCATTGCAGCTGCGGTAGCTCCTACATTGACCAAACAAAACGTACAGTAGCCTGCCAAATTAAGGAGAATATCAAAGCTGTAAAGAATAACGAAACGCAAAAATCGGCCGTTGCTGAACATTTGATCCAATCGGGTCCTAATCACTGGATTGAGTTTTATAACCCCCAGATAATTTCGACAGAACGCCACTACATACCTAGATTGGTTAGAGAAGCGATTGAAATTACAAAATACAAAATTTTCAATCGCGAAGATGGGTTTAAACTGTCGCGTATCTGGAATCCAGTGATTAGCTTATGTAAAGATCACAAAAAGAACAAAAGTGCCTTTTCGCGATCTGATACGGTCAGTGTAGTGTGTCGAGAACAAGTTCGAGTGAGTAGTGACTAAGGAGACAGTGGTACGAGTATCGACCGCAAAAAACGACTAAGGAAGAGGGTAGATCGTTTTGTCTGCTCATAATCACCCACCCGCAATAACTTCAGTACATGCATGATCATGGCGCATGCAACTGTGGCGAAATATCGGATACTCAAACACAACAAAAAACATGGTAATAATCCTGTTAATAATATTTATTCTAATGTATACATTTCACTAATATTATTAATATTATAATGTTAACACAATATTTTAATGTTGTCTGCTAACTCCCTAGATTTATGTTTTTGCCTCAAAGCTAGAAAGTTTATTTGCATTGGCGTAATGCTTTGAAATATATTGAGCTTCGTGTGGGACTTCGAAATGTAACTATAATCGCTCTTATTCTTAGATATTTATAATTGAAATCGGTAAGAAGTGAAGTATGAATATATTCAAATAGGGGCTATTTGAACTCGTATAGAGCCAGAGCTTAAATCCCAGAGCTAGGACATTTCGACTGCCTCCCCAAATCAGTGCGTCCGTCCACGGCCGGCGGCGCGGTGGACAGGTTGTAACGGGACGCGCGCTCGTGACCCCAATCCACGCTTTTTTGAAGTCGTCACAAGGCTTCATACAGCCCGCGCGGGGGCCAGGTATTTGGCAGTGCGCTTGCAGCGGATTCAATATGGAGAGTAATGAAATACTGGTACCTACGTATAAAATATTTTTATTATACTACCTATTCATATAGCTAATCTACCTATTAATAGTATTTGCATGTCAAATTAGTTAGACGTAAGGACATACCATTTGAATACAACATCTATGTATAGCCATTTATGCTACCGGGAAAGCTGCGGAAGACCCAGGTCCGATTCCTGGTACTAGTACCGGTAAGGCTTAAAGTACATTACTTTTATAAGTGATCTTTGAGTCCTCTCATGATAAAGAAATTTAGTTTTGGTAGCACCACCCCAAACAGGAATGCAGTATGTGATGCCTGATTGCGCCAACGTAATATAGATTTTATTAAGTAAATTACTTGGCATTACATAACGCAGTATTTTAAAAATCCAAATGAGTTTTCCAATTCTGATCGAAATAAGTTCTAAATGTGAATGCCAAGATAATCTATAATCTATCATTACTTTGAATGCGGAAGACCCAGGTTCGATTCCTGGCTAGGTGTTTAATTTTTTCACTGTATTTTATTTTATATAAATATCTATCATTACTCCCATATATTTTGTAGTCCTTGGGATCACGCGATATTTAGGAGACTGGTGTTAGAATTTTTTAAATTTTAAATTGAGTAATCTCATTTATAGTTGACCATAGTAGTTTTGTGTTTTTGCTTGAGTCTTCTATTTGTTGTTTTTATTATATTGTCGCTTTAGTTTTCTGAAATTATTTGTACAAAAATTTCGGTATCGCCTAAATGTGATTTTTAAAACTTCTAAGTCTTATACAATTCAAAGCACCTCAGAGTTTAAAAATGCGTTTGCTACTATGTACTAATTTAGTTTTAGTGTTTAATTGAATAGCTGTCATTATAAGACTAATTAAAAGATTATCTAAAATGTTAGGATCAGTACAAGTGGCAAAATATGCAATATCTGAAGTTAATAAAGATTTATAAGCAGTTTCAAAATAGGTTATAGATTTAGTTTTTAAAGGTTGTATACATGGTCTGTTATGGTGGTATTTAAGACCGCTACAAGAGCAGAATCGTCTTGTTTTTCAAGTTTTAGCAAAACATGATTAAGGCAGCTATCCTGTCTCGTAGGTAAGCGATGGGCAGGTAAAAAGTCATGCAATGACAAAACATCTAGATACTTCCGACGATTATTTAGTTCATGTGTTTTTCAGTAGTCTTAGATATTAAATTAATGTTGATATCACCAATAATTACAATATTTTTATGGGAAGCTATAGTTTCTAGATGGACATTAATTGAATCAATAAAATCATCAGCATTAGAAATAGAGGGTGAGCGGTAAATACCTAAAATTGTCCAGTTGGCACTAATAATTTGGGTTCCAGAATTCCGTCACTTCTGCCTGTTGGTTGTTTTTGATATAAGCAGCAACTCCATCATTTTGATTTAATTGGCGTAAGGTATTATAATATGATGTACAATTATTTACAATTGGAATTTGTTTGTTCATATTAAGTCTACACTCCATTATTATTAAAAAAATCAGCTTCAAAGGACAGTTCCGATAAGGTTAACTGACCTACAGTTAACCTTATCATAATTACTATACACACTTCTTATATTTTGCGTTAAGACTGTAAAATTTAAATCAGAGTCCCGTAACATGTTTTTTAATTCCTCAATATTACACAATACCGATCTGGAAATTTCTGTATCATCCAATAACTCTAAATCATTACTATTCATTTTATAGTTCTATAATGGTTAGATAGTCATTTAAGCTGGTGTATAATATTATTAGTAAATAACCCAAACAAATACGGCTACTTATTAGGTCAAAGATAACAAGTTTGTATATATAATATTTTGAAATGAGTATCTTGTTGTATATGTAAAATAGATGCATTGAGAAGTATAAATGTGTACATGTGCGTGAATAAGTGAGTGACAAAAAGAAATAATTATGTATTGTATATTAATTGCATAGTACAAAGCATGTTTCGCTCCTTTACCATTTTGCGACCACTTTACCCATTTTGCTCTTTTACCACCTTCTACGCCTAAAGGATGCTTATATAACGTTGTTTTATATGTGTATAGTAATTTTGTGTTTAAAACTTAAATTTCTTGACAACACAAATGAAGATTTTCTTTTTATATAACGGATATAAACATATCATAATAAAAATTATAAAGTGTAAAATATGGCTGTAGTTACTACAATTAGTAATAAATAAAATAAAATAAAGATAATCAGCCATGCATTTTTCAATAATTGATGAATCTGCGATTCATTAGTAATTTGTATTACTCGCGAAATATCGTCTCCTACCAAGGGAGGTCCAGCAATATCTATGTTTCTTGGTTCTAACCAGATCACGGGCTAGAAAAACCAGACGTGCCCCTTTAGTGGTTAGCTGTTCCGAAACAATGACTTAATTGTTCAATTTCAACAACTACTTCATCAACATCCGTTTAGATTATTTTTACAAAAAACAAGGATCAGTAAAGATTAGGCAAGCTAAGCTACATTTATAAATATAGGTACATACATATTTCGCAGACTTTTGAAAACGTTGAGACGTTGCGAACAATTCACAATTCGGAAAAATGTTAAAGAAAAGTGTCAAAACATTTTTTTATCACTATAACTCACAAATACACAACATCACACCAACAAAACAGAATCAAAACAATAAAGAGGGTTACGTAAAACAATAAGGTGTACGTATGTGCTGCAATGCTAAAAGGGCCAAAGCTCAAAGTGGTTTTTACCGTAGGGGAAAACATTGATTTAATCAGCCATATAATTATGTAATGAAGATCTCTTATAAGTGTCATTGGAATTCGCCCACAGGTTCGTCTGTGTGCCTCCATTTAGGCAGCATCCTGTTAGTCGCGCGCGGCTCCGGGAGGTGACGTCACTCGCGGAGAAAGTCGTATCGCTCCTCGAGTTGTGCGGATAATGCGCCTTATAAGTGTTAGGGTTATGGTAAGAGGAGGCTGGACCGCTGGAGGAGGTCGATGGGAATTGGGACATTGGATAGTTTGAGATCTTGTTTTGTTTTTAGAGTGCTCAAAACTGAAGATCCCGTTGAATTGCAAATCACTTTATCGGAATAAATTTCATTCCAACGTGAATTGATTTGATAGGTGCTAAATAAAAGATTAAGTCAAATTATGACACACTGATCTATTAAGACAAAAGCGAAGTCAAATCAAGCTCATAGCAAACATAGCAGCTTTAATAGTTACACACAATAAATTACAAACTTCTTTACGTCATTTGCTTGCAGTATATGAGTTTTTCCGTTTAGGTCACAAATGCGGTCTAATTGTTGCAAATGGAGACACCATCAGTTTCAAACACTATTAACTTTAGATTACGTTATAAAATTGATAACCGATTAGGACCAGAAAATCCTATAGACCAAAGGCCGTCGAAAGACAATTTTGACCCTGATTCAGGGCCAGAGCCGGCGCTGAATACACACTATTGATAGATTATCAGATTGTACTGTAGATATAGATTTTTTAGTATGTACTAATAGAATAATGATATTATACCGACCTTTTACAGTATGCCTTTGTTTGTATCAGCCACGGAATATCATAGCTGTGCTCCCCTCGGAGAAGTGCTCTTGCCAGTATTACGGAGGCTGCGATTCAGTTCACGAAACGGGCCGTAGCGAGGACGGCACACCTGTAGACAAAATAAATTGTGATTATTATTTATAATGCAGTGACAGAGAAAATAAATAGAACAAAAAGTATCGATTCATAGATATGAATGACAATCATAATTTTTGTGACATGTCAATGATTCAAGTTAACTTTTTCGAGATGCTTTTGTTTTATATAGGTTTATTAAATCTGCAGATCATCACACATTAAGCTGTTTGTGCTAGAAGTTCACGTTTGTAGTCTTAACAACGTTGTTTTAAAGATTTTTTCAGAGCCATCGACACTGTTTTTTGAAAATAAATATTATTTTAGGGATTTTTTTTATGTGCGATGGGATAGTTTTATGGCATGCGTTGAGTTGCGATCTTGCAATGCCGGTTCACAGGATGGGTGACCAAATTTAAAATGTAAAATCTTTCTTGCTTTTGAATGCACGGTTAGTATTTAAATCTCGTTATTGTCGTAAGATGTTAAATTTTAAACCTACCAGTGCGTTATGAATGACCCATTCTTCCCGCGTTATACTGTTCAGGTGAGATCGTCTGAATCCAGCAGTCGAATGTTAATGATCTGGTCTGGTTTTTATTAAAGAACAAGGATATTATTCTTACGTCCACTTAAACCGTTATCTATCCATCAACTATTTATAACCAATCAATCAAGCCTTACCGAGGAACCTAAAACTCAAAGCCATTAACAATGGCACGGCAATAGATCATAAACATCTAGAGGAGGCATAATCTTCGGCGATTAGCAACATTCATTATGATCCGTGAATCAGTGTACAGTTACGTCGTTTCACTTTTTGAGACGCCCCCTCTCTTTCCCCCCGTCCCTCCCGCCGAGACCCAGATCCCCGGAGGCTGGCGGCCGCGAAACCTCAATTGAAAGTCAAGTGTTAACACGTGATGCTTTTTGAACATGACATTCAGAATTGAACTTGAAAATTGAGGCGTGGAGGTTGCGTTTGCGTTTGATCTTCTTTGCGCGCAGTTCTAAAGAGGTTTGGTTTGAAAAAAGGTATCGAATCTTTCACAGACGTAAAAAGTTACTTGTAGTTTTTATTTTCTGTAGAGATTTAAATGTATGAGGTAGAAAAAGTAAAAACTTTTGTGAATTTCAATTTGATGGCATCTATTTATATTTTTATTTAAGTTTTTTAATTTTTATTCAATAAATGTATTTGGTCTCTTTTTATTTGCGTTCAAGCGTTTGACTTTCAACTTACCTGATGGTAAATGTCGAATTGGGCATCGGCCCAATTCGATACCATCGAGTATTGTATAGCAGCATAATCAGAAACCTTATCCACTGAAGATTACAGGTTATGTAAAGTAATCTATTGGTTGAAAGAAAGAAAGAAAGAAAATACATTTATTGACTTCACAACAAAATAAAAAATAAAATATGATTATAATTAATTAATTAGTATTTTTCTAATACCTTATATGATTAAAAAAAATGTCGTTGTATAAAGTAACTTCTTAAAATTAAATGACCATTTTGTAGATGAACGTAAATTGTCAGTTTAAATGTGCAAACCATACTAGTCTAAGCCTTCATGGGCCTACCTGCCACACTTCGAAGATTTGGATACCTTGAGAGTTTTAATGCTTTATTTGGGGAAAAAGTCACCCACCCTTGCGCTACTATTATAGTCGAAGGTCAAGAGGTAAGGATCTCTAGATAACGTAATCGTAACAGGCATTTAATAAAAAGTCATAAAGAAGAAGCTGCCGTTAACTAAGTACAGTAAAACACGTTATGCGAGAAAGATTTTTTACGACTTTAGAAATTCGTGTGGATAATCCTTATTTACAACGTCTATAACTGTAACCGAATTCCGGCAGGAGTTAGGAGCGCGAGCTGTGTTGGTGTGTTTTAGTTTTTTTAAGTCTACAGTTTTCACAGTTTCAGTGAAAAAAAGGCCCGGAGTTTAAGTAACCCAGTTGAGTTATCGAAGCCGGTCGATTCGACATCGCATCGGCGTGTCGGTTTCTTGCGATTGTTCTGCAAAAACTTGGTGTCTCATCGCGGTAATTCATTTTGGATTTTGTCCGGGTTGCTAAATGAGGTTAAGCCGAAACTTTTCATTGGAAGCTGTTCTTACTATGAGTTTAACCTTGTTTCTTTCACTATTATAAGAGGAAAGAGTAAAATATCAACTGTCAACGATTTGAAAACCGCTGCACCTGATATAAAAAAAAATTGTAAAGCGTACTGGAAATAAATAATAAATAAGAACGGAGGTTTTTCGGAAGGCACGTAAAGTAGTAGGTTTTGGCTGCATTAGCAGTCGTCAACAACCACCAAAACACTGGGCCCGCGTGGTGGTTTTTGACCTGTTTTCCATGTGTTGTTTCCATTCGTAGGGAAGGGTCGTGCCCCAGCAGTGGGAACATGAATTGTGATGTTGGTGATGTGAAATGATGGAGAAGGAGAGATACAGAATAATGATTCACAAGCAATAATTTTGACAATAACGAGAAACTATATATTACTGAAACGGATCGGAACTCCTCATGGTGGAAGGCTCGACCTACCACAAGTTGTAATGGCCGGCCATCGGTATCTCCGCGGATTAATCTCGCCGCTCATAAGCTGTATAAATTACGCTTATTAACGGGCGGCGACTTTCGCTGCAACGGTCGGGGCCGGCTCAATGGAGCGATCGGTAATGTGCATAGTTTACGATGCTCTGCGCCATCCCGCGGCATGGAGACGCCCTCTGCTTTCACGTCACCTTCCTATTGTTTTCTCCAAAAGACTATTGGGCTGAGATGACTGGGCGGCAAAAATGTCCGAGTTAGTTTACGAAGTGTGCACTAAATAGATTATGTAGATTGAAAGATTTCATATTGGAATTGAAGAAAGTTCGAAATTTAATAAAATGAATAACTCCGCTTCCGTTTTTTTCTAAGATATTGGAATATGAAAAATATTTCCATATTCATTGATATTTATAAAAGTCTCTCTATGAGATGACAGACAAAGACATGATTTGATCAAGACTTAAGGATCTATGTATGTGTTTAAAGTGGAGAAGCGGCATTATGTACTTTTTGCTACGATGTGTGTCTGATATGTTTTTGCTGCAAATAATAATATCTTCTTCTTATATTGTTTTACATAATATTATTTAAAATTAATTTATTTGAAGTTTATAAATAACGCTCATTTAAAAAATGCACAATTTCTATACGTCTTAATGTATTAGCTTATTTGAATCATTGTTATTTTGGCTTTTAGTGATAACGCATAACGTAGAGAAATAGGTTATATACGGTATGAGCTCGTCGATTCTATACATAGAAAAGATCAGTTATTGTTCTATGTTACTGAACAACCGACTCAGCACAGCCTACGTGTTTGTCGGTAAGAACCAAAGTTAATAGGCCGGCGCGCCCGCCGCCGCCCGCCGCCGTCCGCTACGAAAATGAATAGATTCTTAAGAACCATACGACCATTCAATACACAACAGTCTATTCTGTGTTTTCACAGCGCACTTCGACTTATTGGAATCTTTGTTTTCTTTGTCTGGTATTTCTGTTATTAATGTCTATGACCCAAGCCAAAGCTTATTAATATGGTTTCTTACTGTGCGGATATTTTATGGCTGAGGATAAGGATGTTTAAAGATGTATTGTATAAAGTTTCTATTTATTTTCACATTTTTTCATCTGATTAATTACAAGCTGCTTTTGTGAACATCTTCGTAATTCACTAAAATAAAGACATGTTGTATTTATTGGCAATAAAGTGCAGAATGATGTTTATAGTATTTTTTTTATCATATTGTGCCAAATATTAAGGTGATACGAAACAAAACAGTGCTTTGTCACTTTTTAAATTGTCGCAGTATTAAGTCCAGGTAAGCCTCAGTAAAGTCTCACATCTGAAAGTCATCACTAAAACTTTAAGATTAAGGGCAAGTATCATTCTAAATCAAGTATCTAAATATAGTCACAGGCTTATTCCACAGCATCTTTTCTAAACTTTGACATTGAAACCGCACACCACTCCAAGCAGTTTACGCGCACGTAAGTATGTCCGTCGACGTGGTCAGCTCAGTCCCCATCTGATCCGCGGCCAGTTAGAGGTAGCGTTACGAGTGCGCCGGCGCGTGGCCGGCCGCCACGTGCGGTGCCGTTACCCACGGACCAGCATCAGTAGCGCGTGGCGCGCACCTTATCCAACTGGTGGAGTGACGCTGCATCTCCGCTCCAGCTGCCTCGTAAACGACTGCATTTCTTTTACTGATAAGAGTCGGTTTAAGACTTTTTGGAGTACAGACACCTGCACATCAGACTATCCAAAACTGTCAAATTTCTGCAATAAATGTTTAACCATACGTGTAAAGACATAAAGTTTAAAGTCTATCGAGGAATGAAACAACTTTTACGGATCTACTCGCGTTTATGAGACTCCCTGTGACCACGGACCCTGCAAAGGATTCGAAACGTCAGGATAAACATTAAATAATGTATAGTAAAATAAACGCGAGTAGATCCGTAAAAGTTGTTTCATTTAAATGGGTAGTGTTCGCGTAAACTTTAGAAAACTATCTATTGAGGAAATTTAACAGTTTGTGGCAAACTAGAGCTACACACTACTGTTTGTAGAAATTAGGGTAACTCTGTGCTTGTTTTCGTGATCCCGTGGCAGAGAGGGATGGTACTAGGTTTTTAGTGGATATACTTATAGCTCTCGATTTCTTATCGAGCTTTAAGTAGCTGGGTAAGAGAAGAGGAGGATCCCACAAAACCCTGGGCCACCCCTAATCCAGTAAAACATTTAAGCTAGTTAAAAAAATGTATTGTCGTAGGCAATGACTTCGGTCCATCTGATGATAAGTAAAAGCGGAATCCAGGCGCCCTTGGTTTGTACTGAACTCCTCGGAGAATCTAGTTGGGGACAAGGATATTCTTGCGTGATGTCATCCATCCTCTAGAAACCCTCTGAGAGTGTTCGATCACCACGGCTGGCATGAGAAATCTTTAGTTTCTCGATGCCGTCAAAAATACGCTTTCCATATAAAACTACAGAGGAGTGTGTCACTAGCCTTCCTTATGTTCCCGACCCGCAAGTTGCTTCTCCACACCTCCTTTGAACGACCACATGGTGAACGTTAAGAATAACGTATAACTTGTTCGTTATCATATTGTTTTCTTAAGTTTACGCGTCGTATCGGGCTGGCACGTGGCGGCGTGGGCGTCGAACGTCCTTGTTGGCGGGCGCGGCGACCGGCCGGCGGGCGGCCGCGCGATAACTGTACTACACGTGCTCGCGCGGCCGCCCGGCCGGTGCGTCAGCGTCACATAACAAGGAGACTGCAGAAGGTAGGCTTCATACATACCGCCCTTGAGCGACTGTAATTGTAATGTTGTTTTTTGAGAGATATCAGTAATTGTAGGGTGACAAGCGACAGGTGGTAGACGGATCTCAAGGATACGGAATCTCGGAGGTTGTCTGCGTGTGCGTTGCTCGAGCGCGGTATTTACGAAGCTTACCTTCCACAGTCTCTTTATTTTGTGGGTGCGTGGAGGGTTACGTTTGCAGCGGTAGTGTGTCTCAGAAGCAACTATATAGGTATTATATTGTTCTCTCATTCCGATCCAAACGTTTCGGAGAGTCTAGTGGGCAACGGGGATATGCTTGTGCTAGAAACTCTCTGAGGATCTTTCGATCACACGCCTTGAGGAGCCCTTTAAGTTTGTCGTCACTTTTCGTTTTTTTTTAAATTCATGTCCCGTGAATGTTAACGAACACCGGGCCGACCACCATTCGGTGGGTAGAACATGGCACATGACAATGTCAGAAACAAATGACGTGAAAAAGAGGATGTCTAACCTCTATGTGTGAGTAGATTTAGACTGATTAAAGATTTATAAAAAAACCCTAAAATGTATAGATATATTTTCAAGTGCTATTTTACTTTCTGATATGGACAGAATTTTAAACGCAAAAATAATAATTTAAAACAATAAAGAACAGTTGTAATCAGAATACTCGTACATACGTAACAAAAACATGGTATTTCAACATGATTACCTCAGTTAAGTATTTCTAAAAATATATCTGTAACGTCTCGGTGGCCGAGTGGCAGAGCGCTCGGCACTATATCCTAAGCTCCCGCGTTCAATTCCCAGCTCGGGCATTGTGTTCCCGCATTTGACAAGGTGGTGACTAAGCCAATTACATTTACATTACATTCAATTACAATTACCTTTACAAATAACCCATCAATTGTTGTGATGATTTGATTTCAATGATGGAGGCCTTTGCCCAGCAGTGGGACAGTTATAGGCTATTTACTTACTTATAGTAAGTCCGATTTTATCACGAACCTGCATAACTCTGGATGGCCCCACCATTATATGCTAGATCGCATTTAATTATACTACTAAAACAGGTGGGAGAAAAAAATAACTGTTCATGGCTTGGTGAGCACGTGGAGTATCGTGAGCAGCCGACGAATGTATCGGCCGTCGGACTCGAACCCTGCGCCGACGCCGTTACCGCGGACAAGGACCTCGGCTGAGGCTGAGTGCACACACCGCAGTAAGCCAGTATTCGAATTTAAATGAGAACGAGACTAATCTATAATTACCTATATCTGCCTTTTAATAGGTCTCATTTCTTTTAAGTAAAGCAGTATTATTGTTGATAAAAAAGTTATTAAATCAATTCAGAGATTAGAAAGAAACTAACAATGCTTCAGCAGAAGTTAACATAACACTAAGTTTTTATGCAATATTCATCTTTGTTCGTGGCCAGTGACGTGCACTTGGAGAGTACTATGTCCAGCAGTGGACTATTATAGTCTGAGGATGATGACGATGATGACGATGATAACGATGATGTTGGTGACATTGACCTGTTCAACACTAGCGAGGCGTCGATTGGGCGCCGTCTAAGTCAAATGTTCTCTGACCAGTAGTATTTACATTAACTTATTTTTAATCGTATTATATTGGATCCCAATTTGCGTAATTTTGTAAGCATATATTTAAGTAGCCTTATCTGTATTTTGTTTGTGTATCACTTTAATTTATATTGTTTTTATTTGTGAGGATTTCATTCATCTTTGTCAGTATGGGAAAAATTCTTTACATTTAAAATTTAATCAGATTTGGCTCTACTAGGTACGTCATTGTTCCAAGAACGTATTTAAATAAATAAGAACTAAATCAAAGGTTAATGCTTTCATGAATGATACAAAACAATCTAAATGAACTACGAGTATTTGCTTTCATACAATGCTATTGTTTCCATCACAGGTGTTACGTCTTTATGCATTAGCCTTTACAAAAATTCCTGGCAGGCGCGCTCAATGAAATGTGGGTCAAGTTTATTGACAAATCAGGACGTTGCCCGCGCGCCCTCTCGCTCTCACGTGTAGCGCCGTCCCTCTCGCGTGAAGGGAGGCCCCTTCTCCAGAGGCTGTAGGACCCGGGTTGATAAAAACCTTAGTTCCGACAACACGAAAGATTGCTACACGATTTGAATTAATGGGCTTAATTGTTTGTTTATCGCTTTTGGGATGTTTTGTCTTTTTATATTTTGTTCGTTGTATGTTCGTTAACTTCGATGTTTTTGTTATTTATATCGATTTGTCAAAAGAACAATGATTTAGGTAGCATAATTAATATATTGTTTTCTAAAGTTTACGCGAACACTACACATTGAAATGAAACAACTTTTATGGATCTACTCGCGTTTATTTTACACATTACTTTTAATTATTGTTTATTCAGACGTTACGAACCCTTTGCAGGGTCCACGGAACGAAACGGAACGTACGTGATTAAATTTAAATCAGGGTATACAAGCTACTAACCAATCATGAGACGACTAACACCTCAGTCTCCCTGTAATCACGGACCCTCCAAAGGTTCGAAACAAACATTAATTAAAATTAATTAATAAAATAAACGCGAGTAGATCCGTACAAGCTGTTTCATTTTAATAATTAATATTATTGAAATATAGTGAGAAATTATTTTTATTATCCCTAATAATTTGCTTTAATGACCACCGATCGAAATAGACATTAGACAAGACAAAAACCGGCCAGTGCTTTAAAAAATATTTTTTTCTTAACATTGGAAGTTGAAACCCTTTTTAATAATGAATGTTGTTCCACTCCCTCTTGAAACCCATTATTACGCCTTTACAATATCAGAGTAAACAGCCCTATTTACACAGGTTCGATTCCGGACTGCACCGGATATCGATTTAATAAAAGGAAGTGACGTCACGTGTAACTTGACGCCTCGCATCCTTTAATAGGTTAGAGGTTCCAACTTTTTGTAAGCAATTGAAAAAATACAACCCTTCCATTCCTTGAAAAAACAGAACCTATAATTTTATTTAAAAAGGGTTTAACCAACTTAAAATAAATAGTTTATTTTTCATTATGTTAAACTAACAAGTCTTTAATATTAACTTCGTGGCAAAATAAAATTCTAATCCTTCATACTTTAAAAGAACTAAGAAGAACAGTGACACAGAGGGGCACAGTTAACAAACGTGCATTCGATATCATTTCACTGTTTTACAAAACCAATTAGCCGCAGATAATAAGTGTAATTAGTTTGATACACGTTTCAAAAAATTATATGGTTGATGCGTTTGTTTATTTGCGCCCCTCGTATCACTGTATGCATGCACCTTCACCTACAATTAGTTATCACACTACTGTGGCAAAAATTGGTAAAAAATATGTGCGGGCTTTCAACCCTTGTGTTGAACAAAACTTCCCAAACTGTTTTTTAAACCTTACGCTAATACTACACATTGAAGTTAAACTCTCTACGCCGTTAATTATACATATTATTAGGCAAAAGATTCAAAAACTTCGATATATGAATAATATTTATGCGGATCCGGTGTTTTGGGGTAAATTTTGTTATAGTGAATGTCTGCTATTTTTTTTTGTTTGTATGTATCTTGTTTAAGTACTGTTGAATGTTATATAATAATTTAGGGAACTTTAGGTTTATTTCATAATCAATTTAGTATATTTATTTATAAATCATGTATAACTGTTTGTTCCTAAATAATAATAATAAAAAATAAAAAATTATGGAAAGTTAAAGCTAGCGAAAAAAGTGTTTCATTTTAAAACCTCCTAGCCCTTGACTTAGTTAAGTTTTTGTGTTGTTGTTATAAATTTCGTCAAAAACTCATTAAAATATAGAAATCAAAGATAAATAATAAAAACTGATATTACCGATATCAGTTTTTTTTATTTCGTTGATGTCTTTTGCTCAAAGTCGCACAACACAACTCGCAACAGATCGTCATTTTCTCCACGACAATCTTCGATCGAACAATGCAGGTTGCGCAACAAAGGAATCCATACCCGAAAATAACTAATAACACATTACATTCAGCACCAAAACATGTGCGCACAAAGCGGCACATGTTGCCCGACGAGGGCTTTCTTGAGACTTTCTCTGAGGGATGAGGCGACAGATGCGCTGGAACCCTTCAATCAATATTTGAATTCGGCAGGTATTCACGTGCGCGTGGGAATGCAACCTACGCCTCGTTGTTGCTATATCCTGCATCTTTTGTAGGTTAATGGTGTCTGAGGGAACGAAAGGGTTATGAATGTGCAACCTTTGTCGACATTGACAGAGGTGAAATGTGCATTGCGATAAAATGAGGTTGTGTTCCAACAACATTACTATCGACTCGATCGAAAGACGAGTTAGAGTTCATGTAAAATACATTATCAATTAATAGATTTCTGTCGCACAATATGATTTAGTTATCATATAAATAAGTTGTTAAATTATAATGTCATCATTCAATTTTGTAATCACGATTCTATTTAGATTAGATTACTAAATTTTATGACCAATAAATTAACTAAGATTACCGTTTCTCTTCACTTCATGATATGATATGGTTTTAAATATCATTACCGGATATATAAGAAGATAATTCTCGTAAGGATATCTTCTTTGTCATTTTCTATATTTTAAAACGACATATTTTAGCTACATTCAATTTTTTTTTTACTATGCTGTATGCTAATAAACATATAACCTTACCCTGTAAATGACTGTCGTGCTAAGGTCGTGCCGCGATATAGGTCAAAGCCGCGTCTAGGCTAGAACCAGGTCTAGACCAGCGTCGGGGGAGTGCGGGGGGCGGGGGGAGGGGTCTAGCTCAGCCAGTCACTGACAGACGCCGCTTTCTCCGCAGCCGGTCGGGCGAGATGCGACTGACTTAGCCTGACGGCTGTAGACTTACTGTGACTGTAACTGCTAGGAAGGAGTTGGTTGTAGATTATCCACAAATCATTGGGTATGTTGGATCATTGCTATTACGTTTATATAATATTATACTAGTTACTCATTTATTATATTAGTTACTCATTGGAATCGATTCTTGAAAAATTGATAAATACAACAAATGCAATTGATAAAAAATATATTTAAAACTACTTTATTGATAGAAGAGACTGAATGAACATTAAAAAAGTGTCTTGAGAGAGTTTACTCTCATTCGTTTCTCCAATTCTCTGAACCATCGAAAGCACGTAATCGTAGCAGCAACGTAAAACAATCACTAAACATTAGCACTTAGAAGTTGATCTTCAACTTCTGTACGAAGGATGATGGTCCTAGGCACGGCACCCATCGATCAGCTGATCCTGCGCGCAAGCTTTCTCCACTGGCCAACGTCCGTCGCTCGTTACGATTCTGCGCGGTGCGTGCGCGCACTCCGCCCGTTCGCAGAACCACGAGTAGGTGCGATGGGGAAAATATGCATTGTTTATCGACCACTTTGAAAGATGACGAAAGTGGTTGTGGCCCACTACAATAGTAGATACAGTGCTCGTAAATGTTCCCCTCAGCGATTACGTATTGACAAATGTTGAGTCAAATATTGTTAAAAACAATTTAACTCCAGACTATAAACCTGTAGATACACTGACGCTTTCGGGCCCAGACACAATAAAATTTAATTGTTCTGTGGTAACCAGAGCACACGAGTGGTTAATATCAATTTAGCGTTCGATCATTTAGGAACGATAAACTATGGCATCGGAAAATCTTTCCATTTCTCCATAACACCTGTCATAAAAGGCTTCTTTAATAATAGTGTTTCTTCTTTAAACGTATGTTTATTTATGTCATACAAGCCAGCAGGTGCTAGGATATTTACTATTCTGCAAGCAGCAGTGTCCTGTGTGAATGTGCGGCTTGAAGAACAGGAGTTCAACCATCATTATTTTAATAAGATATATGCATAATAGCAATTGGGTCTGCAACGCGCAGGTAATACATAAAGCGTTACAAGCCTCTATAGGCTGCGGCATCGGCTTTCCATTAAGGGGACCGTACACTTGCTTGACGGCTTAGTAGAATAAATAAAAAATACAATTGTTGTACAAGGTTTATGAAGATACGAGAATTTTGAAAAGCCTCATTGGTATACAAATATTGTTTGTTTACTACTGTTTACTGTCTTACTGTCTACTTGCTGACAATAACTCACTATGGCGTTGTATGTATTGGTAAACTGATTATGTCTAAGCTCAAAATGCTAACACACTCTGCAATGCTTGTTTAGCCAATTTCCCCTAATGTCCGTTTCACTTGTCGCAGTGATTAGCATTAGTAAGCACAGACGCGGTTACGTAAACCACATCCAAACATGATTCATTGACAGTTCCGACTACTGTGTGGAAAGATTCTGACCCATTGGTAGCTTACAGAAGCCTACGGAAATATCCAGTTGAGCCGTTCATTGACTAGGACGTTGGATGATGTAGTTGATGGTGCAGATGTTAAATTTAAGGTTCAATTGTCGCGATTTTTGTTTTACAATCTCTTTTTGTGTAGGTACTTTCGTTCTTTTTTCGAAAAGAGTTTGCTGATGCTGATTACTCAAGGCGGCATTTTCAGCGTCACCGGACTTTTTTAGGGGCGGCTAGAATCTTAAACCAAATCAAATCTTTTTATTTCAGACTACTAAGGTTAGTAACAATAACTTAAAAATAGGGGCTCTTCCAATTGAGCTAATATGTATGTAATTTTTTCAAGAAGTAAGCAAGCTATTTATAAATGTTTAAATAATTTTTAACGCGAATTTTGTTGCGAACAAATTATAAAAACACAAATGTTGAAAAAAATTCCACGAGCAGGATTTGAACCTTCTGACATTCCGGGTCAGGTGCTCTTCCAATTGAGCTATCGTGGTTCTAACCAGCCCGCCAAAATTATTCAACACTTTTTTACTTTGAAAGCCAAAGGCGCCCGCCCATTCAATGTCAACAACTACCGTCACTAACATCCGATCATAATATTTTTACAAATATTAAAGATCAGTTAAGAAGTAAGCAAGCTATTTATAAATGTTTTAATATTTTTTAACGCAAATTATGTTGCGAACAAATTATAAAAACACAAATGTTGAAAAAATTTCCACGAGCAGGATTTGAACCTGCACCCTTCTGACATTCCCTCCAGTACCTTCGCCACCGTAGTGGCAAGAGAAATAGGGCGATAGTTTCCCCTGTCCGAGATGTCTCCCGTCCCGTTCTTCACTATTGGTACCACAATAGTTTTCATTAGATCTGAAGGTAGGTATTAGTGTCTAATGCACATATTGAAGAACAGAGACAGGACCCTCGGTAAGTGTAAACCCGCATAATTTAGGTGCTCAATACTTAGCCCATCGTGCCCGGGAGATTTGCCCCTCTCATCCGTTTAATTACATCCCTGACCTGAGTAGCTGTAAACATTAGCATTGACGCTTCCCCCCGCTCGTCGGGCCCAGGCTTGAGCTTCCCAGAAGAAGAGGGTCCAAGCGGTGACCGCACCTTGAAGTGTTCCATGAACAAGTTGGCGATCCCCCCGGGTCACTCGTCCCGTCAACACACGCTGGCAGGCCAGGCCCAATGTCCAGTTATCCAGTAGATTTCTAAAATTTCCCAAAATTTTTATCAGCACGAAACATTGCTATTTTATCCATTTTTATTTGCTCCTGGTTATTTAAGCACCATCTCAGTAGGCTTTTAAAATTTTTGCGTGAATTACTCATCTGATCGTATATTTGGCCAGCTGCTGGTCTATTATGTAACGAACAAATTGTAAACCCAA
The DNA here is from genome assembly GCA_963082485.1 of Eudonia mercurella. Taxonomy (NCBI): domain Eukaryota; kingdom Metazoa; phylum Arthropoda; class Insecta; order Lepidoptera; family Crambidae; genus Eudonia; species Eudonia mercurella. Next base: position 290,485 of record OY720025.1, on the reverse strand, counting down.
ATTTGGATTTACAATTTGTTCGTAGAAATTGTCCAGTATGCGTTTATGCTCAATAAGGCCGCATGACCCTCTACTGCAATCGGTAAATTCAGGAGGAAAATTAATGTCTCGTAGTCCACTATGACATATCTCGTGGTATCTACTTATCTGAGACTCATCTCTTTCCCCCTACGTCACCACACTACGTTGCACCTCACGCATTGTTCGCGTTGGTCTAACAACATCTACTACATTCTAGATAAATTGGCAAATGATCCGATACAAATACATCCTTTACAATGCCTACTACCTACACTTTTCCAGGCTGATAAGAAGACCACACAGTGGTCCAGCCAGCTCCTACTACCATAATGCAGGTTCGTATACGTGTAGGTATCAGTTTCTATCATTTTTACATCTGCACATACCAAAGTCCTGTCCGTACAGAAACTACTCAGTTCAGTGTAAAAAAGTTCATAGGGATGTGCATTAAAATCCTCTAGTATGAACACATTTTCAACATTGCTACTAACCTCAATTGCACTTATTCCGCTTAATATTTCTGTAAAAATGGGGAAGTTTTTATAAGATTTAGTCGGCATGTAAACAGATATTACTAAAATAGAGGTGGGAGAGCCCACAGTGCTCTTGATGGCAACTAGTCGCGTGCTAAAACATTATATGACTGATACACTGTTCAAGGGTTCCTCAAGCCATGAAATACCGTCGGAAGATCTCTAGAGTGAATACTAGATTCTCCAAAGGGTTTGGTTCGGATTGGGTCTTCTCTATTTGCGTTCGTGACATTATTAGACATTGATTTCATAGAATTAGATACCTACTTTCTCTTGTAATGACTTCGAGTGATGTTTTATTCAGCAACTTTGCCCGTTTAGGGGATGTATTGTCGATGTTTTATGTTAAATGAATGGTACCATGATACAGCTTTTTATCTTACTTTTGGTGTGTTAAGAAAGTTTTGTCGCGTTGAAACGAGTTGTCATTTAGACAAATCATTTTCCTGGTGCATGTGAAAGAAAGTGCGATACACATCTAACCTTTACTGACTCGTCGAAATACGGCCGAGCGCCGACGTGTTTGTCAACAGCGGCGAGCTGACGACGCCGTTTCGCGGCCGGACGCGGTTGTGCGGCCATAAAATAGAAATCTGCGTTGCACTTGACATTGCGCGCGGTGGTCATTGCCGCGCGCATCTTCGAGTGAAAGTTGCGCCCCCCCCGCGCGCCGCCTCCCCTCCCCCTCGCCCCGTCGTATATGTGTCACTTAGACCTTTGCTGTTCTAGATGCGAGCCGACTTTCATTTTAGGTTTTGATAGACTGTTGTTTATTTTTTTTTATTTGAATTTATTTTTATTGTTTCTTTTGGAAAGGAAAGGAAATTAGTTAAAAGTTATTTAAAAAAATAAACTTTGTGTGTCTCAAACATTGTAACAAAGACTAGATTTTAAATAGTTATAGTGAGTCAAGTATGTTTTAACTTTGTGTAGAATATATAAATATATATATATACATAATCATATTGGCTAAGATTCAGTCTAAAAGTTTCGGTCACCTAGGAGTTATATAAAGTTGGCCTATAATTTTTACTCTTAATAACATCACATTGAATTGAAATAGGCTTTTATAATTCCGATAAGAAATCATAATTTTACTTTTTACGCAATTTACTAAGTTGTAGTGGTAGTCTATTTATCATAATAACGAAACATAGATTATATGTATTTTTATATGGTGTACAATAAGGTATATTTTTATTTTCATTTAATATATTTCTTTAAACAAAATATAGCTTTATATTTTGCATTATTTCACTATTAAATTATTACTAAAGTATGAAGCATAGTACACACACAGAATAATTTTTTCGATAATTTTAAGCAATCGTTGAAATATATATTTATTTTGTTATCAGGCTAAGAAAACAAGTTGCACAAGGTTATATAGGATTCGAGAGATTGAAACCTCCTTGGGAAACGTTGTTATTATTGTCGTTACTCTCTTAACCAGGTGCCGCGGTCCGCAGCGCTCCAGTCCCCCAGTTTTCACTCGCGCACAATGACTAGATTTTCCCAAAGTCAAGGCGTTGAGATCTCTTTTGTTCGCGCTTTGAATATTCTCATGATCTAGCCCCCAGATAGGCAATACACTTATTATATTACTAATTATGCTAATTAGATGTTTCATATCACAATTGAGTGATTATTGCTACGTGACAAAGTTTATTTAAAATTAACAGTTTTTACCTAATAATGGCAAGTTGGAACTGCCTCCTCTGTGTCGTAATTAGATAACCGTTTTAGAGCCAAAGGTATCGAGTTCGATTCCTAGAGGGGCGTACATGTTAAGCTCGGTTTGGTGGGTTGGTGGGTGGTAGAGCTTTATCCAAGTATGCCTGACTAGGTACCACCATTTTATAAAAGTCTGTCACCATAATAACTATGTTAGTACTAGTGTTATTTTTCGACAATCAGGGATAAGATGGCTAGTCAGGCGAAATAAGTTTTATGTCATTAAAGTTTTACTTTAACTATGTTTACTTTCTACATTGTATCATGTACTTGTTATACCTAAATGTCACATATTTTTAATGAATTTTTTAGCATTGCAATCAGCCATTGAACGTCCCACACCTAAGCACATAGAACAAGCCGAAGCGCACTAAACTAGACCTAGTTAGAGCTAAGCTATCTAACGATATCAGCTAGAAACACTACTTGGCGTAACTTCAACTAATAAAATACAGTGACTTAATTAGAATATTTAGATCGTTAATTACTAAGTTAACTTAGATAGGGTAGTTGTAATAATTTCTTAACGCTTTTTTATTCATACAATGAAATTGATTGTTGACTGATTGTTGGTTTGCTGTGGTATGTACTTCTAATATATGCACTTGACCTTGCACTTTCAGACAGACAATGTGTCAACCCAAAATAGGTAACTCAAAATCCGGGTTTCTTTATCAAAAAATAACTTCTATTTTTAAAGAAACATTTTGGCCTGTGCTACTACAACAAACATTGTTACTCACATCTTTCAACATATTGGTTGACAGCATGACAATTGTACTCTTTCTAGGATCTGTGATCACTAAGCGTCGTCGCACAAACAAACGCCCGCCTAATAGTGATCAATGATTGTTTTGGCGCTAGTAACACCACGGGTATAACTTGCAGTTCGTTGCTGCTGCGAGGCTTTTTGTTTGTTTTTGTTAGTTAGTTTGTCTTTATGAACAATATTATAAGTATGTTGTTATTACATATTTGTATATTAAAAAAGATAACAACAATGAAAGCTGGTCTTGTTTTTGGCAAATGGTAAGTATCGTATATATTTTTATGTAACTGTTGAAGTCTGTAAATACACAAATATTCCTCGGGGATCGGATAGCTTGGGATCACGAATAGCGAAATCGAGTCATAGTCTGTGCCCGATAGAGTAGTAAATGAACTTTATTTCGATTGTTATAATTGCCTTAGGTACACACATAAATTAATTACATTGTCAACATAGTAGGAACAGGAGATATCTAATATTGTTCTGTAAAACAAAGGAGTAAATTTTCAAATTAATATTAAATTTATCGTTTTCCCATTCAAATTTTATACATGTTACAAGTACAACAGCACCGTACGATATGTAACATTTTGTAAAGTGTCCAAACTCTTTAAGTATTACTAATGCATAGCCTTCCAATTTCTAATAGCCGTAATTTACTTACTAAAAGCCTACAGAGGTCGTTGGTGATACATCTTAAGCCAATCCTGTATGTGTCAAGCGACTTTGACCTTACGAGCTTCGGCGGTAAGGACGCGGTCTATGAATCATATGATAGGATTGCTCTTAAGCAACGAGTGGGTGGTGTTCGGAACCAATGACGATTGTTCGCGATGTGGGTCAACGAGACGTGCGTATGTGTGCTGGGGCTTTTTAATTTGACATATCTTATTGTTTTATTTTCTACGTCTTTTTTTATTTAAAAAAAATATTTTGAACCGCCTCTGTGGTCTAGTGGTTAAGAGAACCGGTCTTAAACTAAAAGGTCCCGGATTCGAAGCCGGGGAAACCTCGCTGGGAATCGATTCCCAGCAAGGGAAGCAAGGGATACACATGTTTGTGTACTCGGTTTGGTTAGTGGTAAGTCTTGTTTTTCCGCCTGACCAGCTACCACCATCTTATCTGAATATGTCGCTGTAACATCATTGTTTATAGCATTTTTGTGTTCCGGTAGCTAAAGATAAGATAGCCAGTGCCTCTGCAGTAGAGGATTCCGGGTGAAGTGCGCTTCCACCTTCGGCCTTATCAACACTTAACATCAGGTGCGATGAAGGCAAGTGCTTACACTCAAGGGTGCGCCGTCCGTAAGTGACAAGTGTCATATATTTAATTTGATGCCGCGCAGCCATACTAATTTTGTATGAGGAATTTAACGTGGTATTTTGAAAAATAATAGTTTAAAAAACCGCTCGATAAATCGAAAATGTGAGACGGACGATTTGTACTTAAGGTGATTGTTTAGACATAATTAGAGGTATAATAATTTAGATAAACTATAAGATATCAACTAAACGCCGCCACTCGTTTTCATGATATTCGCCCAAATTTAAATGATATTGTAGAACAATCTATACTGTGTTATGAATTTATAGGTCGGACTAGTTGTAAACACGATCCCTTTGATACTAGATATATATTTTGTTTATGTAATAACAAAGTTTTTCATCATATTTCAACTTAAACGTGACTGCACTTTTGGCTTTTTTGGTCGGCTTAAGAAATTTAAAGCAAACCTCATTTGTTCTTAGTCTACATCTTTTCGTATAACCTAAAGGTTATTAGTGAGTGCCAGTATAAACATAATAATATGAGTAAAGTGTAAGGGTATGAGTTGGCCACTAATTCAAATCCGCACTATCATAAAAACAGATTAATTGAATAAAAGATAACATGTATCAAGGTTTTATTAACGAGACTGCATATCGTTTCTATTTATTTGGAAATGATATTTTAAAGATAAGACTATTCACTACCGCTGGGCTAAGGCTTTTCTATATGAACATAGGTCCCACAAGATCAGATAAAGGTAGATTAGAGCATAACCTACCCGTAGTTCCATTTGGGTTGAAGGGTTGACTTTACTTCTTTTTAGTTCTAAGATTATCTATAACCTGACATTAACATGATATATTGCTGCCTGGTACTTTATAATTTGATTATTTTTAGAAGGTTTTAGTTAGTTGCATGTAATTAATTAGTTTTTAAAGAAGACAGATAATTAAAAAAATATATAAGAATCGAATTATTCATAGCTTAATGCAAAGCATGGTGAAATTACATCTAAAATGTGTACCGGTGTTTCAAGGAAATGTATGACCTATTAAAAGACCTATTAAATAAAAGACTTATTTTTGTTTGATTTTATAGTAAAAATGTTTTACTTCCAGTACTTAAGTAATAAAGGGTGGTTAATCTGTACAGCCATAGGCAAAGTAGTAACTTTAAGCTAAACTAAAATTTATCATTTGCAAGTAACAAAACTGCTCAAAGAGACAAAAGCACACAGACACGCATAACACGTAATACGTTTGCCAACAAAATCATAAATGAATCTGCAAATGAGACTTATTAAAAATACTGTACCTATCTGACAAATAAAAAAGCATACGACAACACAAAAAACCCGACCGGCCAATAACGAAAACCAATTATCCACAAATTCGTTTTGCAAAAGTTACAAAATGCACAATTACCAAATGGGCCAAACTTCAGAATACTCACCGAGCGATGTTGCGGCAACGGTGCAGTTGCGTATTGTCAAATCCGAAACATCCCGTCCCGTCAATCTTGACAGGTCGTTTGTCAACTCTTTTTAATAAACTGTTGTCAATCACTAAAGTCCCTTGAACAGTGCACAGAGGGAGGACCCAGGGTTCAAGTATAGCAAGAGATACGGGAACGGGGTACTACAAAACCGGAGAGCTGAGTCTACCACCGCCGGGAGCAGCACTTCTCACGTGTTAGTAACTACGCACCCACCTTCAATACGAGTGACGTTAATTTAATAGACTAATAAGTCAATATGCAAAGGTTATCGCTAAAAAATGTAACTAATTAATTGTAATTACTATCAATTTGTTAGACATAATTGTAATTACTAATATATTTTATATTTACAGCTAGCTTTTTATACAAAAACTTCGCATTTCTAAAAAAATCAGGTAATGACCATATCAATGCAGAAACCATTTTTTTAATCAATTGCCTTACCTTTATTAAGCTTAAATCTCTGAATCGTAGTTAGAAATAATTACTTAAGGTATACTTAATATATTTTAATAATTGTGAAATTAAATTTTTAATTATGTTATAAATTGTAAATAATTGATGAAAATGTATGAAAATGAGGTGAAAACAAAGAGATGGGCATTATACGGTGTCGCGTCGGCGGAGAGCGCGCCGTTAAAACTGTAAAAAAAAACCAGTTGGCCGACCTTCGAGTTATCAGCCGAAAACCGAGCGCGCGCCAGATACCACGGAAAAGACACAGTTTTCCATTCAAATACACTATTAATATATCGGTAATACAAAATACCGGTATTCTATTATTTATTCATCTACTGTCTTTAGAGAAAGAAATCAACATGCAGTTAGTATCTAAAGATCGGCTGTTAGTAATATAAAATAATAAAAAGAAAAAAGGGAAAAATGTGATTGGCATAAAATATAAGATTTAATTAAACAATATTCTCACGAATATTTACAAGGAGGGATAGATATTGAGATAAAAGTAGTAAAATAGGTAAAAACAAAAAACAGGCTTCCGAAGTGTTTCCACTGCGTCCACAATCCGCGGCACTGTCACGTCACTTGTAAAATGCCAATTACAAACATTTCCCAAAAACACATCGTGTGCCCCGATTTTGAAATAGCAATTATTTGAAAATGGAACAACTCCGTGTTTATTTTTTCTTTTCGTATTTTTTTGTTTGATATTTTAGTTTTTTAACGTACACTGTTTGTTTTCGAGCGTCACTGTGATCTCGTTAGTCCGTGGTACAACGTTAGGGTTGGCACAACACTGCACTCACTCATGCGGGCGACGGCCGCGCGCGTCGTCGACTGACTGCGGCGTGCGCGCACCCCACTCACTTCCCACCAAAAAAATTCTACCACCACCGCGGTGCAGGGCGCACGAACCGCGGCCCGCTGCAACGGACCGCGCGGCCACGGGTGGCAGCGCGCGGCCGACGGCCAGCGGTCGACGCGGCAGGCGGCAGGCGGCAGGCACTACAGTTAGGATCACCGCATGACGTCATGGCGGTAAACGTACCTACAAGAATCATCAATAACTACTTCTTCGGAGGAGTTCAAAAGAGCTCGATGGCGCAGTGGTTAACGCGCCCGGTCTGCGAGTGCTGAGGTTAAGCAACTTTCGCAATGGCCGGTCATCGGATAGGTGACCAAAAAATTAATCATCTCTAGCTCCTCCGTGCTTCGGAAGGCACGTAAATCCGTTGGTCCCGGCTGCATTAGAAGTCGATAATAATAATCCGCACAGGGCCCGCGTGGTGGTTTATGGCCCGTTCTCCCTATATACATCCATAGGGAAGGCTCATGCCCTAGCAGTGCTGATGATGATGATGATGATGATGACAAAACAGTTTAACGCTGCCTATTTTATTGAATAAAACAAATTTTATTTAATCCATAATTGAATCATTGATTGTTAAAACCCCACAAGTAACATTGAGTAAATTTTGCAGAAGATATAAATTATTAATTATTTAAATATACACCGTTGGCCTGAATAACCCGAAAGATTTAAACCACGTATTCTTAACGACAGTACGAGTAAATAACGTTATATTAACATGGGTCGAAATGTGTGTTTTAATTGACCCACTTTTTCAATACAAATTAAATCATAGTAATAGCGTGTTTCTTTATGGTCAAGCCTTTACTTCAGAGAGTAAGCGAATCATATTAATCTCAAGTTGAGGAACAGGGAGCGAGCATGACACTTCACGAATCCGTACACATAATGTATTTCCGCTAAATGTTCCGGCGGATAAGACGGCATAACGAATATTATTTATTAAATTATAACAGTGTAATTCTTACGTGACAATCAGTAATAATTTGAAATCAGTTTGTTTGAAATATGTCACATGTATCAATCATGTTCAACTTTCAAACTATGAATCAGCTAGTTGTCAGTGAAGGCAAATAGGTTGCACTTTGCTGATTGAGAGCGGAATTAATCTAGTCTTATCAGTCTTACTGATAAGAGAATAACTACTTGTTATTAAAGTGTAATAAGAAAGATAAAGTTATAATTATTACCTACTCTGTATATCAGTTGCATGTTACATCTTTTTATCCACAATGAAAAATAATTATTTTCGGTAGTAAAACCTTTTTGTCGACAGGTACCAAACTTACTTAGGTAAAACTGGTTGACACCGATGCACCTAGGTAAGTGCGTCTGCGTGAAAGTAGTAGGTGTCTACGTCATACCTTAGGGTGTGTTATACTTGATATTTTTTTATTATTATTTGTTTTAAATAATGAATATCTCCTTTATTATGGGGTTTAGGACTATGTGTTACATAACTTTATATACTCTAATTAGGCTGTAGAATCGTTAAGTTAAATCTTTCGGGTTATTCAGGCCAACGGTGTATATTATGTGTAGGAAGATACTTGTGATTGTTAAGTGTTATTGTTTATATATATACCTACCCATAGCTTACCTTTTTTAAGTTTTCAAAATGTGTTAAGTATACTAATTTTTATCAGTTTTTATTTTTACTTGTGTTGTTTTGTTATGTGTTACTTTTTTAACAATCACCGATTCAATTATAAACGACAGTAGAAAAATAGTAAGCATGTCGTGATTTACGTTATAAAACAAAGAAAAGTCAAGAGTCAAAGATATTTATTGACTGAAAACTACATTTATCAACATAAACTTACTTATTTTTATTACGCATTTGACATCTTTATTTGATGTTAAACAATAATAATTCAGACACAAAAATAAAGAATTTTTTTATGAAATTTAAATATAAATTTTCCAGCGGCGCATTTCTCCTAGAATTGAGCCGCCCTGGCGGCTGCTATCTCCGCTGCGTACACGCACACACCCACAGGCGCACGCCTCTTGCCTACATACGAACCATGGCAGGCCTACAGACCTACAAAATGCACTTTCTCGCAAACTAACGCTTACCATCATCGTGTTTAGATTGGTTTTCGAGTGGAAAAGTCGCCGGCCGGAATTTGCCACAAGCTCGTAAGTAGGACACCCAATGATTTTCTTTATTGGCCCTACCGCGGTCCTGCTGGGCCTTGTTTAGGTTATAGCCGATAATGTTAAGGTCACACTTAATGCAGTTAGCGAAGTTTATTCAGGCAGAGTTATGGCCGGTGACCCACATGGGCGTCAATGGTTCAGGCCCCAGCTGCGTATATTTGAATTAGAATTTGGTATTTGGTTTACGGATGCGTCGTTGCATTGAAGGAAAATGAGTTTATTTTTTAACTTGTTTCCGATTTATTAAACGGAAAATTTTATAATTTGTTCATTATAATTTATGAAACTCTTTCCTCTTATGTAGAATTTGTGTTTGATGCATTTATATTTATCAGATTTGTTACAGTTGTTTGGTATATAAATATTATTCATATCATACATTATATTTAATGAATATTAATTTCCAAAGTCCGACCGACCTCGTTGCATATAATACAACCAATATTCGCGTATAATTTTCATATAACTTTTCCAATATCTTTTAACTAGGTTGATTTAAAAATAAATAAATTTTAATTATACAAGACAGGCAAATAAATGTAAAAGTCAAAATAGTACATAAATAAAAATTAAAGATAGCGTCGACATCAACTGATTTTAAACAACATGAATTAACAATAATTAACGTTATCTGCATAATTTATTTATGTTCGTTTGGCTGTTATGTGCGGGTAGGTTGATTAAAATATAGAATTACGGTATCACAGCACAAAATATTACAGCATAATTTAAATTATAAAAAGTGTAATTACATCGGCAGTGTATTATAATGATAGTATTGTGTACGTCCTGTTAAACTATCCGCCCAAATAACTGTGCTCCGTTCTGGGATCAGTATCAAGCTGTCAGATTCGTGTTATGATAATATGTGGTTCACTACAAACACGCTAATTGTGTCCGAACTGTGAATAATTCATTGTTTTACCGTACGGAGCGATTCGCACGCGTGGGGCATCGATTGGCGATGGTGGTGGTGGTTCGATCGAGTGAGTTCGTAAGTTGACAGATTATTTACATAAATGTTGTTAATGGTAGGCTTTTTTGCCTGGCTAGTTCCATCAACAACTGAAACCGAAAATGTTTGGTGAACACTTCGATGCATAACTGAATCACACTGCTGTTCATTCAAGGGTTCGAAACGTCAGGATAAAATTAAATTAAATTAATGTGTGAAATAAACGTGAGTAGATCCGTAAAAGTAGTTTTATTTCATTAAGTACAGCTAGTTATGAATTAAGGTTAGAATACAATGAGGCTGTTATTGTCATTAATAAACATAATAAAATACCACCGGCTAATTTTAGTTTGCTATGGCCATGCCTGTAACGTTGTTATTTTCGTCTGTGGACTGTGGGAGACTAGTTAACCAGTTCTTATTCGTTTGTTTGTTTTTCTGTCTTATTGTCACTCAACAACAGGTAGGCTACTCTTGACGCAAACTCAATCTCAATACAATTCCAATGCGATTAATATGTATCGATATTGGGATAAGTTTCGCAATTCCGGAACGCCCCATCTCGATAATAATTTGTTCACTCAATTTCCACGCAATTTAATTCCAATGTAGCGCTATTATCGCTTTTAAGAGTGCCATTTGAATTTTTAGATTTGGGATTGGAAATTGATTATTGCAATTGTGTTTCAAGAGTAACCCACCTGGTAGGTGAAGATAAACGTCAATAGCTCGCGAGTTTGAAATATCAAACTTATTTGAATCAAGAGACAGTTGCTCATGTTACCATAACGTTTGATAACGTTGTTCGTATCAAACAATACAAACGAGCAGCTTTTAATTTCATGAAAATGTTAATTGCTAAACAGTATGCGTGCCACCGGCGCGCCTCGTCGGAGCTACTTACGTGTAATTAAAATTGCTTGTTTAGCTTAATGAGTTTCAATCCATGTGTAAGAAACAATACAGATTCCTAATTATTTACTAAAACATTAAAATTATTGATAATGGTAATAGTAACTTTATTTCAGATAAGTGTACATAATTGTTATAGTACACACGCTTGCACAACAGACTATCAAAAACGGGCAAACTTCCTCAATCGATTTTGAACTTTATGTATGTGGAATACTAGCTTTTGTTCGCGGCTTTGCTCACGTAGGTAATAAAAGCCAAATTTATTAAAGGTAAATATCATAAAGATATAAGTAAAAAGGGTTAGACAACTAAACATGTCACGTCATTTCAACATTAAGATTTTCATTTTTTATCATTATAAAGCCCATCCATGCATAAAAAGTGTTTAACACAAAATAACCTAATAAAGATCACTCTGTATAAGTGTTTTTGGTCCGTTTTGAAACCTCCTATACAAATTGTCATTCCTTACCTAAGGGATCATCACTTCATAATTTCTTACCAGGCCAAATAACGAAATTTAAGGAATGACAAATTGCCATACTAACTTTCCACCCTTATTTCATATTTCTAGGGGAGATTTTATGAAAACTGCAAAAACACGTTATTCTTTATTTTCTTTAAAAATCTATAGATCGATTAAATTATTAATTTATAATACTTTAAAAATAACGATTTCCCCAAAAAAAACCTTCTTCCCTTTTTTACTCCTTTGAAGGAAAATAAACAAAATTCCTGAAACACGTCATTCTTATTCTTTTCAAAAAGCCAAATACCAATTTTCATGTATTTTACTTCAAAACTGACGGACTTTCATACAAATTTTCATCCCCTATTGCCAATATGATAGCCCGCAGGTTCGGACGGTGTTCGAGGGTTCGTTGTACGTCCCACTACGCCTGCAGCCTTTAGGTGACATTTACCCAGAAACAGTACAGCGCCCTTCGTGTACAATATAATAATGCGTTTAGGGTGCTGATGGCACGCCTCGGCACTGTAGCGCATCGGGGATGTTCGCCGAGTCGCGGGTGGACTGTTTCTACACAACCATGCGAAAACGGTGCACATCCCTGGTGCGCAGGGTTCGGGGTAGCCCCCACAGCATCTTAAACATGTTTGCGAACAGATTTGATTGTCAGTACGTGAACCATTGTTGTATGGTTCATATACTGACAAGTAAATAAATAAAATTATATAATTATATAAGTACATATACATATAATTATTAATTAAAAATTGATGCTCATCATCCAGTTCTGGCAATCGACATAGCTAAACTTGGTAATTTTAAGCCGTTAAAACCGAAACATAGCAGTCGTCTAAATTACGGTAAGAGTGACTTTGTGAAAATTCGGTCTGACATCCTGAGTGTTGACTGGGGTGTGTTGCTGAACCCGTTGGATGTCGATGAAGCAGTTTCAATTTTTTATAACAAGTTACGTGATATTGTTAAAGCTCACACGCCGATGGTTTCAAACGGTCATCGAGGGCATCCCCCTTGGTTTAGTCCTGCTCTGATAGGCTGTCTTAACGAAAAGGCTAAATATCATAAAAAGTTTAAGCGATTTGGTAATCCTCGAACTTACGACACCTTTGCAATGCTTAGAACGAGGTCAAAAAAACTGATTAGTGAATGCTATGCTTCATACCTTGAGTCTGTAGAAGAATCGGTAAAACACGATGTCAAGGCATTTTGGAAATTCGTTAGCAATCGTAAACTCAGCGGTACTATTCCCCAAACTATGCGCTACAATGACCGGGTGTCGTCGTCACTTGAGGAAATCACAGAAATGTTCTCTTCGTTCTTCGGCTCCGTCTTTGAATCATCTTCCTCACCACTTCCACATCTTGAACCCGTATCTGGCACTGTGCTTAGTAATATTAATATTAGTGGTGAAGATGTCCTAAAATGCATTAAGGAGTTAGATCCTCGTAAAGGTGCTGGACCTGATGCGCTTCCTCCGTCATTTGTTTAGGCTTGCGGGGACGAACTCAGCCCGATATTGTCCTTGATTTTTAATAAATCATTGCAAGCCGGAGCTTTCCCAAAATATTGGAAACTGGCCCATATAGTGCCGATTTTCAAATCGGGTGATAAATCACTTTGTGATAATTACAGACCTATCAGCATTTTATCATGTTTTGCCAAAATCTTTGAAAAGGTAATTTATAATCCTTTATATCATCACTTTGAGACTTTACTGACACCCCAGCAGCACGGCTTCCTGAAGAATAAATCAACAATATCAAATTTGTTGGAATATAAAAATTTTCTTTGCAATGCATTTGCTCAGGGTGGCCAAGTGGACTCAATTTACACTGACTTTCGTAAAGCGTTTGACAGGGTCAATCACAAAATTCTATTGCAAAAAGTTATGGCGCACGGTATCCGGGGTAACCTGTTGCGTTGGGTTGAATCCTACTTATCAAACAGGAGTCAGCTTGTCGCGGTGAAGGGATATCTGTCTCTTCCCATTTTTGTAACCTCTGGAGTTCCACAGGGTTCACATCTGGGTCCCCTATTGTTCATAGTTTTCATAAATGATCTGGTTAACTCACTTTCTAACAATTGTTTATTATACGCTGATGATTTGAAAGTATTCTCTTCTGTGACGTCTCTTGGGGACTGCTTTTCACTCCAGAATGACATTGACAAAATTATCCAGTGGTGCACCTCTAATAAAATGTCTCTCAACGTCAGTAAATGCTGTGTGATCTCATTCACTCGCAAATTTACTTCTCTGCACTTTGATTATCATGTCCAATCACAGGTTCTTGAACGACGCAGTGTTGTGAAAGACCTCGGCATACTGTTTGACAGTGAACTGACATTCAGAGCACATTATGACTCCATTATAGAGAGGTGCAATCAACTTTTGGGCTTCGTCTTTAGATCAACAAAGTCTTTTAAAAATCAGAACTGTCTTGTTATGCTCTGGTCAAGTTTGGTGCGAAGTGTGATGGAGTATGGATCCGTTATATGGTCTCCTTTTTATCTCACTCATATTGAGAGACTCGAGACCATCCAGAAAAGGTGCCTCAAGTGGGCCTGTTATCGCTCTGGAATTTGTGTCCGCCAGTTGACATATAGTGACCTACTACAGAAATTCAAACTATCTAGTCTCCGTCTGCGACGTCTGCATTTCGACCTTCTGTATCTCTATAAAATTATAAATTCTCAGATTAACTCTCCCAATTTACTGTCAGCCATTAGCATAAACACAAGATATATAAGCCGTCATCCTAAGGTTTTTGCACTCAATGTGTACAAAAACAACACCTCATACTACAACCCCATCGTGCGTATGTGCAGAGTCTACAATGAGACGGTTGCTAAATACCCGGAGATTGACATTTTTGGGCAACAATACCTATCTTATAAAAGATTTATCAGATTTAATATTTTGAGCTGTGAGTGACTACTCGCTCAGAGTATTAAATTTGATAAATCATATCAAACTTAACAATAATTATATTGAATTTTCAATTTTATCTCAATAGTATCTGATTTTGTTTTCCATTTGTGTTTCCATGTAATGTAATGTATATTTTAAATTTAATGTAATTTTTTTTTTATTATTATTTGAATGTCGAATTTGGACAAATTGTGTACATTGTTTGGGGTTGCATCCCAGCTCAATATTTTTTATATTAATTGTTTTATGTAATTTCGGATGTGACCTGTTAATGTACCTAAGTAAATAAATAAAATAAAATAAAAATAAAATAAAATATATGTACTTTATGAATTATTGAACTATTGTTTTTAGTATTATTGAATTTTTGAATTAAAATGTACTAACATAGTTATTGAGTGCACATTGTTATTAACCATAATTGTATCTCTGATATCTAAATAAATAAATAGAATTGAAATTGAATTGAATTGAACCCCCTTAGGATATGATGAGGAGCTCGGTTAACGTATGAGAACTAGCCAAGTCAGACCTTAGGCCAAAATATATTATCATAAGTTATAAGAAGAAATGATATTTTAAGTTGTTATAAGATATGTTATGTTGTTATAAATAAATTTTTTTAGAAATTATTATTCACCACAAAAAGATTCTGTTGGGAGCTCTGTACAGCCCCAACGATCAAATTGACTATTTTAAGAACTTGGAGTACACTCTTGAGAATCTTGTCCCACTCTTTGATCATGTTATTCTCATGGGAGATCTTAATACATGTTTATTGAAAAATGATACTAGAGCCCGTAATTTGACTAATCTAGTGTCTTCTCTTAACCTTCATGTACTTCAAATGTCATCCCCTACTCATTACTCACCAAATTGCAAGCCCTCTCTTCTCGACCTGATGATTGTTTCAAATCCTAACTCTGTTGTTTCTCATGGGCAAATGACTGCTCCATTTTCCTACCACGACCTTATCTTCTTAACTTTCAAAGTTCGTCCTCCCAAAATCAAATCAAAGGTACTTTTTCAGCGCAACTTTCGGCATATGGACTTGGACCGCTTGAGAGAGGATCTGAGATGTGTGGATTGGTCACCAATTTTTTTGTCGGATGATATCGACTTCATGACTAACTACCTTACTGTTAAATTGACCAACATTTTTGATATTCATGCGCCAGTACGACCTGTACGTATTAAGCACATTCCTGCACCTTGGCTTACACCGGTTATTAGGAGGATAATGGCAAAACGTGACAAAGCCAAAAGTCAGAATAAAAAAACTCCTACTCCTGATAACTTACAAGCCTACAAAAAACTTCGCAACATATGTAACAGAATGTGTAGGGACGCTAAACGGAAATATATCCATATGAAAATTGAAAGTGTTGGTCAGAAACATGTTTGGAGCTTCTTGAAAACCCTGGGCGTAGGCAAACCTACTGTCTCTTGCCAGAATTCAGTGGATCTTGATGCTTTGAACAGCTATTTTTCAACTCCTCCCTTAATTTTAGATGAAGCTACTAAGTCTGCTTCTCTTGCTTTCCTTTTAAGTCTTGTTCCACCTGATTGCCCCTCCTTTTCATTCAACATAGTCTCTGAGGACGACATCAAGAGGAGTATTTCCTCCATCACCACTAAGGCCGTGGGAAGTGATGGTCTCAGTATGGACATGATTCTTCCTGTACTGGAGGACATTGCGCCAGTAGTCACATTCATAATAAACTTTTCACTTACCCGCAATGTCTTTCCAGTGTCGTGGAAGAAAGCATATGTCATTCCCCTCCCTAAAAATCCAAACCCTTCTGCTTTTTCCCAATATCGTCCTATATCCATACTTCCCATCCTGTCTAAGGTTTTAGAATCCGTCACACACAAGCAATTATACTCCTTTCTTGCATCCAACTCCCTCTTATGTCCTTTCCAGTCCGGCTTTCGACCATCCCATAGCACTGTTGGAGCACTGTTGAATATAACGGAGGACATTCGGTGGGCTATGGATAGCACCAAGCTCACAGCAATGGTCTTGTTGGACTTCAGCAGTGCATTCAACTCTGTTGACTTCGACCTTCTTCTTGGCACTCTTCGCTCTGTCAACATTTCTGAACCGGTGTTAGAGTGGTTTCGCTCATACCTTTATGACCGTATGCAGTGTGTGAAGCATCATGATGTGTCTTCGGACTGGATTAGCTTGTCTGCTGGTGTGCCTCAGGGTAGTGTGCTGTCACCACTTCTTTTCTCTGTTTTTATTAATAAAATCTCATCTGTTATTTCTTCTCCTTTCCATCTTTACGCTGATGATCTCCAGATTTACAGGCATTTCATGCTTTCGGAAATCGTGGAAACGATTCAAGCCCTAAATCAGGACTTATCTGCTGTCCAAGCATGGGCTGAATCCTTCGGTCTTATTGTTAACCCTGCAAAATCACAAGCCATGATTGTGGGCAGCGGTAGGTTAAGAGGCAGGCTGGATTGGAGTTCTATACCTGCGCTTCTTTACGACAGCGTTCCCATCAAGTACGCCGACAAAGTAAAGAACCTTGGTTTGACGTTGGACTGTAACATGTCCTGGTCAGCTCACATCAGTGAAATTAGTAAAC
Organism: Eudonia mercurella; assembly: GCA_963082485.1. NCBI lineage: Eukaryota > Metazoa > Arthropoda > Insecta > Lepidoptera > Crambidae > Eudonia > Eudonia mercurella. Next base: position 273,286 of record OY720025.1, on the reverse strand, counting down.
GCCTACATTTTAGTTTTCACTCCCTCAAGCGGCTTCAATACTTTCTTCCCTTTCAAACCAAAATTATGCTCGCGCAATCCCTTCTTCTTCCCATACTAGACTACGCCGACGTCTGTTACTTGGATGTGACTGAGGAGCAACTGCTAAAACTAGAACGTCTGCAAAATCTGGCCATACGTTTTATCTTTGGCCTACGAAAGTATGACCATGTTTCTCACTTTCGTACTGAATTAAAATGGCTACCGATCAGACATCGCCGTAATGTGCACATCCTTTCCAATCTCTATAACATCCTTAATGACCCTAATTCTCCTTCTTACCTTCGTTCCCGTTTCCAACTCCTGCCCCCACCTTGCCGCTCAAGACGTGCCTGTATAACAAAGACGCTTGAGATTCCTATTGTCAATACTAACTTCCTCCTAAATTCATTTACGGTCAGAGCAGCGCAGCTATGGAACAGGCTTCCTACAGACATCCAGAATAGTTCGTCCATTACATCCTTTAAAAAGAAAGTCAAGGATCACTTTCTGTCACTTATGTCATCGCAATGAAGCAATGATAGACACTATGTTATATTTATATTTATTACTATTATTATTATATGTAGGTATATGTTCATATTTATGTAGTATTATTATGTATGTTTATGTAGTTTTAAGAATATCGTAGTATATGTGTTGTATGTATGTACATAATAATGTTATTCATAGTTGAGATATTTTTGTTTGCACTTTTGTCGCTTCCTCTTAAACATGATGCTCCCATTCCACCTTAGGTTGGCTGGAAGAGATCTCTTTTAGAGATAAGTCCACCTTTGCTCACCATTGTTTGTAAACTATTCTCTGTATTTGTGTTTATGTGCAATAAAGAATATATATAAATTTCAGGACTGACCATTGAACATGGCACCCATTTAGATTATTTCACTTCTTTTGTCGTTGAAGTCAACAACATGGATGTTACGGATGCCGATTTTTTCACATCCGCGGATGTGAATGCGGATGCGGATTTTTGAAGACTCACATCCGCGGATGCGGATGCGGAAGCGGATGTTTAAAATCTTATATAAATATAGTATATGAATGAAGAATTAAAACAATGATAAAGTATGATTATTTACATATAATTTTACGCAAGTAAATAAAGTACTATTAACATTTTTATTAATGAAAATTAGTATTAAGTATAATGCTCCTATTTTTTTTTAACTTCACTTACTAATTTTCAAATTAGTAGGTAAGTGAAGGTAAAAATAGGAGCTTTATACTTAATAAAGAGTAATATTGCCGCCTTCTCTGATTCAAGGCGGTTACGCAGAGGTTCATAAATTAAACCCGCGCTACTAAATAATTATTCGCTAGGAACAAATCCTGTGTGGAGTCGATAAAAATCTTCATGCTATCGGTGATAATATCTTAAATTCCTCACGATGAACACTCCACCACTTAAGAGGATTTTCATCCACATTTACTATTTTTTTTCAAAATGTTCAAATAATTTTTAACGCAAATTTTGTTGTGAACAAATTACAAAAACATAAATGTTGAAAAAATTTCCACGAGCAGGATTTGAACCTGCACCCTTCTGACATACCGGGTCAGGTGCTCTTCCAATTGAACTATCGTGGTTCTAACCAGCCCGCCGAAATTAAAATTAAAACTAACTTTCTTTTTATCTTTTATCTTTTTATCTTTTTTTTTCGCCCAATTTCTTTCTTGTCGCAACTTGTGTTACATTCGCATCCACATGAACATCCGCATTGATTATTGCGGATGCGGATGCGAATATTCGCAACATCCCTGGTCAACAACCAAGGCATATCATAATATTGAACTTGGCTCTCATTTCACATTTATGTTTTTATGGGATTTTAATTGACAATATCAAAAGCTGGTAAATCAGTGTTATAAATAAGAAAGGGATTTTTCTGTCAATTATGTCAATAATCAGCAAAATATCATAATTAGTAATTTTTTAACCAGTGATTCACAATCACATAATTCTAATGCACAATCGATTCATAGCTTCAATTATTGGAGTTAATTACTTAATTTTTGGAACGAAAATGGTAATAGACAAAGTATAAGGCTTAAGTGGTATCATTACTTTTAAATTTGTCATTATCAAATTATCTGTGTAGGAATTGTGTAATAAATAAATACCTTTGTAAAAAAAAACTTTTTTTGTTTTGAGAGAAATAAACGTACACGTTTACATTAATGAAAACCAATTAATAAACAGTTTAATAAAGATAAAACCAGTATGAATAACAAACATTCACATTTCCTTCTCATACTTATGTTTGACCTCAAAGATCGAAACCTCGTTTTCGTCCATTAGAAAAAAAGTATCAATTCATCAAATCCAATTACAGTGCCGTACGACAATAGCAGTTACCCGGCGGTAATATTTGGCGAATAATTACGGGGCCCGTTGCGCCTCCATACGTCAGCCTTTGTGGTGGTTGTTCGTTACTAAGATGGATGGCTCGCGAATCGTTTTCCTATAATAGTTGGAGTGGGTCATCGCTCGGTGAGGTAGAAGACGGAAAAACAAATGCTAAATATAGCTTTTCCACGCTTTTTTTCGCTTCGTACATTGTTTTTACGATGTGGTGTTTTGACACCTCAAAACGCCTTCATTTGTTTTTAGAACGGTTTAGTGAATAACTAGCTAGTTACAGTGATGGATGATCGAAACTAAGCTTGACTATAAGTTATGTTTATATTTTGCATACACAATTCCACGTTTATATTAAAGCAGAAAATACCACTTGAAAAATAGGACTTGAAAGTTTTTCAGTCCAGTTTTGATAGCTATCGCTAGGTTTGCAAAAGGTCGTGGGCAACCATCTTGTGCCACATTGTTTGTCTCGTGAATTGACCTTAATAATTTGAACTTTACAACTTAACACACCAATTAGTTAAGAAGCCTTAAACTTTCCTAAGGTACTGCCTTAGGTAGTCATATTTCTTTACAACTTTCAGTACCTATATATAGCACTTTTAGTTTCAGTATCCGCTCCCGCTCCCACTCCCGCTTCCACTCACCACATAGTCCCGCCCCAGCCGAGCGTCTCATCATAGTATTCGGCGAGCAGTACGCCGCGCCGCGGCGGCACACTGACATGCTTACGCGCGGACATTCCCACATTGTCTCAGCTCTCATTAATTTGTCCAGCCGTCACTATGAGTTATTGGCGAGTTTATTAATTATGCTCAAAGCCGTCTCAGACGGTCTAGTGGCAATAAATATTATTCGACTATGCGCTGTTGAATTGATTCCGTTCTAGATTTTAAAGTTAAATTTAATAAATTATGGTCAAGTTTAAAATCGTAAGGTAACAAACGACATATCATATTTGATGTTGGTAACTATCAAAATAGCCGACACAGCCATCATTATTAGCCTGAAATCGTTCCGCTGTCAAGCTTTTAGGTAAAGTCAACAAACACAATTTTTTATTATATTGTAAAAATATGTACTAATTTTTATTAGTAGTAAATGTTCAAATAGATCAATGTCTTTATTTAAGTATGCATTATCTCAAAAGTATGCTCAAATATTTAGTAGTGATTCTATCACCGCATCGGTTTGGAATGCAGTCTTTTATCGAGAAGAGCCGGGAAATAAACTAAATAGTTGCTTCATTCGAACAAATAAAAATCCCCCCTCAAGACCGACCCAATCAAGCGTCGAGCGACCACCAGGTGGCCGATAACAATTAAAATTATATTGTGTCTGGTATTTGCGCGCTCGAGCTCTTAAGCAAAATTTAATTTAACAACCATTTATTTACATAAAATGTTTATTATGTAAAATCTGCGCATAATTATGTACTTGGGCATTATAAATGCTTAACGCTCGAAGCTTTCTACTTATCTACATTTGTGGAAATTGGATTGAATGTCAGTACCATGCATTTTCATCATTAACGTAATTATCTAGAGCTAGATGTAGGTATGCATGGAATGGAATGATATGTTGGCTGCATTAGCAGTCGTTAACAACTACCAATCAGCACCGGGCCCGCGTGGTGGTTTATGGCCCGTTCTTCGTATTCATCCATAGGGAAGGCTCGTGCCCCAGAAGTGGGGACATAAAATGAGCTGATGATGATGAGATGTAGGTATTTCCATCGTTTATCCTTAGCTGAATATTCGTGGCCAGCATTACATCAGGCTCGTCATTCGCCAACTCGAAAATTCGGCACAAGTTGGTCGCCGGCGCGCCACTTATGAACCGTTAGCCTGCGACGCGTCGCACAATCTCACAGTTTCGCTTTTCAAGTGACATTTAACGAATATTACTCAGTACGTGGAAACAAATCATGCATTTTGACGTATCTCTTTGATTGTAAAAGTCAATTTATAAGTGCTGGTGAGGTGGTGTTGCCGCCTCATGCTCATGCATCACTGTTGCAGTTCGGTAGTCACACAAAATAAAACCCAACATTAAAAGATTTTAACACAAAACATTCTTACAAAAAAGAAAAGAAAGAAGATAAATATGTATTGGTGTTTATAATGGTATTTTTTTGCTTTAACAACGCCTTAACAAACATGCACGAACATATCAAAATCAAGTTTTAAACTTAAATTGTATCGTCATTTCGTCTTACAAATTGTCTTCCTGCTGCGGGCGGCGCAGCACGTATGCGATGCACTGAAATATTTCTACTAAGCTACACCAAACGATTCAATTGCCAAGTTATACCTTAAACTTGTTACACACCTTTTTTCTTATTTACATAACAACGGTGAAGCGTTTCGTCTTCATCTCACCTGATGCATAGAAATGACAATGCCGAAGGTGGAAGCTTAGGTATCACCAAATAATATCATTGACTTCACCCGCAAACTTCATTTACTGAGTAACTGTTTATTTTCTCTTATACTGTCTAAACACAACAACGCTTATAACATAGTTGCCATGGCGACAGATTTATATAAGATGGTGGCTAACTACTAGCTAGGTGGACTTGCCATAAGCCCTTCCACCATCCAAACCGAGACAAACCACCTCTGCGTCCGTAACTCTGCACTCTGTAAACCACAAATTTGATCTTCATCTCCATCCTAGTGTGGGACTCGCATCTAGCCCGCCTGACCTCATTGGGCAGCCCGATGACCCCAATCCTCCGCTTAGCGTCGATGACGGGCCGTTGTGCAATCGTGACGATTCGCTCGTCACCGCGCCGGCCACGCCGCGTCGCCGCCGCGCCGCCGCCACGCCGACGCCGCTGCCGGAATTTTCGGGGACCGTTAACTCGCAGCGTCTCGTTTTGGCGGATGCTGCGCGTAGAAAAGTGGTACACTATCATCCATTGTTGCAATATTTAATAGGTTATAAAAACATTATTTTATTCACTCATTCTTATCGGTTGCGATTTGTGCATCATGATGTTTATATATTTACGCGTTTTCAAATTTTAAGTAGCCGATATCATCATGATGTGTGTTTATTATTGAGTATGAGACAGGTAGGCAGTCTCTTGAAAACTGTTTCATAACATTATTTTGACTCAATGTCAGATGATTCAGTGTTAAATAACAGACCAACAAATCATTTAGTATAGAAGGATCCAGCGAGTAGCCTCACCAAAAAAGTCAGTAAAATTCTATTATGCTGGCCTAGTTCTTAGCAATCTCCATCATTGAAAATCTCTGCAGAACTGAGCTTGACATCACAATTCGGCTCACCCATCTAGAAATTGGCCTCTTTAAATGTTGCTTAAGTTTTGCAATAGCGATTGCTGATGAGCTATCGAGCTCGTTCACGTACCTTCGTGTAACGGTACCTGAAGACGCCGACATGTCGAGACTTGTACCTTGAACCTGTAACCGTGATTCACGGTGACGTATCATAATTCGTGCGGGTAGTAGTGGGTCATTAGATGATATGCTTACGATACGAGGTATAGACTTCTGGCTGGTGTATTGGTAAAGGTGACAGACGTAGTAAATGACTATAATTTACATTTGACATTGCTTCCATTGAGGTTTATAAGATATACTCGCTGTTTATTCCAATACTTACAATTTTAAAAAGGATTTAATTTTGTTTTTAGTTTTTCTATATATTAAAGCCTAAATATAAACAGTAGGAAATTATTACATATATTTTGCAAGCTCTGAAAGACAAGATCTGAAAACACTCAATAAAAGCAGAATATTTCATTTTAAACATGAATCACTAGCAGTATGTAATGAAATATTTGATTTTCAAAAGAAAATGCTATTTGAGGTATAAAAAGTAAAAAAATCTATGTAAATATATGTGATGCATGTTTTTTACTATTGTAATGTTGTTTTGCGAGAGATATCAATAAATAACAAATAATCTAATATTAAGCCTTTAAAATGGTGATTGCATTACATAAAGATATTACGTTCGCTTCCTTTTGAGTTCTCAAAATGCTTAATTTTTGTTAGCGTGATTAAGGCTCATTTAGCGAGTGCTGAAAACCAGTTATCATACATTACCCAGATCGTGGTAATTGATTATAGGCTACAGTTTATATATTGTATATCTCGGCACTTATATTGTCATAAATAGGCACTATTAAATGTTTTCTTAGGATAAAATGGATAGACAGTCGTTGATGTCTTTTATATGAGCGGCCGCTTTAAATACATTTTATTGAGCTACCTACAATTCTCTCCATACAGGTCGACTTTTTTATCACCATCCAAACCTTCTGAGATGACTCTCGTGATACAAACGAACAACTCTTTCTACTGGACCAACTCGGATAACTCGAAAAAAAAATTTGCTGTTCCATACATTCTGGTCGAATGAATATTAATGTTTTGTATGGAACAGCTGATTTTTTTTCGAGTTAGGAAGTTGGTCCAATAGTAAAAGTTGTCCGTTTGTATCACGGAAGTCATCTCAGAAGGTTTGGATGGTGATAAAAAAGTCGACCTGTATATTTCTCATATTTAACTATCCACAATATTTTATAATAGATAGATAGTTAAGTTACCTGACCTGCAAACTCATCAAAGGGTACCGCATCCTACGCATAACAATAAATAAACTTAAAAATAACCGTACCAAAATATGAGTCCAGTTTATTGCACCAAATAAAGATCGGCGATCAGCGGCTAGTGGTAAAGTTACCTGTTTGTTTGTTTGTTTATGGCGGCGGCAGTTTGGGCGGTTAACAGTAAAGCCCTTGCCAATCTGCGAGTACAGTTAGTTAAGTTAATTTACTTTTTGCGCTGCCGCCGGCTGATTGTCTTCGCGATTGAGGTTGTGAGCGATTTGCTGGGCGCATAGCCAATATTATGTTAGCTCTGTAAACGAGCGTTTATTTGGATTCGATTCATTGGAAAAAATCAAACATTATCGATTTATAAATATTACAAGAAAGTCGCTAGTCAAATCATAATGATAACTTAACTTACCTTCCAAATCACGGAGGAGCTCGAGTTATTTTAATTTGGTGACCCATCCTAATAACGCAACCCGAACGTACAAGCGACTGCGCAATGCACCTCTTTAACTTACAACAATTATTTTATATCTATATTATTATTATATTTATGCAAGCTGTGCTCCGCCCCGCGGTTTCACCCGCGTTAATTAGCGAACAATCTATTAAAAAACTATTTTAAGAACATCACGCTATGATCACTTAGAGTAAATATAGTAAAAAATTACACGGGAAACGGAAGATAAAGGAACGCTTGGAAAAAATATTAGTAAGACCCCCCCGGTCATATAAAATATGGATGTTTAGAATATTATTTTAGAACTAATTTGATTACCATAAAACGTTATAGTGAGTCAACCTTAAAAGCTAGACATATGCTGTCGCAGTCTTTTTTTTAGAACTTTTAAAGGGGAACAATTTCGTAATACATAATCTTTGCGTAACTTTCACCGTTTACGCAGCGCACGCAAAGAAAATTCTCAAAAAAATATTTTTCCGTTTTTGCAACACAAAAATAATTTTTCAATTCGAACTAGTAGTTCCTGAGATTAACGCGTTCAAACAAACAAACACACTCTTCAGCTTTATAATATTTATAATTATATAATTCTGAATTTTGCATTCACAAAACACATTTTCATCTTGTTAGGTACAACAATTTAATTTAATAAGGTATTGACATTTCGCATAGGTAATATTTTCTTGTTCTCTGGCCGATTGAAAATGGTCAACTACAGAAACTCATCATACTATCACATGTACACTTGCCTTTCGCGTTCCATTACTATATGTAACATGCTTCTAAAATATTAGTACCTAAGGAGGTTCTTCAAATGCCAGGTTGAGACATGCATCTCGCTCGCTGCAGCTCCGAACAGCCGTTGCATATAATTCATCGCAACGCGTCTCGCTCTGCGGCCTGCGCGGAATGACGCGCGTGCGCACTCTCTGCATTCGATCGTACAGCCTACAACACATCAGCTATACAACTAGCAGGTATTCACCTACCTTACACCTTTGCAATAAGTCCTATTTTCTAGGGCCAAGCGGCACGCGGGAGGTACTCAAGCTTGTAAATGATGTTACAATTCAGTTTTAATTATTTTTGCGTCGCGAATAGGCAAACGGGAATTAATATTTCACTATAAACATTTTCTGTAAATAGTAACTAAAATAACTTCATTTAGGTACTAGAGTAATTGTAGAAACTGTATGGGATTAAAAAGGTAGGGTTTGAAAGGTACAGGCATCACTGATTGTTTCTAAAAAGTTATTAATTGTCTTACAAATTTTATTTACAAACAACAACACTTTTTCCTATAAATGAGGCTATCCTAAGCTAAGGGCTCACGTACAATGGTCCACTTTAAGGACTAAGTGCGGAAACCATCACCATTAACATAGATGAGGCTATCCTTGGAGAGCTCAATATTAAAACCAGGCTTTCCTCTGTCTGTCTCTTAAAGAACCTGGAGATATTTGGTCACATCGCCAGAAAAGAGGGACCCAACCTCGAATAGGCTATGGTTACTTGCAAGGTCGAGGGTAAACGTGTGAGAAGTCGCAGCCCAACTAGATGGTCTGACCAAATCCGCTCGACACTGAACACCAAGTTGCACGATGCTACCTATGACGCCGAAGACAGACACAGATGGAGAAGCATCGTCGTAGGAATATGAACTTACCATCAGGGGAATCACGGCCCTAAGTAATGAGGAACACGACGACGCGAGGAGAAGGGAGGATTTAAAGCAACTTCAGTATTTGAGGAAATTTTGAGCTTGTCCTTGATATCTGGTAACACATAACAACGCTCCGCTCATTGCGTTTGTTCTTTCCGCGGACAAAGGTCCGCGGAAAGGAAGGAATTCTTCAAAGGTGATTATTACGCTATAACACGAGATTCTTCAATTAGTGTGTAAATAGGGGCTACAAAGTCGGTAATGCATAGGCAGCTTATCGGATTTTCCAGATGTCCATGGGCGGCGATGTCCATATAGAAAAGTAAAAATTTAAAGGAAATTGTTTATAGCCAACCATCATTAGCTTTCAAAACCATAATACCAAACGTTTTTTGACATTTTGAACCTCATAAGAAATGTATGAATTAAAAATCTATAAATACTTTAATAAGCCAAATCACTAGCCAACACTTCTTTTTAGTAATAGCGTCTTTACTTTCGCAGTAATTACTAAAAAGAAGGGTCGGCCTATAGTTAATACAAGAAAGCATGATTCAATGTAGATGTCGGCGGCGGCGGCGGCGTGGAGTTGCCCAAATGACGGGCAATAAACATCTTTCTTCATTACAATGCAACATCATTATTTGTTGACTTTGGTTCATTTTGTGGGAAAAACATGTGTCGTGTCTTTTATCCTTGGTTCTTACACATCTGTATGCTGAATGCTTTCTTTCTCTCTCTTCCGTAGCGTTTGCTAAAAAATCTTATTTCTTTACGTTGTTTGAGTCAATGCATCTTTTGTTTGTTTATAACGATGAACCGAAACGAAATTCATTGTTTTTTAATTTTTGTTTCGATTTTCTGTACCACATGTTGTAGTATTATGAAGTTGTACAAAAAAGTACTAAGTGTACTCATTAGATGACAAAAAGCAGACTTAACAAATTTTACGGTAATTACAACTTTTAAGAAAATCTTTGTGCATGACATAAATCATTCAGACTCATTAAAAGGAAGAATTCATTAACTCCTTATGACATACATCAATAAACATACGGCTCCGTCGCCGCAGAGGTTGTGAGACACTGGGCAAGCCATAAAGAAATAATACCAGATCAGTTTCCATAACTCAGCGGTGGGCAGCCTTCGTTAGCAATTTGATGCTTGTTCGGGCACGTACTACAGTCAATGATAAAGTATTTAAATTGTAAAAAGTGATTTATTTCATAATATTAATTGTAATCATCTAATTAACTAAAAGAAACAAAGCAATAATAAAATTGGTACATTAAAAAAATGTGAGAGACTATTGCCTGAGCTAAGCAGCAAGCCTGTTTCACAGCCACTTAAGAGTAATGGTTTGTCGTTATGAGCTCTTAAATACGAAGTTGATATTTTAATTTTGACAGACTATTTGTCGACCTCATTTAAAATCCTAATATTCGATGTCCAGTTAAGAAATCTGTATCCTGAATGTCTATTGCCTGGTTACACGGCGGCTAGGTGGCTCGCGTCGGGCCCCCCGCGTTTGTGTGTCAACGAGCACCGCGTCTTAACCCCAAATGCAAGTGGAGCGCGCGCCGGCGCCCGCGCCGCGCCAAACGAATCCGCCTGCGAACTTCAGCATTACACCGGGCACACCGAGCGCGGCCGCATCTTTATTAACATCTTAGTGGCTACACCACCGGCCTCAGACCCAGGTCCTGGTTTCGATTCCCAGTTGCATTACTGTACTACTCATCGTTGTGATCGGTTTGATCGGCTGCAATGCTTTCAGTATGTCTGCCTGGTTAGCTACTAACGGATAACATTGATTGAATTATTATAATAGCAGCGTCATCAAATCAGGTTGTTAAACGTCTAAATACTGACGTTTGTTGTGTTCTACAAAATCCAGTGCACATTTTTTAAATATGTAAATTGGGTTTGTTTTTGGACTCAATCTGGGCGACAACACTACAACATGAGGTTTAGGATGAAACAAGCTTAATTCCCAGAATGTGCCTCTTCACTCTTACTTTGACTTTAAAAGGAACGAATTGAGCCCAGTGTACCAGCAACCGAAAATTTTGCCAAAATCGAGAGCGCGCTGATTGGGCGCCGCAAAGCAGAGCGCGGCATCCATTATGCGCGCGCGCCACACTTACCCACCGGCCTTTGACTAACCGATGGCTTTGGACAATGCTCATCATCACCGGCTTATAAACGCCTCACTACCGGGCTCTGTCTTTCCCACGTGGATATAGGGCGAGTTATTTTATGTTTTACAAAGAGGACGCACTTAGCCTTCACCTCGCTGTAAGCGATGAGCCTGAATGTGGAAATTTACTTCACTTGTTATCCTCAACTGCTGAAGTACTTGCTATCTTATCTCTAACTGACGGAACAGAACAATGCTACCAACATCGTTTTCTCTAGTAACAGGCTTAAATAAGATGAATTGAGGTATTAGCTAAAATCACGATAACCACCAGGACCAACTGACTTTAAAAGCAAAGTGGAATCTTAAACATTTAACTTGGTCACCCATTCGTCGACCGACTTGGCGAAAGTTTCTTTACTTCACAAGTTACGATAAGGAATATCGAATTTGCAACTTTCAGTACACACGTATCATGAATTAGCGAAGGCGTTACCTACCCGCTAGTGACAGCGTACGCGCGGCAAGCGAACAGCAGCGCCGAGATGGCTACTCAAGCGTAAGGCCATTTAGCAAGGTATCCATTTGCAAAAATCTAAGTCAACTTGACTTGACTTAGATTTTGTTAATTTATTTTGTTGAAATTTTATTTTATAAACAACGCATTATTTTATATTTTAATTATATGTCTACTTAAAACGTCTAAAAAAACACTAAAAACGTCTGTCTTATGAATGGTAATGATTTTTTGATGATGATGCTAATAAAGAATAGGTTAACATATTATTGTAGATATCTAAACTTTAAATCAGAAAAAATAAATACTGATTTAAGTTTACATTATCTATATATTAATACGTGAAGCAAAAACTTTGTACCCCTTTTTACGAAAATGGCGCGGACGGAGGAGTATGAAATTTCGCACACTTATAGTTTATATAGGGAAGGATTATAGAATGTTAATTTTTTTTTAAATTATGCATAAAAAATACATTAAATCAATAAAACAAACATTACACACACTACCATGTATTTGACACACACGCACATATACTCTTTTCAAAAAATTCAATAATGGAAGAGGAGCGGCCGAAATCTGTCAATGCCAATCCAAACTCACATTCTATCTTTTTTATTTTTTCATTGCTTAGTATACGATCCGTGCAGCCTTAATAAAATTACGGTCGAATTTCGACCACTGGGCGACCACTGGTTAAAGGTAAATAAAAATCTTACATTTTTATGCTGGTGAGATGGTGGCCGGTAACCCTATAAGATGAAAATATTTTTTTAGCACAAACAATTCACTTATAAACAAACCTAGACTATATCTTTAAAGAGAAAAAACTTACAATATGTAATGTGAGTGCACTAGATCATAGTAAAAGCACAGCGTAAGAAAAATGTTAGATAGACTGTGGTAATTATACAATTTTATTTTAAACAAGTATTGGATTTTATGAAAGCTTCCTTTATAAAATCCACTACTTATTAATTTCGTGCTTCTTAAAACCTTTACTTACCCAAGAACTCTACCTACCATCTGTAACAGGTCGCCGTAACCCGGCAAGCTTATTACCGAAAAAAGCAACCAGTTGTTAATTGTACAATTGCAACGCAACTGCTCTAGTTGCGCTCAATGATCGCTCGCTTAGTTCATTTGCGATTAAAATGTATATAAAAGTTTACATACATTTATCTATTTATTTATTTTTATTATTAAAAGGAGGCAAACGAGCAGGCGGGTCACCTGATGGAAAGTAATCACCGCCGCCCATAGACACCCGCAAAATCGCAGAAATCGCAGATGCGTTGCCGGCCTTGAGGAAGGAGTTGGATCTTGAAGAGGAAGTAGGAATTGGGAGGGGGGAGGGGTGAGAGATGGGCCTCCGGTACTTTCACTCCGGTATTTGTGTCCGTAATACCAATTTATCAACCGCAACTAGAGCAGTCGCGTTGCAATTGTACAATTAACAACTGGTTGTATTTTTCGGTAATAAGCCCGGGTTCAGCAGTCGTCCGTGGTAATGGCCTCCGCCTACCGGACAATGGCGCGGCCGGGCGTCCGTCGCGTCGTCGGAAATGGATTCCATTGAATGGCACTTCATTTTGCGCTCGTTAAGTTCACTTAAAGTTGCGTGGGGCTAACTAAGTCCTCGGGCGAACTTCTTGAGAGAATTTAAAAAGTGACGTTGCACTGTTTTGTTTCATTTGTTAACACTCATGCACACTCACGAACACTTAACGGTTAATAATCCACCATTATTTCACATTAATATTCGACATAACACAAATTTTAGAAAATAAAACAAAACCGCAGACATGACTCTTTACTTTTCCGCCAAGAAGTCCATATTATATATTTTATTGGGAAATAAAACACTATTTTTTTAATAAGTAATAGCCTATTTACTGTACTTTAGCACTACACGAGGCAAAGGCCGCTATCAATTTAAATAAAAATTTGTCACTATAATATCGAGAAATAACATTACTAAGTTACAGCAAGTGAAAAAATATTTTATAATGTTAAATTTATTTAAAAAATGCATACCTTAAACTCATATTTTAAAAATCACAATAACTATAGACACACTGAGTGATTGTTTTATAATTATTTGTTCTTATACCTTTAAGAAATTATGCCTTAGGTACCTTCATGAGGCCTTTGTACTAAATAATTTCTCATTTTCTTTGATTCCTTCATTGTTACCAGGCAGCTATCTGAATTGGGTCAACGCTACGTTACGAACCTTACAATTTCCTCTAGATGTACTTTTGAACCATTAACATGCACAAGTTCTCTAAAACTATTGCTTTCATAATTCCGCACTAGCGAAGTAATTAATTAACTATAAAAACAAAATTTTATAGCTTAACTATGAATTTAGACCAGTTTCAAACAAACCAGTTCAAATAAATTTTACCCTGCTAAAAGAAACGCCCTTGTAGGTTTGCTTTTTTCTGTCTTAGTTATTTATTGTCTTTGTTTTGTATTTATTTATTATGTATTTAAAATATACAAATTTTAAGGGACATGACTGAACAGTCAATATTTGGACACTCAAGAAAAACAAAATGCGTGTGTTAATATAACTAATTTCAATTTTTTTTCTGTGTTTGCTTTCTTTAGCGAATTGGGCATTGCTACCGTTGCATCTTCATTGTGCTTATAATATGTGTAAAATACGGTTCAAATGCAACAGATTCTCAAAGAAAGAGGAAATACGATAAGGAAATACGAGGAAATAAGAGGAATAAGAGTCAAGTGTGTTTAGATACCTGTGCGCGTGATTGTACACTCAATCAAACCCCAGGCCAGCTTGACAGATCGCGAGTTAATCCAACGGCCGCCGGTGCGAATGGTATTATCATCTTTCGAGGTCAATTATTGTTTTACTTTCAGTGACCAACTTCCGATGGTTTTTATCGATACTGTTACTGTTTGATCATTTTTTATTGTGAATCATTGAACGCGACGATAGTGGGATGAGCACTATTGCACCACTGACAGAAATGTAATCACTTTGACGTGGAACTTAAAACTGATGAATTCTCTAATGATTTCTAAGTAGTATGAATATTATTAAACATCTTCCAAAAGAAAAATATTCTGTCGTATTATAATCATCATCATCTCAGCCAAAAGACGTCCACTGATGGACAAAGGCCTCCCCCAAAGATCTCCACAACGACCGGTTTTGTGCTGCGATTTGGATGGGTGCAGGACGGAGCGTAGACTTTATTAATCGACGTCTTTCCAGCTTAACGTTGATATTAAATGTGCCTCTTACCAAGCGGTGATCACTGCCAGTTTTAAACGCATTGATCACAGTGACATCGTTGAATATTTGCTTCCTCGTTGACATAATAATCTTGTTTTTTATTGTACCATGGGGACTCATCCAGGTCCACCTGCGGTGTTCAGCCTTCCTGAAAAAGGAATTCATCATAAAGAGTACCTCCCTTTCCAGAAAATCTGTCAGCATTAGGCCCCGTTAGTTCCGATTACCAACCCCAAATCCTCCCACTCTCATCTCATCGCCGCTTCGTTTGCTTGGTTTTGCGTTAAAATCTCACATGACAACAACGGTGTGTTTTGGAGGCTTGTATGGCTCTAGAGATGTCCTCATACGTAGCCTCCACCTCAACGTCAGGGTGTGTAATAGTAGGAGGATAAACCTGTACGACCTGATGTACCTGATGTAATTTTTGCAAAACTATTTTTTTTTTTTTTTGTATTTTTGGGTGTTGTGATTGTCCTTTTTTTGTGTTTGTTTGTGATGGAAAGTGTCCTTTTATGATAGGGCATTTTCCATTATTTTTGACGCTGTAAGGGAGAAAAGAGCTTGACAATTGCTGAGTTTCTTGCCGGTTCTTCTCAGTACAAGTTCTCCCGCCCAGAGTAGACTTACGAACCGATGGCATAATGACATTCATAAGAGCTATTTGTAGCCTAAACTGAATAAATGATTTTGAATTTTGAATTTTGAATTTTGACCCTCAACGAATACCGTTTGGTTATTCTGAGTATAAGTACGCTAGGCGACACACTCCCGGTCTCGACAACGTTGCTTACGAGGGACTTGAGGACGATGAACCCGACACCACCTTGGGACAGTTGTTCGCCCTCCCGGAAATAGAGTAAGTTACCAGACTTGAGGATTATTGAGTCCTTCCTCTCTCTTCGGACTTCAGGTGATCCATGTATGTCCCACCGTATCTTGCTCAATTCTTCTTCCAGTTCAAAAATCTTCTCGTCAGTCCGCAATATGCGCGTGTTAAATGTTGCCACGGCCAGAGTTCGTCGTTGGCGGTAGCCAGATCTCTGCCGGAGATTCTTAGCACCCCCTGCCCCGTCACTGTCTTGGCCGCTACCGTAGCCAGGGCGAGCGGGGCCGCCGGGGACTAAGGGCCGGTGTTTCATGGTGTGCATCATGAGGGGATTTGCCATAACCACCAAGCTTGGCAGGCGGGTTGGCGATCGCAGTAAGTTGAGAGTTAACCTCGGAGAGATGATACTGCCCATTTTATGAAATGGTCCCTTAGTCGGCTTTTACGAGACTCACGGGAAGAAACGGGGTGGTGCAATTCTTTATCATCGGCACCACACAGTCAAGTCGGCAGGCACAAGGCAGTCGTATTATAGAAACGTCATAATCATCATTATATTAGGTTTTTTTTAAATAAGGACGTGATTTGTTTTTATCAGACCTCATAAATGAAAATGTGAAAACGCATTTCATCCAGAATCCTCAACTAGCCAAGCAGACACCAAAGATTTTTTTTTAAAGAAATTAATTTTATTACCTCTAAATTAATAAAAGGTCGTGATCCGACAGGGGATTCCGAAAAAATACCTAATAGTTACGTTTCCCTTCTCGAAACATTTGTACTCTACAGTCGGTACGTACCATAAGTATGTACATCTCATATCAGGAACTGCGCATAATTACGTTCCATCAATCAGTTTCACGCCGCCGAATGTTGGATGTTCATTATGCGATCAGCGCCTCGTCCCACTTGCGAGCTAGTTAACACTATAACAGTTCGTTTTAAACGTTCGGTAATCTTTCGTCCACTAACAAGCTCCTTGCGAGAGGGTATGTCTTCTTTTACTTTTAACATTTGTCTAGGTTGCTGTTAATTTGAATCTAGCACGAAAAATGTATGTCGTACTGAACATACTATAATGTTACATGTTTGTTTTTTTACCTTTGGATAAAATCAATTGACTTTAGTAGTTACTAAAAGACTAGTTATTGATAATAACATCTATCTTCTATGCTTAGGCTTTTCTACATTACAAAGGAACATGAGGAGACCAGATAATAACCCACCACCCTGGCTCAAAAAAAGTTGGGGGTTTTTACAACTGCCATCTTACGCTAAGATGAGCACCATAGATAAACGTGCCCTTCGGAGTCCGGCAGAACTCATGATACTACCCCGAACCACCGAACAAACAAACAACGCCACCATTTAGCTCCAGTATAAAAACAAGTGATACATAGATAGATAAATAAAACATCTATTTCAGAAACCACAGACACACACACATAAAACAATAATACAATGGATATAAGAAAAACATATTTTTCAAAATAAACCTACAGCATGTGGCATGTGTGTGTGCTGCAGCAGTGCGAAAAGGTTGTTTAGCGATACATTTGCCCGGGAGCAAAACGCTGATTTTCAACCATAACTACTAGGACAGTGCGGGACAGTGAAACCAGCTCCACCATCAGCTTAAAACTTCACAGCATCAGTTGCTAATACATTGCATAATACATAATAGCCTAAATCAATTAGGGTTTGCACTATTGTTGATTTGCGATATTGCCTTGTTAGTACTGTAAACCAAAACAGTGTTAGTTACAAATATAATGCCAATTTCTATTAAGTTTGTACTAACACTCTTACTGCACTGACTGACTATCGAGACTTTTGAGTTTTTAAAAACTAGTGTTGGTTACATACAGATAACTTAATTTAAAAACAAAAGAACGTGTACGTACATGGTGTCAACGCGAGATTCTGGCATTACACCGACTGAACTAAACTTTTTTACTGATTATAGAATAAGCTTCATGATAGAGTCAAAAGACTTGCCTGCCTATTATGTCTTTATGCGATTTATGAGTTTTTTGAAATGAGTCAATTGTGTCGCTACCTGTTATTTGCTGCCTCTGCTTGCGCAACGAAAGATTGAAACAGTGCACAATAGATCGATGGGGGATAATTGGTCACACCTGCCGGAGATATTGCCACTGAATGCTGCGCAAGGTATTGGACCTTGCGACGGTTTTTTTCGATAGTTTTAAAAATATTTAAGGGCAAGCTGTAGGTTTACTTGTGAAATATTTAATAACAACATATTGTTGTGTATTAGTATAGTATTCATGTATTTGTTGCTAAAAATTGGGTATATAGTGTTGGAAGACGTTTTTTGTTCACCGATTAAGAAAGGATCAAATATTATTTTCATTTATCTTTATAAGTTTAGTCTAATGGTAAGAGAGAGATCTAGATCATCGTGCATCTGATGTAAATGAAAGGGTTATCCCTTTTGTTTTATAGAATATAGAATTGTTTTATTTAATTTCTACTTCCTCTGATGAGAAGACAGACATCAGGAGAAGAAACTCTTTTTTAAGACTATGTAACTAGTGATATTTATTAAACCTTGTAAAATTATAAAATGGGTATTTCCATGAATATACAGTCCATGATCCATCATCAAAAGACTTCAACAAATTCTAACTATAAAATTTTTCATATTGAATTAGTTGTCAAAAATAATTAATGAATAGAAGATATGCTGAACTTTAGAACATTATTCGTGATCCTAAATGCAGGTATCATTTCTTCCTTATATCCTTCCCTTTAACTATCCCATAAAGCACCCTACTGCTACACAATATCAAAAGTACAATCGCTGACCAAAATATTTACCTACAAATAGCTACTGCCTTCAAGCACTTCACAATACAAGAGCACTTGCTGCGTCGAGATTTACGAGCTGCGACAATTAGCGACAAAGCCTGCTTTGTACACCTTCTCCCAGAACAATTCAGCACGTAGCTTCCAAGAAGCATTGTCTTGAAGGCAATGGTGTACGCTTTTGAAGTTTCCGGTAGGAATTCTGTTATATGACGCAAAAAGTGAGACCGATTCGTTGTCAGTGGCAATTAAGTAGCTACTTTGCTGTGAGGTGGTCTTCATGTATTATTGTGTTTAGTTGCTCTTTTGCTTTTATTTGGGAGCATTCATGTACCTACGATGTTAATTATTGTGCCTTCCGAAGCACGGAGGAGTTGAAGATATTTAAATTTGTTCACCCAATTGGTGACGGGCCTAAACTCGCTAGATGCTACCGACTAGCAAAAATACTTAAAAGTGAAAAAATTAAACGCCTACCCAGCCAGGAATCGAACCTGAGTCTACCGCAGTCCGGGCGGCTGCACTGACCGCTATGCCACCGGGAAGTACTGGGACTGTATTTTATAAGTTATTAATTCAGCTTCAGTGCAACAATTAGCACTTAAAATAAAAAAGTAAAATATACAAAAAGTTATAAAAATAATGGAAACAAAAATCCAAACACCAACTTACATTTTGTTTTTGCTCTACTTAGCAGAGCTATAGACAAAAAAGGCTCAAACGTTAATTCGAGCAATAATAACGTCTTTAAAAGTAAAACTGTAAAAACGCTTCCACGTATCAACCGTAACAAAACGCAGACGAGGAACAGTCTTCTTTGGTCTGCCCACCAAATTAGATCTTGACGTTGCCAAATGCCAACAACGCGGTTGAATTTCCCCGATCCGATCCAAAACCCTCGGAGAATCTAGTAGGGCACGGGGACATGCACTAGGGCGTCATGCCGTTCCCTCTAGAAAACCCCCAAAGGTGCTTCGTTTCACACGGCTTGAGGAACCCTTTAAGTTTCTCACTGCTCCCAAAAACATTCGATGAAACTGAAAATGCCGTCAGAGGCAATCAGCAAATTCTCTACAAAAACAAAAAATAAGCGGTTGAATGTAGGAACTTACTGCATGAAAGATGGTATCTACGGGCACACTACGGGTATCTACGCTACATACCTATCTATACACCTTAATTTGTAAAATATATTTACAAAAAAACTAGTCTCGAAGTACACGACAGCTATATAGCAAGCTAAAGAAAGCAACGTTAATGCCATCTATCACAATTATAAAATCTACAGGTGCGATGCTTTACGGTATGCTTTCATTAAGGCATCGCTATATCAAGTATTACAAATACGCACTAGATGGCGCTAGCAACAAATGCTTCCAATTTTAGAAAAGCAATGATAGATGGCGCTACTTGTTAAGATCTTGCTACGAGTGTAATATTATTGTACTCATATACATACTTCTAATATCTCTTCTGTGCTTCTAATATATTGGACGTGGACTAATAGTATTATTAGTTCATGACATTATAAAACATAAGTATACTAAACAGTTATAAGTTTTAATTAAATAAAAGGGTCCTCTTTCATTAAAACACCATTTATTTTATCAATGATTCCTGCTGTGGCTGTGTTAAGTAAGATATATGTATTTTACCTAACAGTGGTTTTCGTTTTAGTAGCATTACTCTTTTTAATATACTTCGCTTAATGTGATGCTGATCTTACCTATTTAACGTTTTTATTTAGTAGAATATATTATAAGCTTGAAAAATTGTTGCATGGCCATAAGTAGTAGGCGTTCAAATATTCATACTTACAAAGTCAGAGTCAAAATATCTCCACTCAAATACTTTTGAAAACGAACTAAAATTGTCAATATATGCTCACATGTTTATTTGGAGGCCTAATTAACGTCCTAACGGCTGTACACAGCAGTTCCGTTACGATTTTCCGGTGGATACAATAACTCAATTCACACAGTTTAACAGATTAAAAATAATCCCATTGTTTTGGCGGATTTACACAGTGCTATTTCATTTAAAAAGATTCACGCCGTAGTTCCGGAGTCACCGCCAAATATGATTGTGTTGAAATCCTTGTTTTTGCGAGCTAAAATAAGATAATGAATAATTTTGTTTTCCACCACTGAATCGGCAAACTAGTCTAAGGTCGGCTTACAACACTGTGCGCCTTACAAATAAACAAAGAATAAGGTCCGAATAGTTATTCCGTGTTTTGTTCCTGTCACGTAAACGTCATTTCAAATTAGAGTGAAAGAGACAAAACACGGAATAACTATTCATATTGCTTATTAATTATTTACTTAATTTATTTTCAGCCTATATTGTCCCACTGCAGGGCGAAGGCCTCCCTTCCCTTTTTCCAATATTCACGGTCTGTAGCTTTCTGGGACCAATTGGAAGCTTATTCTTCGTTTATATATAAGACCCTGTAGGTATAATCTCACGCTTTGGTAAACCTGGGAAGTGATTTTTAAATCTCACCAATGACCTCGAAATTTAAAGTGACATGAAATACACTACTTAAATATAATAAGTTTTGCATTCGTTACAATTTGATTATTAGGAAATTCGAGAAATATCGGTGTTAAAAATAAGTTACCATTGAGTTTGAAAGGAGCAATCTTATTTGATATCATAGCGAACGTTCGCTATGATATCAATTAAGATTGCTCCTTTTAAAGCTTCAGGCGACTAATTCGTTCGCGAACGAATTATTCGCCTGAAGCTTTAGTTTTTGTAGTAAGATTGCCCAGCTGTGACACATGCCCATACGTTGGTGATGTTGTCTTATTTGTTTTCTCTGCCTCGTTTCAGCCTTAGGTGGTTGAGGGTGGTGTAGTGCGAGCTTTATTTGCCATATGATCACGCTTACGAAACCGAAAAATTTAAATATCGTCGTTTACCACGGAGGAGGCACTGCTTGAACGTCATACCAAATCTCCGTTAACTTGGTCGAATAACAAATAAAACTCGCACTAGGCACTGAAATTGTATCCAGGTACTGTCTTTACTATCTGGTTACAATGAAGAAGAAGAAGAAAGAAGAAAAATATTTATTGACACACATACACACACCCCCACACCCTCACACACACACACACACAAAATACAATACAGTCAAAACAAAGCCAAAATTAATAAGATTAAAAAGGAAAACAAGAAAAAACAACTAAATGAAAATATAAACAAAAAGCAGTGTTAGTCTTAAGGCCAACAATGACCCTGTCTCAGCATAATGTAGTAACAATTAATGTAGTAACAATGTAAGCGTCACAGTGATTATCCGGTAATAAACCAATCTTTGCACAATCTACCCACTATATTAATAACTATAACCCCTCTTTAAATGTCAATTGGAGCCAAGTCACGTGCTATAAAGTCAACATAAATTATGTAAGACACGGATACACTTATCTTATTATTAGTGCTATTGTCACGTTAACGACTCCGTAGTGTAGTTTTTTTTAAAGAGTTTGCTGATTGCCTGGACATTTTTAGCTTATTTGGGGGCGGCGAGAAACTTAAAGGGTTCCTCCAGTTGTGTGAAACGAATCACCGTCAGAGGTTTTCTAGAGGAACGGCATCTGAAGTCATGGGTTTGAATCCCAGTAGTAAGTGTAGCAATACGTGGCTAGTAGTGTGGCTTGTTTTAAATAGCGTTATAAATAATTATTATTTTGCTTATTTTATAAAATGCACATTATTCTTGTATGTTTGTATTGTAAGCTATCTGTCTATCTATCTATCTTTCTATCCATCTATCTATCTATTGGACGCCCTCAACACCAGAGGAGTCGTAGATGGTTGTCTATTATTTGCTCGAAAAATATAAGCAATAATACTAATATGCCCGAATTTTACTTGCCCGAATTGTTTGTTTACCATAAAAGTTATGTGACATACTCTTGTTTGCCCGTACATTAGATTCCATAATGATACGAGTGCCATATATATTGTTATCCATCTTATTAATTGCAATAATATTGGCCGGCCGCTGCCGCGGCACGCTCGCTTCGCTCGCTCGGCTTTTGCGTTGTTTTTCATGTTCAAACCTAACCAAACCTAAACCTATTGATCGTTTAGTTTAAACCGATTTTATGATTTTTTACTAGAAGCAATTTCGATGGCAAATGATGTTATGGCATATGATAAATACGGCTTACAATGATGATAACAAATGATGTTATTAAAATTGACTTTATGGGAAATAAAGTTTCTAGCACGTGACTAATATAGTAAACAATGAGTAAGACATATGAAATTATGAGAAACAATATTGTGTCTGTTGACCAGTATAGCAGGTGAAATTATGGCAAATGAAATTCTGGCAAGTGGGTGTAGCCCGTCGTAGATGCGTCCCGGTCTTGAGGTATGAGAAGCCTCGTTTCTTTAGCGTCCCTAACTGGACTGGTACGGGAATTCCGCGG
This sequence comes from Eudonia mercurella, assembly GCA_963082485.1. NCBI lineage: Eukaryota > Metazoa > Arthropoda > Insecta > Lepidoptera > Crambidae > Eudonia > Eudonia mercurella. Next base: position 250,129 of record OY720025.1, on the reverse strand, counting down.
CCGGCCGTAGGCTTCCTAATATGAATTCTTATTTACATTGTAAATATTTTGAACAGTAGCTTGATTTAAGCGCATATGTAATAACCTGCTAAACATAAAATGGCAGGCGTTAAACTACATTTATTTGAAACGACACTTACGATAAGTTATTATACAGTGGAATCGTGAGCAATTAATACGAATGTAATAAAATACTCACTCATATTGGACGGCCTGAACGCCAATAACGCTGGAGTTTTCCACTAGTTAGTCTCGTTAAGACGTATTTGCCATAAGTTTCCTAGCTGAATAAGCAAAGGAATAGTTATGTTCCGAATGACCTGAATGCCTTACAGAATATCAACGAAACTTCTAGGGTAGTAGTTTCTTAATCAGTAACATAATAAGTAACCAATAACATTAATTACTACTGACAGCTTTGATGTACGAGTACTTAAGATTATTAACATATAATTTTACGCAAATTCTGTTGCGAACAAATTACAAATTATAAAAAGAAAAAGTGTTGAAAAAATTCCACGATCGGGATTCGAACCCGCACCCCATTGCATGCCCCAATGCACCTGGCACTACCAACTATGCTATCGTGGCATTTGCATTATTGCTCGTGGAATTTTTTCAACACTTTATCTTCATTCAATTTGTACGAGTACTTATTATTCTAAAATTATTTAAATGTGACTTAGAAATAGTAAGTTATAGGTTTTCTCAATAAGAATTGTTGCTAAACTCATTTATTTTTAATTTTATTCCATAGATTCATATATTTCGATCTATGGATCGCAATCTTAGTAGATTGCAACCTACTACGTTAGACTATGACCTGATGAGGAAAAGACTTAGTAAAATTAGCCTATAACTATCACACTGCTATACAAAGGCCTCCATTAAAATCAAGTCATCACTACAATTGATGGGTAATGGCTTAATCACCACGCTTACCAAATGCGGGTTGGTTATCACAAACTCGGGCTATACCTATATCGGAACATACGAAACATACTTTTTTTATGTTAAAAGGAGGCAAACGAGCAGGCGGGTCACCTAATGGAAAGACATCACTGCCTCCCATGGACACCCGCCAAACCAAAGTAATTGCAGATTCGTTGCCGGCCTTGAGGAAAGAATTTGATCTTGATAAGGGAGTAGGACTTGGGAGGGGGGAGGGGTGAGAGATGTGCCTCCGGTACTTTCACTCACCGGACGAAACACAACAGCAACGAGTGCCATTGTTTCACGCCGATATTCTGTGAGAGGGTGGTATTACGCCGGGCGAGCCGGCCCATTTCGTGCTGCAACGCAGCGTGGCTCTACCACTCAGACAGTGTCACTTATTTAGCACCACCCAGGGGTCACGTGTAGGGTCTCAAGGGTAAACCTACGGAAGCGAGTAAATTTAACACTTATTCCCGACCTGGGAATTGATCTCAGGACTTTCGGTTATCGGGCTAAGCGCTTTGTTACTTGGCCACCAAGGAACGGACTTACTTACCTCCAACCGCCGGAACACAATATTGCTATTAACATTATTGTTTTTAAGCGACACAAGAAGACTGGATGGTAATGTGCGGATGGCGGTATGATTATTTTAAATTAATATTATTTATTACAGTGAAGGGCATTAACGTGTAAACAATGTAACTCTAATTAAGAGTTGGAATGGAATAAGAGTCAAAAATAATCAAAAGTGTATATTTATGTTAATTTTTATTTTATTTATTGGTACACCCACAGAGATACATCAACACACAAAGCAAACGACAAAACACACACATGCTGAGCTTCTGCTCAGCATGTGTGAGTAAGGATAAGTAAGGATAAAAAATTAGAATTTATTGCTTTAATGCACAAAGCTACATTACAAATTAAATTATTATTTACATTGAAATTACAGATAATTTATAAAAGAATAACAAAATAAATATATCTACTCAATGATAATGATAATAATAATAAAATAAAAATTAAATTAAATTAAGTGGATTACAAGAATAAAATTAAGATTAAAATTACGTATTAAAATTACGCAGACAGAAGTTTGCTGACATCCTTTTTAAATTCTGTTAGTGACGAGTTATAGACGTCAGGCACTTCGCTAATATCGGATGACAAGTTGTCAAAGTCACGACAGATGCGATGTATGGGCACAGAGTAGTAGAGTGGCACCACAAAGGTTACCTGCTGCCTAACTTCGGGAAACTGAAGTCTACTAAGCATTGAGGTTGACAAGTCCGTTCAGCATCTTGTGGAGATAGGAGATACCATTTACTTTGCGACGCCTCTGCAAGCTCATCTGCCCAAAATGTTCCAATCAGTCTGCATACGTAAGGAGGTCTCGTTTACGACCGTGCCGATGACACAACAACAGCATTCGCACTAAGTATATTCTACCAGAATCGGATTCCCGAATCGCCTATCAGAAATAATATACCTATGATTATTTACATATAATTTTACGCAAATATTGTCTTTGTCTTTTTTTAAATTATAATTTGTTTGCAACAATATTTGCGTAAAATTATATGTAAATAATCATAAAATATAGCTTGCCTAATTCTTAACTAATCTTTCAATATCTGTAAAAATATTAGGGTCGGATGTTGATGACGTAGTTGTCGACATTAAATAGGGCTCCTTTGGCTTATAAAGTAAAAGTAGATAGTGTTGATTAATTTCGGCGAATAGTATTGAGCCACGATAGCATAGTTGATAGTGCACCTGACCCGGCATGTCATTTGGGGTGCGGGTTCAAATCCTGCTCGTGGAATGTTTTCAATACTTTGTCTTTTTTCAAATAATAATATACATTAATTAGACGTGGATTGATTAAGTATGGAGTTTTTAAATTATGTACAGAATTCCTTATACACTATAGAAATACTTGCCAAAATATTATTTTCTTTACCAAGGCAAATCTTTAAAACTCGGAACAAGTTTAAAATTCACTTCAAACAAAGACATTTTGCATTTTAATGAAGTTGCAAAGCCACCTTTGTCAAGTGTTCCAGTTAAAAATTCCCCTTCGATCGATCTGAATATTTGAGCGCAGTCCGGTCGCGACTGGGACTCGAACCGGGCCGTCTCCATGGCGACCGCGCCACAACACCGGTGCCTTATAAAGTGCCCGTTTCATTATTTAATTGGTTCACTGTAAGAAAACGAAGACATACGTATAGACAACACTGCGCTGCCTTGGGATTCGATATGATATCGACAATTAAATCTAACCTACTAACCTATTTTCAATAGCAATCGTCAATGTTTTTATTTTTCGTATAATTACACGTATTTACATTACCTATTTTAGTACTACACTGACATTTATATTTTATTTACAATGTTTTAGACGTCGACATCCCTACAGGTATATTGTGACATTACGAACTGAATAGTTTAAGACATGGAGACAATTGTATCTTTGTTTTTTTTTATTATTTTATTAAGTTATATATATTATAGAGGAGCTCGATGGCGCAGTGGTTAACGCGCCCGGTCTGCAAGTACTAAGGTTAAACAACTTTCGCAAAGACCGGTCATCGGATGGGTGACCAAAAATATATCATCTCGAGCTCCTCCGTGCTTCGGAAGGCACGTAAAGCCGTTGGTGCCGGCTGCATTAGCAGTCGTTAACAATCACCAATCCGCACTGGGCCAGCGTGGTGGTATATGGCCCGTTCTCCCTATCCATCCATAGGGAAGGCTCGTGCCCCAGTAGTGGGGACATTAAATGAGCTGATGATGATGATGATGATGATGATTAAATTATAAGTATCAGGGTGCCTAGTGCGAGTTCATTCGCCATTCGATCACGTTAACGAAAACGAGAACTTGTATGGCACAATTTTAACTCTTCTCATATGTCGCCAGGAGGCGCTGCTTCATTGCCATAATAATTTTCGTTTTAATCGTAAACGTAATCGAATGAATGCGGATAGTAAGCAAAACTCACACGAAGCACCCTGAGCTGTCTGTTAAAAGAGAAAAGTTGTGTATAAAACGATGACCCACTAGTGTCCTAGTGTCATCATATTATTATTAGTTTAGCGGTAATAAGTTTTGAATTTATTCAACATATTAATGTTGAACAACGTAGAACAACATTAACAGAATTAAGAATTTATTAAGTTGCTGGTAGCGACCATGCAGCTATAAACGAATTGAAATTCATTGGCAATTCATTTACTAATCAATTCACTTGCCTATCGAAGTTTTGCATTGCATTGAATACTGTTGCGTGAATGAAATCAATAAATAAATTAACAGCTTTTGTGATTAAATAGTTAAAGAGAGCTTCCGGGTTTAATTTTCATGCACTCTGCCATTTGATTGCCGAAATAGTGAAAAAAAACCTGTTTCTTAAAAACTCATTTATAAAAAGCTTGAAGACTTATGTGGCTTGACTAAGAAAAAAATGACAGTCGACAGAGTATTGGATGAAAATATGGCGGCTGCCTTTGAGAGTGTTTCCAAAGTTTAATTGTTATTAATTTGAGTTCATTACTTGACTTACTTTGACGGCCTCCGTAGTCGAGTGGCTCAGACGCCGGTTTCTGGTGTTGCCATCTTCGAGGTCCCGGGTTCGATTCCCGGTCGAGTCAACGTAGAAAAACGAACTTTTTCTATATTTTCTCGAGTCTGGATGGCTACCATCGTTTTTTCTGATTTTCATAATACAAGTGCTTAAGCTACTGTCTTTTGAGTCAGAGCAAAATGTATGTGTTGTTGTCTTATATTTATTTAATTTTTATTTATTTACATTAGGTTTTTAATTTATGTACAAGTGTAGGTTGCAATACCTACTTTGTTTGAGGCATTTACTTCCTAGTAACTAACTTCTGTTATGATATACAAAAAGTCTGCATTGCAATTAGGTATTACCCGCGTCAAACTTTATGACTGTTTGCACAACACTTTGTTGGCTTTCATTACAAAGCAGATCTTAATCTTATATGAATTAAACCCAAATGAAACCATTGAATGTACCGAACTCAATGTCAAGCGTTTAGTTTATTGATATTCTGATCAAGGGCGGTCGATGGACACTGCGTACAAAACATTGTTTTTACGTATGTACAGCTAGCTATGGACATTCCAATTTTTTTTGCGTCTTTGTACGGTGGCGATTCAGTAAATACTTGTGTTTAGATGGAAATAATAATCACTCTAAAACCGATAACTATTGGATTCTCAAGTTTTTAAAGCTGCTGAAGTACGGGGTTTTTCTGTCTTCAATAATGTAATAATGTTTAAGATGTTAAAGTTGCAATCGCTTGTTCGTATCCTGGACTTGTACCCGGGGTGACGACGGGTGAGGACCTCATAGCCACCAGATCCACTGAGGATGTAGGATGATGGACCCACATATTCCCCTGTTTATATTGTGGCTTATAGCTTTCTTCCTGGCCATATTCTGATACTTACAAAACTTTTGAGAAAATGACAATGAAATAATAAGACACTCAAGATTTTACAAAAAAAATTAATAACATGTCTTATTTATATTTCATAGTAATTTTCCTAGTAAGTTTTCCAATTACTTATTATGTATTTAACGTATTTAGCTGTAGTATCTATCATTATGCCTACTATATAATTTAAATACCCACTTACCAGAAAAAGACCCACTTACCGAAAACAGATGTTTAACTAAACTTCAGAAGCCACATCAAAGCAGTAGATATGTGTAATTTCTTCGTGAAATTGTATGTTGCCATAAATCAATAACCTCTGTAAACGTACAATTCTGAAAGGTCATTTCCTTTTGTGGGGTCACGGTAATTTCTCGAGGGTCAGTTGTCGCTTCCTACTTTCGCAAATTGCATTATCCTTTCGGATGATAATAAAGGCTAGTGTCAACGGCCGAAGATGGCGTAAATATACCGTAGGCTCGTTGAATTATGGTTTTACGGATATTGTATAAACACTTTTCTCTTGTCACGAAACAGAAGTGTTTACCGAACGGTTCCGCTTGTGGTCTTCACACGTCGGTCGTCGCCGTCATTATTCGACAGATTCTTTAGTATTTTAGAAGGAAAACCCTTAACCTTTTCATTAATTTGATGGTAAGTGATGATAAGACCGAAAATACCAAAGAGGCTGCACACATCATTGAACTGGCTGTATGATCACTATCATTGAATCAGTTCTACCAATATTGTTATTGTTATGGCGGTAGACGAAGACCCCAGGCAGATTTAAAGTGCCGCCAACCACAGATAGTACAATATTTAATATCTTTGGGAATCGAATCCTTGATTCCGATTAGGAAACATAACGACTAGACTGCATCAGAACACTATACGTTAAGATTTACTTATATTGTATTACGTTTTTTAGTCTTTAAAATCACTTCATCATCATCATCATCATCATCATCAGCTCATTTATGTCCCCACTGCTGGAGCACGAGCCTTCCCTATGGATGGATAGGGAGAACGGGCCTTGAACCACCACGCGGGCCCAGTGCGGATTGGTGGTTGTTAACGACTGCTAATGCAGCCGGGACCAACGGTTTAACGTGCCTTCCGAAGCACGGAGGAGCTCGAGATGACAAATTTTTGGTCACCCATCCGATGAACGGCCTTTGCGAAAGTTGCTTAACCTCAGCACTCGCAGACCGGGCGCGTTAACCACTGCATCATCGAGCTCCTAAAATCACTTAAATGTAAGTAACTAGAAAATGTTATTGCTGGATTTAAATTTAATAAAAAAAGATGCGCATGCCACCCTATCCCCTGCTCACGTCACGCGTCGACAGTTCCCACCTTACAGTTGGGGACATGTGGCGTTTCTGTTAACCTGGCGCGCTGTAGCGGCCGATGACCGTTGGTGCGCCCAAATATATAAAGTTTGTTGTAAGCAATGGTAGATTTTGTCTTACTGAGCCTGCTAACTATTATACGGGACCGCTACCGCAGTCCATGTACGCCATTGTTTCCCATTACGCATGCAAATCATCATACGCTTTTCTTCTTCTCTAGAACTTCAGTTAATGCCTCTGTGCACTGTAATTTCATTGGATCTTGAATTCTTTAATCTGGATCACAGCATTGCAAAACAAAGTTGCTTGGCGTCAGAAATATGTATAAGGGTGGTAGTCAGAAAATACTGGGTAGGTATCAATACGCTACGGCAGGCGCGGCGCGGCGGCGGCGCGGCGACCGCTTACCACCAGGCGGGCCGTGTGCTTGTCTGCCTACTCGCATCATTCGATTCTCCGATACTCGTGCCCATCATGTCCCTAATAAGCTTCCGTTTGTTTGTCGTTTTCTGTTGCATTTATGTATTTTACAAGTGCAACATAGAGTTTAATAATATTTTTTTATCAATTTGGCAAAATTTATATATGCCAACAAATACGATTTACAAAAACACAAATGTTGAAAAAATTTCCACGAGCAGGATTTGAACCTGCATCCTTCTGACCCTTCTGATTTGAACATTTTTAAATACGATTTATTTATTATTATATTTATTATATAGTTAGTTGTACTAGCTTTAAAAAATCTAGCTTACTATAAGAGATCTTGCAAGTCTTGCTAAAATATCTTCCCAACTTTTTTCATAGTTATGTTCACATTGACCATCTCCGCCATGCTGCGTTAATAAGTTGATAGGTAAGTTACCACGCCTGATGTATGTAGCAGTATGTATAAGCAGCAGTAGTGTATAAGCAGCTGATATCATGAAGTTTTGTAAAGTGAAGCAGGATATAGAAAATGAAAGAGTAGCTTAATTTTCCAGTTTTTTTATTTTCACCGAAACATTTCTCCCTACATTTTGATGAGCGCCCTGATGTTGCAGCTACCTAAGTGGAATGTGTGGAACCTACGGACCTTGTGGTGAATGCCGGGTGGCACGAACGCTACATAATAAATATTTTAAAGGAAAACAAAACAATGGACTTGGACCAACCATCGCTCAAGCTCTAAACATACATTACATAGTTTTTTGATAAAATCTCTCAAAAGTTCATAGGTAAACTTAAATTACAATATATACAAACATCTAAACGTAGTAATACATTAACTGGATCAAGTACAACACGTACCCTGTTATTTACAATTCTATCACTAATATAGTTATATAAAATCATTGTATACTAAACTCATTAACTTAGGTGTGCATTGCTCAGTTACCCAATCGTTAAATTATCTGATCTACAAACTATTGTTAAAGTATTCTATACCATAATAGTGTTTCCTATTATACTATCTTTGCCGCTATCGAGGAGTTCGGAGTAGCCAGATTCATCGCTGCAGGCGCTGTCATTGTCTCCGACGTTTTTGAAAACCTCTATTTCAGTGCTGGAGTTCAAGCTGTCGACGTCAGTCAGGTGGTCGATCAGGGGCTCGAACTGGCTCTCGAAGCCACTCAGGATGGGCTCCGCACGAAGGGGCGGGTACGTGGATCTACGTCGGAAAGTGTTCTTTTCGCCTATTGGGACATGATTCACTTCTTCTGCAGCGTTGATACTAGGAAGGTTGGGTTCGTTACTCCGAACGTGTTTTGAACTCAGAAAGTTCCTCACGCTGCCACTGGTGGCGCGGTTGAAGCTCTGCGTACGTCCGAAAATAGGTGCGCCCTCTTCTTCGCTCTCCGAGTGCTCCTTTAATATTTCTTCCTGAGGGAAGTTGGAGGGAAGAGATGACGGCTCGGTGTCAGAGGTGACCGTGCTCGCAGTCTCGCAACCCGAAGAAACGGATCCGTCGTCGCTGTCCGAGACGAGGAAGTTGCTTTGAGGTAGCAGTTGCAGTATTTTGGCTACGCCTTCAGACGTCTCGCTCTTCAGTTCGATTGATTCGGCGATAGATTCGAGAGTCTGCAACCTCGACTCCAAGATCTCGCCGTGACTAGTTTCATGTTCAGTACATTTCTCGGTGTTATTACTACTCTCTTGGACGAGGAGGTCCAGAATTTCGTCTGAGACGGGTTCGTGGCTGGAGTCGGAATCGTTTCGCGTTCTACTCATGACACCTTCCGGGCACGACATTTTCCGAGGAGATTTCATCTCTGGTCGTCGCCTATCGAGAGTCTGCGTGTTGTATAAAGAGTCGAGCTCTATGTGGTTGAGGTGGTCATTCGTCCAGCTGTTGCAGATTGTCTGCGTCGCTTTCATCTCAGCTTCCTCTTCATCTTCTTCCGAGCAAAGCTCCTCGATGGCTCCCAGTTTAGGCGCCGACTTGGATCGTTCAAGCGGCGGGCGGTAGTTCATAGCTCCTACGCTCAAAAGTATCTTCCGTCGCGGCATGCTAGGATTGTCATATATACTGTTGGCCAAACTCAACCTAGCATTCTGTTTAGAGATCCTGTCTTTTTTGAATTCGACTAATGCTTGCTTAAGTTTGACTTGTAGTTCTTCTGTGATTTTCTTTGATATGGTTTCTTTGGTGCATAGGACGGCGTGGCATCGAAGCTCGTGCTTGAGCTTCTTGCCCTCGTGGCGGTACACCCAGCAGAAGAGCTTGGGGTAGTGCGGCGGGCTGGCGCAGTAGGTGATGCGGTGCGACCAGTACTCGGTGAGGCCGTGCTCCTTGGTGAAGCCCTTCAGTCCGGAGTTGGTGACCGACAGCTTCATTACCACATCGGGCTTCGTGGACTGCTGGTAGTTCCTCCACAACGTCGCCAGCGGTTTTTCTATGCAGCTCTCACCTGAAATTAAAGAAACAACAATGTGAGTTAATTTGAATAAGTTGATCGCCCACATTCATCTTGTAACGGGTGTCGCTGCATGTTCAATCGAGGTAAACTAGGCCGATAACATTCTAAGATCATGCAACTGGTTTAGCGTTCGTTTGCATACGCTTAACATTTGAGTTGAAGGTTTCCTGAACAATAAGACCCCCGGTCTTGGTCTGCTGAACCAGAACGAGGATGTTAAAAACATCCTTTTAATGATTTAAGCACTAGATTGTTAACTTTAAAGTAAGAGTTTTGATATTTTTGAACATTATATAATCCTAAGTTATTTTGTGATTTCCTTTCGATATATTTTAGTAGATCTATGATTATAATTTGAATACTTTTTTATTTGTCTTTTATAAGATACCTGCATATTATTATGCAGATTTAACTTTAAATAGACATCACTCATAAATAATAAATAATTGAACTCTAATGTGTGATGATTTAATGAAAAAGCTATTCTGATAACTATGTAATAAGCACGCTAAAAGGCACTCCAAAGCGGCGTCGCTAATATCGTGCACATTGTAAAATACGTCGACAGATATAAATAGGATGTCTGCATTTCGTCGTCATACATAGAGTACAAATAATGTGTGTTAACACTTTATGAATATGGTTAGTCAATACCACAAATACGAGTAGTAGAAGTTCACATCTGCTTCCTTCACTTTTAGCGTGAGAAATTATAAACATATTTGAAGGTATTTTGTAACTTGACATAAACAAATGACGTAATAAGTATTAGCTATTAAAATAAACAATGTTACGGTAGCAACTGATAAATTACAATTTAACTTTTAAATGATTTGAAATCTTTTTTAAAACCTTTTTTTCCTTGTAAAACTAGATGTTAGTATTTATATGTAGTAGATGCTAGTTACAGTAATAAGATCTAATCATATAATGTGTATAGCCCAATTAAGTTTATAATGTGTACAATTACTTCGTTAAAAATCTCGTAAGTACTTATGTTATTAGGTAGATAGAATTATATAAAAAACTGCAACCTATCATATTTAAAATAGAATCTATCATTTTAAAATGAATAGGGATACCTAGCCCAAGTTTGGGATACAAACTAATCATATGCGTCAACCCCGGAACTTTGGTAACTATATTATTTCAATATGTTTTTTAACCCAATTATTTTCACAGGATTTTTTTTATTTACTCCATATAAACGAAATAATCAACCAGTCTCAGAAAGCTCGAGTGGGAATCAAACCCACGACCTTTAGATAACCGGTTCTGACCGCTGAGCTACCGAGATTCGTATTGTGTGAACCACAACAACGGATTCGTAGGTCGTCAAGATAGTATATCTAATATGTAAAATAGCGCGAGTAGATCCCGATTCAACCCCTTAAAGTTTCAATGCAATACGAATTGACAGTCAAGATCAGCTCTATACACAGATGAGGCTGTGATGAAGGACAGCCACAGACACCGCAACTGTGGCGACGCCGCCGGTTGAAACTTTATTTAAGCCATTTAAATCATTCAGGCAATTTCAGGAACACGACATATTTTGACAATTAATTTAATTATTCGAATTCAATCAGGTATGTTTTTGCATTTTAAAGGTATTACATGAAATTTTTGTAATAGATCTTTGATGGTATTAATTATTATCTAACTACTTTAATATTATGATTTTTTCTGTCCATGCATGTAGTAAATAATCTCTGTTCCTAATTAGGAAGCTCCTGAATTCGCTACCTAACGCGGCATCCTACACTGGTTTTAATTGTGCGTTATCTTGGTATTCGATAAAATGCCGATTTGATGTTGCAACCACAAATTGGCACATCCTAAACCGTTTCCAATTCGAGCGAGCATCCTCCGCGGGCGCGTCTCATGCGCACTACTTCGATGGGGTGACCACAACTCTTTAAAACAGGTGGAATGATTGGGAAAGGTGAATGGTTCAATGAATTAATATAGATATATAATTTTTTTAAATAATATCAACAAACGTTTTGAATCAATATTCAAAGATTAATGCGTATGCACTGGTACTGGAACTGTTAGTAGTGTAATGTGAGACTAAAATGGTGACCAATGGACCATTACATGATCAAACCTCTAATGAAAGTGGCGGTGTAGGCGATTATTTATGATCATAAGCATATTTGCATAACATGACCAGTGTTAAAAAAGGTCAATCAAGTTCTTTTTTTGGCGAAGACCAAATTAGATAAGGTATTACCGCCTTATCGATTTTAGCAATATCTTTAAATAACAGTAATTTTATGGTACAAATTAAAATAAAGGAATATTTTTTTAATTTTTATTAATTTCAAATCGTTGTACGGTATAAATATAATAATAATAAGATATAAACATATCCTGCTAAAGGTAAGATAATAAATCTGAACTAGACCATTCAAATTTAAACTAAGTTTTGATAATGTCATTCGCGGTAAACTTCCTTTTTGAGTCTGCAAAATGCGCGTGATTATGGCCGCCCCACACGCGGCAAGTGTTACAGCAATTGCCGTTGTGTAACCGGCCTTATGTTGCACAGATGTTCCACATTGTCGCCGCTTGCGACAAGCCTGACCGATGTCCGCGGGCGAGCGGCGGGATCAGTGCCGCAACCTCTTCACAGTGCTAATAGCATATTATTTTAAATGATAACGCCTGCATGTGTTTAAGATTACCATTATTATTTTTATTGTTAGTCTTTAATTTTTTTGAATTATGCGATAAAAACTGATGTCATCAACCTCTATAAGCGTTCGTGAACTTATAAATGTAAATTTACTTGTTGTTACTAAAATGAATATACTTAATCTCTTTGACAAGCATACATTATACAAGTTTTTAGACTCAACTCAGACCATAGGCTCACAACTTACAGGCAAACACCAAAATAGACATAAAAGACGTTCATGAAATACGAAGAAGGAACATAAAGTTACCTCACGTGACATTCCAGGTGACAAAAAACAATAAAAAATAACAATTTCCTTCGTCGAAATTAAATCTAACGAAGCATGTCCGAACTTCCAATAACAACACCGAGTCGGTCGTAAATAAACGAGTTGCCAAACAGTTGCATAATCGCGATCTACAATGAAAGTTTACATAAAAAGGGGGACGAAACTGATGCTTCGTTCACGTCGTGTTTATCAAGCAACCTTTTGCAAGAGACAGTAATTTGGCCGGCGATGCATTACGAATTCGATTGGTTATCGTTTTCCTCTTAACTTGCGATGTTTGCCCCTACAGGCTTTCTGTGAGCCGACCTTTTTCGCGGAACGCTACGCCTATCACTTCCTTCTGCGGACCGATCAACGGCCGCAAGGCTGAGAGCATACTCCGCCAATTAAAGGTTCGATAATCCATGGCTTTCTTCGATGTATGTACTGGTGGGTTAAGGGCTGTGCAATACGGCCCGTTCCTACTTTATAGTGCACAGAATTATCGAAGTTGGATATTTATGTAGAACGATTGGCGGGGTAGAGCTCCTGGCGAACTTGATTGATCAACGTGTCTGTCAACTGTGATAATGTTCATTATTTTAGTACCTTTTTAATTGAAATTTATAGGTATATAAGATGATACGAATACAAAATAAGATAATTTACTATTCATTATATTATTTTTAGTGTTATGAAATGAATATGATTACATATCGTGCACAATAACTAAGAAAAAGAAGCGTCACTTCGGTTCTTTTTAATGAGATATAAAATTAATGGAAGAACCTTATAAACATTATCCTCAAACATATAAATGTTATTCACAGAAATAAAAAGTCAAGTCCAATGAACCAGTAATTTAAGAGAAAGTGTTCGTGTTCAAAGTGTAAAAAACACCTTGTCTGACATAATTATTTTCAGTTACAACTTTAAGAGAACGCTACACAACATCAAACAAAAACAAAGATTGTTTTATCACGAGCACGGTCCGGGCGGCTGACACGATTGCGCAACGTAACCTTTTCCAATAATTTCTTGTTACTCCGAGAACTCTGAGTAGAAGCGATTTTTAAACAAATAATTGCCAATGATATCGCTTGACCTTCACAGTTCCGCCAATGTTATACGTACTTGAAAACTTTCTATAAAATTTCATTTGTGTTTAGAATAGACGTCGCTGCTGTCAATGGAGATGAGCGTAGTGATTGTGAGGAGCCACCTGCGCCTGCGTAAGAGTGTTTGAAGCGGCCTGTGCGAAAGCAACAAGGCTTTGGTCAGGGATGCCAGCTAACGCGGCGATTTATGTGGAAATGTCGCTGAATCTATTTGCTGTATGTAAATATTTTAGAGAAGATTTTGAGTGTAATAAGTTTTGTGAAATACTCGTAGTATCAAAGCGTATGTCAATTTTTTATGATGAGTAAATAATTGAAACAAATTAATGTGTTTAATAGAATTTCAAAGCATTGAATAACATGTTAAATACTATCATTGCGTAAATCTTTAAAACCACATTATATTTATCTGGGAATCAAACAATTACTTTGTTTTTCTTACGTATAATCACTTATCATTTCCTAGGTCTTCTTTATTTCGAATTTTACTTTAATGCAGGCTTTAAGCTTCTTCAGACCTCGTTTAATGATCCCGGTTTACGAGGAAGTCGAGAATACGTGTACCGGGAGAGCATTCCTTTTTTAGTGGTGCAACAAAGAATTGTTTTTTTTTGATGATTATTATAGAGCTAGTACCGACAGCCCTGCGCTGCAGGTAGCTGGGGTAAGTGACCCGTCGCCACTTTCACTTGATAAGTTAATCGCGAATAGTACGTCGACTCAGTGACCGCCACGCGTCCATCCCCACGTCTGTCACCTGCTGAGATAACGTAGATCCGGGTGTCATATTACAGTGGTCACACTAAAATCTAAAAATACGACTAATACCTACATAACAGTAGTCATCAATCAATGAAGATTTCGAAACGCTAGAATTTTGCAAGCAGCACCGGAAAATCCGGCCCTTGTCTACATAATGATATGTAAGCAGGGCCGGATTTTCCGAAATTTCCTCGCAATGAATACGGGTGCTTATACGTAACACTCCAAAACGATGCTGTTCTGCGGACACTAAAGGTCTCGTCGTCACCAGTTTCGAATTATTTATAAAAGACTCGTTATAAATAATTCGAAACTGGAGTACAACCTAGTCAACTTGATATGGTACCTGAGTAGTTTGCACTCTGTTTAAATTGGTCGCTCTCGAACTAAAATACGAGAACGAAGGTGGGCACTTACATCGGAAACATTATAGTCTGCCATTTTGTCGCTTTTGTTTGGAGCAGCTTCATGTAACCTATGAAATAAAATTAAAAGATACCTGTAAAGATACACGTTAGCAAGTATCGTATCGTAATCCAATAAATATGTAGGTACTAAAGATTCCCTTCTTATTCTCGTTTTTTTTATCGTAAGCTTTTTCTTAAAGCCTCTGCTGATGGACAACATGACGTAATTTGATTGATCCTCCCATACGGGCTTGCGTCAGTACCGCAATGAAAGTACATAGGAACAGTGTGTTTGACCGTAATTCAAGATGTTTTTACCGTCGCTGGGTGTTTGTGGGTCGCGTTATATAAACGGCGCTGCATGTGATAGGTGACCTAGACATGTTACGTGCGATATAATTGTAAGCGTTACGTTGTATAGAAATTGTTTACAGTATAATTTTCTTTAGAGTCTTTGCGAAACAAACATGAATGCCATCATGTTAAGCTTCTACAAACACAAACATATACAAACAGATATCTATCTTTTTCTAGTAAGTTTTCTTTCTTTTCTTTCTCTCGCAAGTCGTCAAAAGTTGTCGGATGGCGTAGTGACTGTAAGAAATGCTCGAAATGCATTCATAGTTTTAGCTGCTATTGCTGGAGAAAGACTTTAAAGTCGAAGAAGGAAACTTGAAATGTATCATTTAGGTAGATATCTCATAATTCAGTATTCAATGCGCGATTCGCACGAACAGAGATGCATACGGTATATAAGGATGCAGTGAACGTGTGACATCTTTTGATTCACACACACGGAAATGGCAGGGGGGGGGGGACATGTATTGGTGCTAATTTGTAGAATGTCGCACTCACTCTCACTAATAAACAAATAAACATTCCGCCGGTCGGAAGAAAGGTCGTTTTAGCATACTTGTACAAGTTTTATGTAGACTAATCTGAGGTCATTGGCGACGGCAAACGAAGTTAGTCCATTCTGCAGAAATGAGAAACTTTCCTAATGTCTTTGTTTTAGTCCTTATCGTTTTAAAGAAAACTCTTGCATTATTGGACGAGATATACGCATTACTCATCTTTGCTTCTTAAGGCGCGTAAAGCCGTTAGTCCGGGCTGCATCAACAGTCGTTAAAAACAACCACCGCACCGCACTGGGCCCGCGTGGTTTATGACCCGTTCTCTCTATCCATCCATAGGGTAGGCTCGTGCCCCATCAGAGGGGACATGAAAATGAGCTGGTGAATACGTATTAGTGCTTTAAATTGCATATTTTATTCCAACTTCCTATAGGAAGCGTTTAAATATGTATGGAAAAAAGTACTATAATTTTTAAATTTTTATTTGAATATAAGTATCTTGGAGTTTCTGTGTGATGTAGCAGTTAAGTTAGTCAGGCTGTTGTATGTATATTCCCACCACATTTTGAACTTTATGTTATTGAGATAAGATTGAAAACCAGTGAAATCTTCAAACTGTTAAACTCCAAAATGTTATGCCCGTTAAAGGGTTAAGTTACAGTGGCAGACAAACATTTCAAAAACAGTTTGTCCTATATGTATAACCGAAAGGATAACAAGCTACGTTTGATCGTAATATTCAAAATATACGTAGTATTACCGATGGTCCCGTTACAGTTTTAATATACGAGTACAGTATAGAAGATAATAAGTGGTTTCCGACGTTCCGAGAGAGCCGCTGATGATCGAGGGCTGTTTGCCAAACGCCGCGCCGCTTTCACCGGCCGACTGAGTACAGCTGCGAAGCCTTCCAAAGCTTCAAATAAATACTGACTGTCACTCTGAGTCGAAAGGAATTATCAGTTAGTGGTGTAAAAATACGTTTTATGTCACGACGGAGAAATGGTACGTTCTTTCACAGGAATAACTCTTTTATTTTGTAGAAATACAATATACCTTAAAACTGTAATGTATTTTAGAATTGAAGGTAATGTATTTTTTTGATATACCACTTATAATATTATATTACTTGGCATCAAATTTAATTCAAAAAGTATAGGATACATTAGTATTACGTTTTACATTGGATTTCTGTTTGGACTTTAATTTTTTAAGCTTCTAGCTAGCTTCCAAGATTTTATTATCGAGCTCCTTAAAGATAACTTTATCATGATCTCTAATTCCCAAATAAAGGGACTCCATCATCAAGTTTGGTTGAATAGGACAAGTCCAATGTTAAACCGACCCCGAATCGAAATAAAAGATAAATGCACATGAAAATGAATACCTAGTTTGCTGTATGATTTCATAAGGTAAACCAGTTACTTTTTAGGCTGACATTGACATTTTGTCAGTAACCGCCATTTTTGCTGCAATAAAGAATTAATAAAAACATACACGTACGACTTTGTTCGACTCCTAAAACTGTTTGACTTATTTCAACATTGTATTTTTGTTTTTTGTATGTATACAAAAGCATTCTATTCAGTTCTATCATTTAATATTAATATTACTTGTATTGTGAAATAACTTCGGAGTACTTTTTGTGTTTCTTAAAATATAAACAGAAATTGATACTGCTTTTAGCTTTATTATCATCAGCCTAACAGCCTTTAGAGGTACCACTCCCAGGGCTCAGGCTTTCCCATAATAATAATAGTACTTATGGAAAGAAGGGGCCATGACCCAAAACGCTGACGCTGCGCTGGTCCAATACGAGTTGTTGGGTTATAACGACTTCAACAACGAATTAACGTGCCTTTTAAAGCACAAGCAAAGCAGATGGGTGACAATATCAAAAATGTATTTCACGAGTGAAATACATTTTTGATATTGTCACCCATCCAGTAACACGTACGCCATTACGAAGTTGCTTAACATGATAAGAAAATTTAATTTTGGCTTAATCTTAAAATCTCGTGACGTTGGTTCAAAATAGATGCGTTGACCTAAAATATATAAATAATAAGTCAATATACGCTAGAACTGAAAGTGTTAAGATGGAATCGAATTGTTTGGGTAAATAATGCAATATTATGATACTTATCATCGCAAAAATTGGTCATATAAAATAACATTGTCTTCTTCAAATAATAACAGTATGTAATAGAAAATGGTCCATGTCCCATAAATTAATATGATAATTATAAATAAGATTCTAATAAAAAAAAACAAGGGCAGTGTCACCGTATATAAATAGATTTCATAGTTTACTGTGAAGAAGTATCTCTAAAAATACGATGACCTCCCTTTAATGTAGTATGATTAAATTATAAGCTATACACGACATCTTAAATGCCGTTATCATCAACATCTACTGACGGAGCATAGTCGTTCACCAAAAAGAACGATGATAATACTTTATCATCGTTCTTTCTTCGTCCTTGGAGTGAATTCATCTTTCTTTAAGCTGAATTCACGTCTTTTATGATTGCCAGTTTTCTCAGTGCAAGATCATAAGCCGAAAGTACTAGTTGCTGCGCCATCGTTCTCCTCACGTTTAATCAATATAAATAACACAGTAATACTGCGTTATAAATAAATCGATAGGTGCAACACGTAATTACGGCAAGGCTTCCTGTTTGCGGCGTCTGTCCGTGTGTCCGATGCAGGAAGCGCGGACGCCTCGGGGTCTCGGGGCCTCGGGGCGGCGCGTGAGTATAATATATTGTGTGGCGAATTGAGTATTTATGGCTGGCTGCGATCGCTTTATGGCCACCGACCACAATGCATTTACATCGACACGGCGAGCTTAACACCAATCATCAACATTTTACGAAAGAAATAGCCCTTCGCTATTAATGTTTCAATGAAAGAACTGTTATACGTATTATGAGATTGTTATCAGGAGAAAAGCTCTGTAATTACATACAGTTAAACATCAACACTACCAGTTTGGTGAGAACATAAGCACACCGTTACTTAAATGATTACAATTAAAACTGCTTACAAACTGTAAAACAATTAATCCAAACATAAACTATAGCTATGTTATTGTTCTGAGGTTGATTTGTTTTAATGGGTCACTACAGTTGCTAGTGTGACGCATCCATTGTATGTTAACTCGGTATTAAGTGGCGATGCTAATACCACCCCACTCCTCCCGTGGGAGCAGTTAGGGCGACTAACGGAAGGTAAAATATAATTAAATATATACTTCTCAAATCTTACAGCGCTGGCACACTTGCTTGTTATAAAAACATTAGCGACACAATTAGCTCAAGCCAAGTTCCTATCCTTATGAGGCGAGGTTTTTATTCACTGTCGACATAATGGTTCAGCTGCTTAGAGATGAAGCTAATTTTAAGGTCCATAAATCCTTGCATAGGGAAATTTAAAGTAGAACATTCCTTGTTTCCACGTTCATTGGCTCACAGGATAATCAAGAGGCTATGTAGGTATGCATGCAAATAGAGAGAGTAAATAACTTAACGTTGTGCTAAAGAAAGTGAAAATTACTGTGTTAATGTAGCCCGAGTATTGGGGACGGACGGTGGTAACATTGACCTCAATAACCATATCTACGGCAAAACGCCTAAAACAATAGCTAATGCGACGATTGTCATTCCACGCTTTAAAATTACAGAGGAAGCGATAGCAAAATCGGTCGAGTTAATGCGAGCGGTTCGTGGTACCGACAATGGCGTGTTCAGAGTAACCGTCGTCAATCATATAGTATGAACAATGATGCTGTAGGTGTCATGTCCGCACTGATGCAGTGCTGATAGCGGCAGATAAAATGTATATACATAATATAAAAATTACTGACTGTGTTACGGTGATTGATATTTTTTTAAGCACTTGAACTTTATTTCATCTTATGTTAAGTGATGTTGCCTATGGTGAAAGCGCACTTCACCCGGAATCCTCAACTGCTGAGGTACTCCAGAGATGTTTGGTATGGGATTGTATAATTGTAGCTAAGTAAATAGGTATCATAAATCTTGCTACAAGTGTATGGATGGTACACAACTATCCATTATCCTGGAATAGAGGAAGCAAACAAAGTAATTTTGAACATTGTATCGCTATACTGTGCACCAGTCGAATGATACAAGAGACAATTTAAATTATTGTTGAGCAAAGAACTAAATTTATTTATTTATATCCAGGAAAATTTCAGACAAATATCTATATCTTGATACGAGTATAACTATTAACACATGGTTTTTAATAATTATTCTTACTTATATTCTTTGAAGCAAGTGTAACGTTTAAACGAACGTTATCCTGTTCAATGAAGATTGAAGTGTTCAATGGCGATTGGATTCATATCGAGCCCGCGTTCATTAATCACTGAACCGAAACTCTAACATTACGAACCATTAATTTATTCAAGTCAGAGCCGACACCATCACGCACCAGGACAGTACACGATTGTTCCATCGCGTGACATCCTATAGACAACAATGAAACGAATACAACCGTTTTGAGTTACAAGTATCAAAATAGTGAATCCTCTATTATTGTCAGAATTGAGACAAAGAATTCACGGTGCGATAATGCGAATCGGTCAATTAACTTTATCTGCAACTGCTTTTAATATTAAGTAAACATTCGAAAACAAGATAAGTTGAAATTCTGAGGTCATGATCTGTATTCACACTTAATTACAATATTTATTTATTATATTTATTTATTATATTTCAATACACAAATATCCTTACAGACTAATCCAATACGATAGTTGCATTCATTTAAGCTTACATTAATAACATATTATCATTAACTAATCTACTAAATATATTACTAATTAATTAATTACTAATCCATATAACATACTATGTATATAACTAACTTTGCGAGTTCACTCAATTTACCCGAAAATATGAACCTCTCATGAACTTTGTTCACTATGAGGATTGACCGTACAAAGGGCGTTTTCGCTCTAATATCCACTCTAATATCCACATAGGTATGATTTAATTTCATATAGATACTTTTGGGACGGTAATTGACGACTTCAATGTAATTTGTCGATTGAAATCGTTAGTGTTAGAAGTGTGGTGTTAGTGAAGAAGTTAAAAATATATTTTATTTTAAGTTTTGAAAGAATTTGTTGTCGTGTGGCCTTAAAGGCGCATTCAGGCTGATAGGCGGCGTGACATTTGGTGGTCAAGCCGTGTCAATGTGAAATAATGAAACTTGTGGTCCATACCACGTTCATACACAGTCGTGATCTGTGGGTTGATATTGCTACCAACAGAATTTGAATTGCTCCTACAGAATAACTAATAGTACTATATGCTCTGTCCTAGGCGACAGGGAGACACAATTATGTATGTATGATAAGTTAAGGTTTATCTTTGAAACACTATCAATTCGTTAGCGTCGCGCATTAAAGTGTATTCCGTGACGAAATCATGTTTTTAATATTACTAGTGGTCGCTCAGTAGTCGAAATTCGACCGTAATTTTATTAAGGCTGCCCGAATTGTATCCTAAGCAATGAAAAATTAAAAAAAAAAGAATGTGAGTTTGGATTGGCATTGACATATTTCGGCCGCCCCTCTTCCATTTTTGAAATTTTTGAAAAGAGTATATAAGCGTGTGTGTCAAATACATTGTAGTGTGTGTAATGTTTGTTTTATTGATTTAATGTATTTTTATGCGTAATTAAAAAAAATATTAACATTCTGCAATCTTTCTCTATATAAACTATAAGTGTGCAAAATTTCATACTCCTCCGTCCGCGCAATTTTCGTAAAAAGGGGTACAAAGTTTTTGCTTCACGTATTAATATATAGATAAATGTTGAAAAAAATAGAGAAGTTATGTAATTGAAAGCCTATAGATAAATATCTTATTGCTAATCACAGACAAAGTCACATGTGCGACGCATATAGCGAAGGTGGAGCATAATCCATTACGCTGGCTTACATAAAGATCCTACAGCATCATTGTTGTCTTTGTGTAAGAATATCGCAATACTAAGAATGACTGTGATTTTTACAATGAATGGATTGTGTTCAACCATATATACAGCAAATTAATTGTGTCGTAATGTTAGAAAAAACGCGGAAACCGTAGGTAAGTACAGTCGTCAAGAGAATTAATATGAGACAGGCCCACGCGGCGCGTAGCCCACACTCGTTAGGAATTTGATACAAAAATGGCTACTGCGCTTCCAGTGATTACTTCCTGATTTCATGTTACAGTTTTAAAATAACTATGACATGCAATACAGTCTATATAGAATAAGTAGAAAGAATAGCATACTTATTTAGAATAGTATACTTATTTAGAACAATAACACATACGAGTAGGTAATATTTAAAAAAAATCTTATGATTTTTCCATTAATATATTTTTAACTCCCAGTTTGGCTGGCGGTAATGTTTTGTGATTACTATTTAGAAGTTCTATTCTATTACATGACAAGTATAAATATACTAAATCGAATCAAGTGAGCAAATGCTCACTTGATTCGATTTAAATACTAGATGAAAACAATTTTAACATTACCTATCTACAGGTTCGGAACAACAGGATATATTATAGGATATATTCGTATAAATTGTTTCATTTAAATGTTTAGTGTTTGCGTAAACTTTCAATAACAATGTTGACGGCTGTTAAAAAAGTTAAGTTTACACAAACTGTGTGTCTTCAAAAAAGGCTGTATCCAAGTAGTACATAACGAAAAATAATAATTTGGGTTTAAAGTAAACTCTTGATTATGGGAATATTAGGCATACCTTTACAACTTCTTATTATTTCCCTTTTCTTTTTATTAAACCCTTCCGCCGTTCGGGTCAGATTCTGCGCTTTGTTTTTGTGCGTGAATCATGCTGTGGCCGAGGGAAAGAAAGCTTTTTCTGTAACCACGCGGCGAGCGTATCAACAACAGTGTTACCTCAACTTTTTCAGAGAATTAGCGAATTGCACCGCCTTACGTAACGAACAATGGCAGGAAACGAGCGGATATAGCTTTATTAGTTTACGCAATTCGCCGGAATGGAGCTTGCATAATATGATTACTACGTCTATGAGACAGTTGCACGCGTGCCGGCCTAATGGCTTACTCAGGAAACGTTATTCGCTGCATACAATGAGATTTCTAAAATAAAGTTACGAAAAATTCGGAGTTGGAAACTTTTATGAGCTTGGGATGTTGTTACCTAGTCGTATAAATCGTGTTAAAGTTTATGTGATCGTAAAAGAAACTCAATAGAAGTAAGAAGAAAATGCAAATTCAAAGAGACGTTAACTATGTGAGTTATAGTACCGGTAATTAAAAAAGTTGTGCGAAATGTATTGCGTTTTATAATTAATTTACAATGTTACTCCAGAAAAAAAGAAAAATTGTTTTCTCATTTTTTTAGTTTGCTGTTAGTATGGATTTAATACACACAACCATTTTGTGCGTTTAGTTAATAGAGCCAGGCTATTAATTAAATAAATACAAAGAATAATGAATTAATGGTGCTGAGATAATCACCGCGATCAATCACTCTTACTATCAAACTAATCGCCTAAGTCTCCTACAGAGATTACATAGTTTGCACTAGTTTTTCACATGGATTTGCGTGTCTCTCTCTTGTTTAGATAACGCCAACACTAGTGACAAGTTCACCCGTAACTATGTCTTCTAATATCTCTAACATATCGTTGACTTCCACTCATAGATACCCTTTCTTTATCACCACGTCGCAATTAGCCTAAAGCTGGTAAAAGGTTTAATAGTCAGTTCTTGATTTTATAGAAAACTAAGTCTCAACGTCTACTAAAACGTTACGATACAGTTTTTCAATATCAATATCTAGTATATCTAGTTTGGCTTAACAAAGTGCTTATTGAGATATTAAAGATGGAATATTGGTCCGGTCTCACCTACCGCGCGCGGGTACATCAGGGTTGTCACGTGACGGTTATGACAAATTTATATGATCTAATCTTCGCTAATTATCTTACGTCGTAGTTGTTACGGCATGTAATCTCTTTTTATTGTAACAAACAAGACATACTGTTTACTAATTGTTAGTTGAATTACGAATAATTTAAGAGTCATGAAACTGAGAGTAGTAAAATCACCTGACCTTCAATTACTTACAATTACATCACAATTGTGTTATTAAAAAGTAATGTTTTTGTTTTTTTCTGTGAATTGAATTAAATAAAAAATCTTTTCGCTGCATTAATCATTTATTACCTACCTACATAGTTCAAATTTTGATTTTACTACCATTTAATATATTTCCAGTCTTTTATATCTAAAATCATTTGATTGCAGCTAACCATTAAAAATCCGTGGAGTGAATAAAAGTTCACTGCGTTTGACATACGTGGCGTAGCAGCTTCTACTTCTGCATTAAAGATAATACGTGCGTAAGCAATGTACGTTGTCTATATTTAAATGTCGGTATGAATTTCGTAGCGTGTTCTGTTGACTAGTGAGTATCGTAAACAAACTGAGTTGATTGTTTACTGGGCCGGCAAGCGCATTACCGGATCAGCGACCTGACGTGCGCTCTCAGGTAACCTGACAAAGAACCACCTTAATGTTTGCGAAGAAGTTTTTATGCTGGTTAATTTATTTAGTTGTTTGTGTTAAGCATCGTTGTTTTCCTTCCTCTAATTCATTGCTTGTTTTGTATGTTATGGAAAGCACATGATGAATGATTATATGGAAATGACTGACGTTGGTTTAATATATACCTATCGGTTTTTTTGTAAATGTTAAAATTAACGGAAGTTCTAAGAAGGAAGAACACATTAGGTAAGTCGTTAGCATTACATAGCATTATAAAATGTTAAACGTTTCACAAAAAACATCTTAGTTGTTTATTATCATTTTTATAATATTTTGTATTTTTATTAAAATACAATTAAGATTGATCACATTTACTAACAATTTACTTGTATCATTTGTAACAAAAAGTGACTTACTCTATGATAGTGTTAAGGTCGATTTTAGCGTATTAGGTACGTGTGAATGCGACTGTTTCTCACGTCTCGTCGATCGAGTTTGTTTACCTTCGACGATGTCTGTTTATAGTTTTTAATATAGTTTCAATCTATATCATAGACTCAAGTTAGTGTAAAACAATTACTACTCTTTGCAAAATAACAACATTAAAAATTAATTTAAAAAAATATAGGTATATCCAAAGAAAAACACGTTTTACTATTTCATAAGCACCCATCATGAGATCCGTACTTTGCCTCTTTTTCGTTACTCACCCACAGCATTATGCAAACTACATAATTGTATACCAGATGTATTCGTACTGTTATATGTGCGTAGGTACTGTAACTGGATCTTACCTGTGAACAAAAAAAATGTTTTTACATTTATTGAATTATAATTTACACGTGTAAAAATGATCACAAATATTGATCTAAGTGAGAAAGCTATTCAATAAAGCTTTAACCACAACAACAACACCCTCATTTGCCGATAATTAACAATATTAAACTGGAATTATAATTAAACACGCTCAAACAATTTAATGAGCTGTAATGTATTGTAAACAAAATAAACCTTGAGCCGAAGCGATGAATCAGAGTGTGAACATTTGTAATTGGCAATAACGCTAATACAAATTGTACGTTAAACGCACTCGCACCAATTATTATTTGCAGGTTGTTAATTGAAACAAAGAGGATGCTTTTAAATGAGATACTGGCTTGCTAGATATACCTACACTTGGACCTAAATTATTGACGACCGCTGTTGAAGAAGAGAAACTTCAATCACCAAAAGTTAGGGCATGCCCAGTTTTAAATCGCTCATATGACTTGGATCCTATTCAATTCATGTACACACATTTCTTAGGACCTGTGCCTATAAACAAGTCCTGTGAGGCACGTCCAAGAATAGGGAAAGTCCTAAGGGGGAACCTGGCTCCTCCACAAATGTACTCCAGATCATCTGCATCGTACGATTAAATTGAAAAAAAACATGATTCTGATAGTCAAATTTTTAAGCTATTTAGTCTTTCATTTAAAGCACGTTCTTCTTTATTACTGTTTAAATGTCATTGTCCTCCTCACCCGTCCCGCGCTGTAGGTATAATTAGCGGGCCACCTTACGTTACGACCGTGCGTACATATGGCGCGCGAGGGTTTAATTGTCAAATATTAAAGAAGACTAAAGAAGAAAGTGGAAGAAGAGAAAAAGCAACATAGTAAGAGAACGATAGTAGATTATTGTTGACTTCGTGGATAACAGATAAACAAAATATGTTGCACACTACTCGTCTCTCAACAAGAACTCCCTATTGTTATAGCAATGTGTCAGGCTTGTCATGCCAATGAAGTTTGTCAGGTAGACGGCCAGCCTTAGATTTCTTGTCTAATGTCATTGACACTTGAATACGAAATGTATTTCAAACTAATAATACAATTTTCTTTCAAAAAAACGAGCCCATTCATTTCTCAAAGGCCGGCGACGCATTTACGATTCCTCTGGTCTGAGTTCACCAAATCTCACAATAAAAGCACATGGCAGAAAACTTATTATAGTAGAGTATTGCACAACATTCAAACTTTATATTCCTCTGATTTCGTTATACAATTTTATAGACAGCAAGTTTCCTTTTACGTAGAGTCATTGACATTTGGTGGCCACTCTAACAACTCGGACTAATATAGTAATGTCTCCAAACCTCGTGAACCAGTCTCCTTATCAGCTATGTGGAGCGACACGAATCGGTTCGTTATTTTTGCTATAGCTCTAATTCAGACTCATGTGGGTGTACCGTATGTAACTATTATATAATTTATTTTTGCATGTTTACTCGTAACAAACACGTCGACTGAAAGAAAACGCAACACAAAAAAGAACTTGTTATTTGTTTGTCGGTCATCGGTCATCGTCATTGCGCTATAACATTAATTATTGGCAAAAAGTACACAATTACTAAACTACGAAAATGTTTAAAACTTCTACTAACGTTTTTTTTGTTCTAGCTTGTCTTAATTGTATTAAAATAATTAATTATCCTTGTCCGACTCTTATTTCTTTGTAGATAAACAAGTTTCAAGACATCGCTGACGTCATGCAGTGTTAGCGTATTACCACACACAGGTTGTTTGAAAAGGGCATTGGTAATACAGCTGCTTTAGTTTTCTCGATACTCTTGTCTTTGGATCTGTATATCTGCAGACTAGCTTTTGGCCGCGGCTTTTTCATCCTCCTTCTTTAATTAAAACGAAGCGCTGCCAGATTGCGCTCCATCTGCCATATCGCTTTAATCTTAAATTTAAAACCACAAATGTAAAGACGAACAATAATGAAATAAAAAGCGAGCAACAGTCGAACGAAGGCCTTAAGAATGCAGTTTTAATTATGATTCGATGCGCGCATTGCATCACTTGGTCGGCTTTGCATAATTGCCGATTACGTTATCTATCATTAGAAATTTAAATTAATTAGCCATTCGGTGTTTAACCACTTTGACATTCAGATTTTCGATCTCATATATTTCTTATTTAAACATACTTAAATTATTTATTTTATACTTTGCATGGCAAATGATTCCCCTCCTATGGAGATAAGCTATGGAGTCCAGATGTGAAGGCAACTGGTGCAGCGTGAGAACAACGCAACTTCAGTCACCGTCAACCTGCCGGCCTACAAGGTGCCTTTTCACGTCTCGTTTAAAGGAACCCATGTCATAGGAAGGAGGAAAAACGTGTGCTGAAAAGCTATTCTATCTTTTGAAAGTGCGACAAAGAAACGAACTTATTATAAATATCAGAATACATTGTAATGAATACGATGTGACAACGTAAACGTATAGGCTTGACCTCCGCGCCCGGCTGATGGAATCACTCGCCGCGATCAATTATGACGGTTGACTTCAATCGATCCATCATCCATCAGCCTGTGTGTGTTCACTCTACCGCGGAGCGCGATCCCGCACGATTAAATAGTCTAGTTGGTTGTATAAAATCAATAATACTCATAATAACTTACGAATCAGTGGATAATTATAAGATGATTAGATGGGAACAAAAGTTAAACCCAAAAATAATATTGTTATAGGATAGTGTCTGAATGTTCAGTGTTTGCTGCTCGTTTTGGCTATTATTTCTTCTGTGGTTTTGGCTCAAAAGTGTATTAATAGTTTAACTTTGAAATATTTTATAATAACTTTACCCTGTTTGTTACTTTATTAATTAGTCCATGTTTATAATGTTATTAAATGAATCCTGATAAGTTGTATGACATTATTATTTTAAATCATCATCAGCTCATTTTATGTCCCCACTGCTTGGGCACGAGCCTTCTCTATGGATGGATAGGGAGAACGGGCCATAAACCACCACGCAGGCCCAGTGCGGGTTGGTGGTTGTTAACGTCTGCTAATGCAGCCGGGACCAACGGCTTTACGTGCCTTCCGAAGCACGGAGGAGCTCGAGATGATTTATTTTTGGTCACCCATCCGATGACCGGCCTTTGCGAAAGTTGCTTAACCTCAGCACTCGCAGACCGGGCGCGTTAACCACTACGCCATCGAGCTCACTACGCAATCGAGATTATTTTAAATGCATAATATTTACAAGATATTATAATTGTTACTAGAAAAAATCAACCAGCCTCAGGAAGCTCGAGGCCTCAGATACTCAGCGGTCAGATCAATGGACCGGTTATCCAAAGGTCGTGGGTTTGATTCCCACTCGAGCTTCCTGAGGTTGGTTGCTGGTTGAGTTTTTCTAGTAAAATTGTATCTTTAAAAGTAAAGTAAATAAATAGCCCTTACGGCTGCTGTGCAACAAATTTAATCATGAAATCAAGTCATCACTGCAATTGATGGGCAATAGCTTAGTCACAACGCTTGCCAAATGCGGGTTGGTAATCAGGTAATCAAAAACCCGGTGTATGCATCGAAAACCCTAAACGCCTTTGCCCGACCTAAGAATAGAGCTCGGGACCTCCGGGGATCGGACCGAGCGCTTTACCACTCGGTTACCAACGTGTTATTATTGATATCGTCGGTGAAAGGAAAAACTGCTTAAGCGCCAAAAGGTCATTAGTTGGAAATCAATTTTAGGGTTGAAACTTTAAAACTAATTGCTCACTAAATGATTTTTGGCGCTTTAGCAGTTTTCCCTTAGCACCCACGATATGTTTAACTGGAGGCAGTGATTCAGATTCAGAATAATATTGTTGGTTGCTCTAATATTTGCGGGCTGAGTAATACTGTATTGTCGCTCACGTAGAGGCGTATTAATAATTTTTATTATATTTGAATAGTTTTATTTAAAGTAGTTTTAATCATATATAAATTTCCATTGTTTATATACAATTCTTTATACAAAGCAAAATTAAATGTGACCAATATAATAGTATTGTGGATTTATTTTATATTTTTTATGCAAATCTTTGCATGTTGCATTTCAATGTTCCTGTCTTAATTGTAGTTGTTTTTTTTTACCTCTATTGTGGACAATGTCGCTGGTTGCACAATGATTCCATTTGGTTGTAACTATGTATGACATATATGTTATTGTGTAATTTTTTATTGTCCTGAATAAAAAAAATTAAAAAAATTAAAATAAAATAAAATTGCCAGCTGTTTCCTTGAACCAACAAACGTGACTGGGATGTTGTATTTTGTGAGAGATAGTAATCACTGTAAAATGCAGCATTCGTCTCCGTCTATCCATTGTCATACAGGGTCAGTATATAATATATCATTATCTGTTACAGTGCAATAGCTCCTATTGGGCATTTCAAGTATGAATTAAGCTACATTATTTAATTCAGCTTCAGTGCAGCAATTAGCACTTAAAAATAAAAAGTAAAATTTACATTAAAATAATTTTAACTACATTGTTTTACATCGTCAACAGCGATACATAACGATGAGCTAAATCAAAATAGGACTGATAGTGACAAATTAAAAAGTTACAATTTCATAGCAAATATGATAGTACAAAATAGCAACTTTCCTACACGAGACGGCGTTAATGCCAAAGACGAAAGTATCGTAAAACGCGAGATTATATCGGCAATATGTTTCATTACGCGCTAAGCTAACTTTATGGCGCGTTGTGTCGCGTATTAACCCGTCATAGCTCTCGTTCAAAGGATGTGTGTGAAAGATGTATGACTCCAATTATGGTTGAGCGAATAACAAAAGACGCATGTTAAGTGCAAAATAATTGGAAAACAAACTAATATACCTACAACGTTTCAAATATCGTCTTGTGTCTTCGACTCTTATTTTTATTTTCAATGTGACTCTTGCTTGTAATGTCAATAGTTATTGGAAGTTTGTGTTACGAATTGTGTTGTTATCTTCTGGATTACCATTTAGTTAGATGTTATCTACATTATTTACTTAAAGGCAATATTGTATTAAAATTTACAGTTTCATACTAATTTATATGGTTATCTTAGCTAGACAAGTAATAAATTTCATCGCATTAAATTTATATGCGTCCGAGACCCACGGTATTACAGATATTCTAAAATCGCTACCAAATATCTACTTAATTGGTTTAGTGATTGCATTCTTAACAGAAACACGATTAACTCGATAAAAATAATAACTTACATCTTACAACCTTAACTGTACTGGTACAGAGCGAGAGTTTGTACGAAATTCCTCAAATTAGGGGTCTGGTAAAGTACGATGCATATCTGCTCGAGTCCGTAGTGGGTATGCAATGTTGCAGGCTCGCAGGCGTGTGGAAACGGTGCCGCAACGCGTCGCGGTTGTGGCCGTTGCGACACGAGCCGGGGCGGCGCGGCGCGGACTAAAGTACGCTGGAAAGGACGCTCAAGCCACAAAATAAGGGACTGCAGAAGGTAAGCTTCATACAAACGCGCTCGAGCTTGCTTTCTGGATCTCCTTATTTTGTGCTCGAACGCCGGGCGGCGGCGGGCGGGCCGAGCCACCGTCTCGCCGAGGCGACACGCGAATATATCATTCGCAAGTAGGCACATACATATCTCTCTTTTTAAAGCTAATATGGCTCATTTCAATATTATCAACGAATTAGTGTAATGATTAGATAAAACGGTTTAGAAAATTTTAATAGATAAGTAACTACCTACTTATATTTAAATTAGGAAAAATTGGAAAAAAGTTAAGTACCGATAAAACTGTTAACAGCCGATTACATAATTTAAAGATTAAGGCCTGCCTCTTCAACTGTACTAGTATGCGCTGTTATAGAATAAGATATACTCAAAGAGATCTTATTTGATTACTACAATAGTTTTTGTAAGCCATATATAGCAAACTGATTGTAATATCGTTAACTACATGAGTATTTCCTTTTTCTTAGCTTATTCTTGTTCCCGTCGTTCCAAGGCAGTTCCAAGGTTCTCTTTCATAATTTATTCGTCTACATGTCCAGAACTTAGCTGGAGGTAGCTTTAGCTTGGCAACCATCATTGCAAGTCATCGCCAGCGCCGAGTCTCACTACAGGATGTCGGCCGCGATTTGCCTCACAAATCCTCCGCCAGCACTTGCCATGCTGCCGGCGCCCGGCTATGCTAATCAGAGGAGTTTCCTCCATTGAGTACGGCTTTGGCTAAAAGAACCATTCCTGATATGTGGGGAAAGTGACTCGAAAATACCACTCTGCATTCGTAAGTTTTAAGCAAAAAATTCCATTATCTAAGGTAGGTATAAATATTTTACAAATAACGGGTATAATAAAGAAAATATCTTATGTGCAGCAGAGACCACGGAAGGTGATATATCATCCCATGAGATTGTGCTATTGTAATAAATAAAAAGAAAAAAGTTGAGTTCATAACAGAAAACATTCCACTTTACATTTCACTTGTCCTACACGTGATTGTTGCATAATTCTATTTTATAGCAAATTGCAATTTCCTAGCGAACAATAAAATGGTTTCAATAACATAAAAAACAATGGTTACATAAAGACTTTTTGATGTGTCTTTTGTTTAATGGAACTAAATGTAAGTAAAATAAACTAAAAGAATTTATTAACAACTACGAGTATCAGGTATTACACGAAGTAGCCTGATCCCCGTGCAGCTGTCACGCGATGGCACTGTAATAAACAACACTATGATGTTTGCGACCTCGTGCGAGTCACGGTCACGTTGCACTGCCGCTGCCCGCGTGCGAGACGAGAGACTTCAAACACACACCAACCATTACCGCACAGTCAAATTGAAAGTCAAAATTATGGGTAAGCACTTTATCTCACCTGATGTTAAGTAATGATAAGGAGGCGTTTTTCCACTTCACCTGGAATCCTCAACTACTCTTCCTCTCGGAATGGGAACTAGCAAAACTTTTCAGTTCTCATCAGTTGCAAAATTACTATTTTGCAACTGATGAGAACTGAATGAGAAAGTACGGTTTCCGTTCAAATACCTACAATTTGACCGTCACTCCTAACTTTTCTGTAAGGTAGATAAAACTTTACAGAAAAGTTTTGCTAGTTCCCATCTCGAGAGGAGAGGAGAGTCCCACCTTAGCTGGGTTCGCCCCTGTATACGAAAATTACCTTAACAAAAGATTTTATCTGTTTTCGCCATCTCTTTCAATAGCTCTAATTACTAATGATTGTGATCAGTCAAGAAAATAAATAAATTTTAACAATACTGTAGTATAGAGCCAGTTTAAACGACCGTTCCCAAGGTGGATTGGTATCAATGAATCTTACGTTACGACATCAGCTGGGCCATTAAAAACCGTCAAGAGATGATTGCAAAATGCTTGATATTGACTGTGTATCTAGATAGTTCGAGCCACGGCTCGTAGATTCTTTATATTCTAAACGACAGGTCTTCAGAGCCAGAGGTCCCAGTTTCGTTTCGCAGCGGGACTCTTAGTTTGGTTAGTAATAATAATTTGGGTTTGGTTAGTAATAATAACCTGTTGCCATTCCCAGTAGCATTGTTATGTCCATAAATTTAGAAATAAAAACCTTTATCAGTAAATGAAGTGCTTCCATTTTCAGCCATATCGGCACTTACCATCAGGTGCGGGGTAAACCAAGTACTTTCCCATTGTTTGTTAAAAAAAACGACTCCAGGAGGTATTTTTACTAAAGCTAGCTGCACTATGGTCAATAGTGACGCACGTCAGCTGAAGAGAGGCGCGTGCGCAGGCCTGAGTCACGTGACCCCTGCACTCGCCGGCCGCCGCTAATTACCACAACAAGACCGCAATTGAGACGTTAATCCAAATTAGAATACCAGCGGATGCTTTGACCAATTACGAAGAAGCCACTGCGAATGCCATTTCAATGAAAGGGTTTATGGAAGTCAGGAGGTTTGATATCAATTGGAGGTTACACACCTAATGAAGGAGATGGAGGTTACCTATTGCCATCGACTTAATCCATGCTATTATATAACCTATACGGTTGGTACGTACGTGAAGCCAGTACAAAGAAAATTAGTGAAATGAAGCGGAATATTAAGCATAGGGAATTACTGTTCTGTATGATGACGTAGAACCTATCGACAGTAAACATTGCGGTTTATTAGGTAATAAATAAAAAACACAGATACTGACTGATACTTTGGAATCACTGAGATTGCTTACGTAGTCATTAAATAACCGATTAATATAATTTAATATGCCAACCCATATCATCATTGATAAGGATACTGGATTGATAAGCGTATGTTTCCAAACGCACGTTCGCGTCCTTAGTAACCACTTAGTAACCGATTTTACTGAATTGATGAGAAATCAGCCAACGATAATGTAAATTAGGAATAATTTATTTATTTATTTATTTATGGACCATCAACAGAGTTACATGAAAAAATATAAACTATTAATACAAAGTTATTAGATACACATAACTCTAATTATAGACGGCCTCATCGTGCACCTAATACTAATTTATTAACATACATAATTATACATTTATACCTACACATCTAAATAGAACAGCTGTTGTTTATATGACATGTATTGAACCTTACTAATTATTAGGTAAATATAATAAAATTACACAAATAAAATATACTTAAATAATAATGGTTTGTAACTCTAGTTAAACTTTATTGTTAGCGTTCTATTAACACATTAATAATAATACCAGTCATGTAAACCCACCTATAAAGCTATGCTTGTGTTAAGCATGGGTTCACGTCGCAGTCCAACAAAGCTATGGAGGATGAACCAATTTTTCTCGCAACTTTTAATTTTATTTTAACGAGTATATTTTTGTTTTTTGTGTACCATAAAGTGTTCTTTTATATTCTATTTTATTCTATGCTATTATAATCAATTTTTTATCTGTTCAGCTACCCTCCACTACTACCATTGAATGTTTGATGGAAACCACAATTCTACAGATATTCTATTACTCCTGTCTACGCCTCCGAGTGCGAGAACTGCACACGGCTGTGGAAAGCAGCGTATCGATTACACCCACGCCTCATCGCTTTTTTATGGCAAACGTTTCATTTAGGTACGGTGAAATCCGCAGGGAAATTATGACGGGAAAGCGTCTTAAATTACAGACAGTAAAGTGTGTAGTAGTGAAAAATAGTCTTTGATTTGTGACATTAGTGAGTTACAACCATTCTACAGCTTCATGGTTACAACCAACACAAGTTACTTTTCTTTTACATATGTTACTTGTATGTTATATTATAAGGTATTTTATGATGTACTATGGCATTCGAAGCATAATCCGGATTCCTGAGATATAGGATTTACGTTCGGAGAGTAATGATTTTTTATCTCTAACTTTTAAGAAATTAATCTTCTTAAACATAATAATGGATAGTTATTTGTAATCGTTGTTTATATTATTCATTGTCAGATAATAAGTTCAAAATTAAGCAACACTTTTAAAACGACTGCCTGATATAGATCTTGAACTCACGACCTACCGCAATATGCATGACTGCATTGACAATAAAACTATGGTAGCTCATTAAGCGTTATTTCATTTTCGACTATATGACTTTATCTTTAAAAACAACAATTATTCAACTCTTTAAAAAATACGGAATTAACTCCGAACGGCCTCTATTTGCTTAACTATAATCAATCAACGTATTATGAAAACTAGTTAAGTTCGTAGAAATAAAAAGATTTTTTGTTGTCTCAAAGCCAATTCAGTTTATTCAAAATAAATCTATAATATTTTTCTTTCGTATTGTAAGTGCTAAGTGTTACCAATACTTATTTACTCTTAACTTCTATGGTACATAACTTACACAGAATCGTGGATGTTACTTAAGAATTAGATTACTCTTAATACATATTAGCATGTCATGACAACGTAATCTTTAGCGGAGAACCAGTACCAATTTAAAGTCTTAATAGATGTTATGCAAAAAACCCCTTAAACTCAGGGTCGCTATCCGAGTTCGCGTTTGTGATTAAACCAATCCCAAATTGTGTAATAGAAACAAACCTAACAAGCACTTGCAAAATTAAACTGGCGAGGAACACTGACCTGGTGAAATCCTTCTAAGGCCATTCAATTACCTGCCCAGACCATCCCGAACAGTGGCGGCTCGGCGAGCTGGGCCTCTGGCTCCAACGGGCCGAGCGTCCCCTGATCGGAATGAAGCACTGGTACTTTCCTTCAGCCTATCAGCATTCCCGGTGGAACATGGCCTTTCACACCCATGTGGATAGGATGCGTTTATGAATAAGCTCTTCTTTACTTCATAAAATATCAATGAGATCAAATGTTATGGACATGAACACGACCATCACTATGAATATATATTTAACTATAAATAATAATATCCCATTCTGAAACAACAACCATGTGGATGAATATACGAATTACAAATATACCTTTTCAGATGCCAAGTTGGAAATTTAGAAAGTGGCTAACTTACATGCAGGCGTCTTTTGATTCTTCAACTTATGAGTCCATTGTTGATATTTCAGCCAAAGACATCCTGCAAATTCCCTCTCCTGACCCTGGAAGACACATGGCCATGATAGCGGAATCTAACCAAAAAATAAACGAACGAAATTCTCAGAAATGAACTTACCAAATTTTTAAATATGATAATGATTCATTTCTATTGAAATGAGGGCCGATGATTACAGATTTTTCCCAGCCCTGGGGCTTCGCCCCATCATGAACTTGTCCTTCCTCTTCAAAAATCAATCTCCAAAATGCCAACGCGACCGGCTGTCTCCCTGACAGTTCGTGTCGTGTCAATCGACTTTTTACTTTTTAAACAACCACACCAGAGATGAAGAAATCGATCAATATCGCATCCACAACATTTTCGAGACTGCTCGCGCCATCTATTGAGACACTTCAGAACTAAACTCAACAGAATTAATAAGTTTGTTTTGAAAGTTTATTTTACTATTCTATAAATAACTATACGTCAAAATTTGCAACGTTACAATACACCCCCTCCAATGAAAGTTTCGAACGTAGTGAGAAACTACGCTGCCCTCAGCGTCAGTAAATAAAATCCTACCAGAGGAGCGTACAACATTGACCAAAAAACATCTAGAAAATTTGCAATGAGACAAACAAAAAAAATATAGAAACTAACCTAAGGGTTTGCCTTGGCATCGCCGGAGCTCCGAAGAGACACCGACACACATACGTGGCCTACGGCATGGTGGGTAAACAAACAACTTACCAACTAAAACACCATAGCCATAACCCACAAAAAAAACAACTCCCAAACAAACTACGGTATGGTGGTGGGTAACAAATTTCCGGTAAAAATCACCAAATACGGTAGTCTTGGAAAATAAAAAAAAAACCCATCCTATTTAAACCAATTCCTGATCTTCAAACTCCCCACGTTGGGCGCCATTGAAAACTAGTTAAGTTCGTAGAAATAAAAAGATTTTTTGTTGTCTCAAAGCCAATTCAGTTTATTCAAAATAAATCTATAATATTTTTCTTTCGTATTGTAAGTGCTAAGTGTTACCAATACTTATTTACTCTTAACTTCTATGGTACATAACTTACACAGAATCGTGGATGTTACTTAAGAATTAGATTACTCTTAATACATATTAGCATGTCATGACAACGTAATCTTTAGCGGAGAACCAGTACCAATTTAAAGTCTTAATAGATGTTATGCAAAAAACCCCTTAAACTCAGGGTCGCTATCCGAGTTCGCGTTTGTGATTAAACCAATCCCAAATTGTGTAATAGAAACAAACCTAACAAGCACTTGCAAAATTAAACTGGCGAGGAACACTGACCTGGTGAAATCCTTCTAAGGCCATTCAATTACCTGCCCAGACCATCCCGAACAGTGGCGGCTCGGCGAGCTGGGCCTCTGGCTCCAACGGGCCGAGCGTCCCCTGATCGGAATGAAGCACTGGTACTTTCCTTCAGCCTATCAGCATTCCCGGTGGAACATGGCCTTTCACACCCATGTGGATAGGATGCGTTTATGAATAAGCTCTTCTTTACTTCATAAAATATCAATGAGATCAAATGTTATGGACATGAACACGACCATCACTATGAATATATATTTAACTATAAATAATAATATCCCATTCTGAAACAACAACCATGTGGATGAATATACGAATTACAAATATACCTTTTCAGATGCCAAGTTGGAAATTTAGAAAGTGGCTAACTTACATGCAGGCGTCTTTTGATTCTTCAACTTATGAGTCCATTGTTGATATTTCAGCCAAAGACATCCTGCAAATTCCCTCTCCTGACCCTGGAAGACACATGGCCATGATAGCGGAATCTAACCAAAAAATAAACGAACGAAATTCTCAGAAATGAACTTACCAAATTTTTAAATATGATAATGATTCATTTCTATTGAAATGAGGGCCGATGATTACAGATTTTTCCCAGCCCTGGGGCTTCGCCCCATCATGAACTTGTCCTTCCTCTTCAAAAATCAATCTCCAAAATGCCAACGCGACCGGCTGTCTCCCTGACAGTTCGTGTCGTGTCAATCGACTTTTTACTTTTTAAACAACCACACCAGAGATGAAGAAATCGATCAATATCGCATCCACAACATTTTCGAGACTGCTCGCGCCATCTATTGAGACACTTCAGAACTAAACTCAACAGAATTAATAAGTTTGTTTTGAAAGTTTATTTTACTATTCTATAAATAACTATACGTCAAAATTTGCAACGTTACAATTATCTTTCTGGTAGTTTCCTAGCCAGCCGGCTACGTCGCCGTCCTCGATCCGAATGCGCGGCGCTATTTCCGCAAATGTTTCTTTTTCTAGCCAACTGCGAAACGCGCTTCACGTATGCAT
Source organism: Eudonia mercurella (assembly GCA_963082485.1). Classification (NCBI taxonomy): domain Eukaryota; kingdom Metazoa; phylum Arthropoda; class Insecta; order Lepidoptera; family Crambidae; genus Eudonia; species Eudonia mercurella. Next base: position 212,115 of record OY720025.1, on the reverse strand, counting down.
GGTTTATATAAAAAGTTTATAATACACAACACCAAGAAATATATGTGATATAATCTAATGGACTATATTTGCAACAATGTTAGGATTGTTTCCAAAACACAGAATTATTAATTTTTCCCATTAGAAAAATATTCAAAGTTAATTCTAAACAGTATCTATTTAAATAATTATCTTTTTCATTTACTAAAGTACGTCGATGAAAAACATTAGTATTTTTTAAAATAAAACATCTACATTTTAAACAAATTGCGTTTTTCAAATTTCCTGACTTGAATGCAGCAACGCACTATTTGCAACCCTTTTGTTTGTACGCAGATCGACGGCGAGCGCTGTTTCACGGTTGTCAGCGCCTTGACTTAGCGACGAAATAATATGTGCTCGAGACAATCGCTATGTGAGCCGGAGCGACACACTTTCCACAACATCGATTGGTGAGCACTTGACATTGATAGTTGGATGCTCATGGCTTATTTGTACAGCCTTTCACGATTCATTAACGGTGCGAAGGGATTGACTTGGTATCATGTGTTACCAAGTTTAGTGTGTCAACAATAAGTTCCTTGTAAACTTGGTAGTGAATCGTATTATACTACAATTGGTCTCGCTTAGTTTACCGGCGCTTTAGTTTGTTAGAGAAGTATAATTTTAGAAACATAAATAGCCTTGCTCACCTCTCAAACTTAGTTGATGCGTTTGTAGTAGAGGTTTGCGTTTTCTTTAATTCAACTTATGCTTTAAGAAAAATTCTTGCTGGGTTTAAAAAAAACAAGTAAATTGATCACGAGTGTAACTTCATGTCAATAACGATGTTTTTCATCGAGAAAAATAAGTGTTAACAAATACAGTATATAAGCAAATGATAATTAAAACCTTTTTGTGTAATTACAACCGCGGTCTCTTGAAAACGTGTAACGTTAAGCAAATAATTTGCACAACATACGACTTTGGAGATGTCAACTTGTTCAAAGAATTCAGGTGCAGTGACCGTATTGTGTTGAAAATAAAAGAATAAATAAAAAAAAAGTCATTGTAAGTAATTGACGAGTTACAAAAAAAGTCTTTATTTGTAACTTGTCAATGTCCGTTGTTTTGTAATTCATGTTACTAATTAACCATTGTGTTAAAAAAAGACCACTTAACTACAGAAGTAATGTACCCAAGTATAATAAACAACTCATCATCGTCTTTATTGCATTAAAGAATATTCTGTTTGATGTTAATTGGACCGATCAAATAAAGGCTGCATTTGGCGGTGTCCTGCATTAATGTACTAGACTAGCAGCAGAGAGAGAGAAATCGCGGCGTGTTGTAAAACATGCCACCAATCCTAATACCGTTGACGACCACGACCACTCTGCCAATAGTGGCAACAACTAGAAAGAAAAATGGGAAGCGATTTTTGAATCTCACCGGTGATCTCGACATGAACGTGACATGAAATAATAATATGAGATATAATATTCTTTGTATTTTTCAATTTGATTATTAGGATACATACCGTTCAAGAACGTGAGGTAAACCTTACTTTTAAGTGCTAATTGCTGCACTGAAGCTGAATTAAATGTATGGTGTCAAAAATAAATTACCAGTGACTTTGAATAAGAGAAAAAAAACCGGCCAAGTGCGTGTCGGACTAGCGCACGAAGGGTTCCGTACTTTATGACGTATTAAAAAAAACTACTTACTAGATCTCGTTCAAACCAATTTTCGGTTGAAGTTTGCATGGTAATGTACACCATATATATTTTTTTACACACATTTTACCACTTTGGAAGTGTCTCTCGAGTAAACTATTAAGTTTAGAAAAAAATGAGATTAGAAACCTCAATATCATTTTTGAAGACCTATCCATAGATACACCACACGCATGGGTTTGATGAAAAAAAAATTTTTGAGTTTCATTTCTAAGTATGGGGAACCCCCAAAATTTATTGTTTTTTTTCTATTTTTGTGAAAATCTTAATGCGGTTCACAGAATACATCTACTTACCAAGTTTCAACAGTATAGTTCTTAAGTTTCGGAAAAAAGTGACTGTGACATAGGGACGGACAGACAGGCAGACAGGCAGACAGACAGACAGACAGACAGACAGACAGACGTGACGAATCCATAAGGGTTCCGTTTTTTGCCATTTGGCTACGGAACCCTAAAAAGAGCACTCCTAATTGATATCGTATAGCGTGAGAATAAGTCATCTCGGTTCAAAAATCCCTGCTTACCAAAGTTTCATCGCAATCGGATAAATACGTACCTAGGTATAGGAACGTATACTAGACAAACATTTACATTTGTGTAAAAAGGTTTTAGTGTCCATCAAGTACCTACTTGCCTAATGCGAACGCAGATCGATACAAACCCACTTGTTGCAAGCGTGGAGCGTGAGCCGGCTAATCGTCCAACCAAGATTAATTGATGGCATTACAATCCTATTGCGTCTGATCGTCCGTTATGTAATCATGATTTAACTATGTATTATTAAGACGAAGTGGACTAATCCTTGCCGGGTATTTATCACACGCTGTTGTGTAATAATAACCATCGATCTTTTCTTTATTTTGTGTCAGTGGGTAAGCGTTTCGGTTTACGTTTAACCGTTTATGTATAAATGCATGCTTCATCATTACTGCTTGCTGTGAAAGTGTTGTTTGTTCAAGAACCGAACATAATTGTTACCTTAACGTATTTATCAATTGTTAAAAACAAATAACATGTTAATCGTTGATTGACATCATGCTGTTTTGTTAGCGACATTTTTGCTTTTAAAGAACGTCATTTCATTTTCTAAAATTCTGAAACAAATTATTATGAATGTTTTCAGTTGGTAAATGTTTATTGATAAAAAGACGCTGACTACGCTTCATTCAATCTTCGTATACTTATCATAAAAAACATAGTTTCAGGTTATACTCGTAGCAGCCATCTCGTGACAGTACCGGAGCACATCGGCAGTTGTATTAAAAAAATCTTAATTCATAATAACAATACGTTATCGGCGCGGGCGGCGGCCACGTGACCCCGTTACGCGACTCTCTCGGCGCATGCGAGTTATCGGGCCGCCTCGTATCTCGCATTGCTTTTTAAATCAATACTTTTGATTGAACTTTTTATTTTTTGGTGTTTCTCCTTTTATTTACTCTGCGTACTGCTTAATCTAGGAGTGTTTTCACATTAAAGTATTAATGATGAAAATTTTGGAAGTAGGTACACGAACATTAACATGTAAACAATGTAACTCTTAATACAATGGAAAAAGGGTCAAAAGTGTATACGACTTTTTCGTCAACTCGGCCGAAAAAATCTCCTAGTGGCTGAGTTGGCACCATATTAAAATACCTACTTTTTTCGTCGTCAACTCGGCCACACGTACATAGTACAGTCAGTGAAAACGGATTTAAACCAAATACTGGAAAATAACTTGAATATTAAATAGCTAACTACAAAGTTGATACAACGAAAAATACAGCGTAAAGAGCATGACGAGTTTTTTTAATTTGGGTTATTTTATAAAGCGCATTGTATTCAACTCATTTATAAATTTATTTAATTGGTACGAATATGATGACTTCTTAACTTAATGTATGTACATAGACTACTTTAATTTTTAAATTAACAGATTGACCGCCGCCGGGTTCAGACACAATAGATATTCAATTGTTTGTCGGTAAAAAGGAGTTTAAGGGCAAAATATTAAATAAATGTTAAATAATTAATTTAATGGAAATGGACAAATTGTCATAGTTAACTTGATTTAATTAAAAGCCAGCTTACGAAAGTGTTTGTCAGATACTTTTTCTGAATAAATATCTTGTCAAACGCTCGACACATAGTGGAGCTCGATGGCGCAGTGGTTAACGCGCCTGGTCTGCGAGTGGTGAGGTTAAGCAACTTTCGCAAAGCCAGTCATCGGATGGGTGACCAAAAATTTATCATCTCGAGCTCCTCCGTGCTTCGGAAGCACGTAAAGCCGTTGGTCCCGGCTGCATTAACAGTCGTTAACAATCACCAATCTGCACTGGGCCCGCGTGGTGGTTTATGGCCCGTTCTCCCTATCCATCCATAGGGAAGGCTCGTGCCCCAGCATTAAATGAGCTGATGATGATGATGATGATGATGATGTGATTTTTACAGTTGAGTAAAGATTGAAAACCAACCATTACAAAAGGTGATCTGTAATTTATACTATATTGAACGGAAATAAATATTATTATATATGTTTATGTAAAATAATATTAAAATGTCGCAACTAAATTAAAATAATAACAAATTAAGTGATAGTGGTATGATGTTAAAATAATTATAAAATATAGTAAAAAATTTAAATGCCTACCCGAACCCGACCCAGCCAGGAATCGAACCTGGGTCTTCCGCAATCCGGGCGGCTGCACTGACCATTATGCTACCGAGAAGGCTGACGTAAGCACTGAATTCTTTCACTACTTTGATTTTGACTGCTTTTTGGCATAATGTTGTTTAAAATGAGGAGAAATCTGGAGGAGGCTATGTGTTACAGGCAGGACACGCTGATAAATCAAATTTATAAAAAGCGTTTTGCGCATGTATTGTTGAAAAGCCAAATAAATTTAATTATATAAACAAATAAGCCAAATGATTTATTATTTTGATTACTATTAGATACTTACAGTTTTATTTTTATATAATTAAGAAAAAAAATTAGTCTCGGCTACGAGTTTTTTTTTGTATATTTTATATAAGTACTTATTCAAAACGTTTTATTTGTTTGCTTTTCGGCTTCCGATGCAATGAAACATTTAAAGTATATTAAATTAAACAAATACTTTTTATAGTTCACTGTACTTAATTGCTTTAGATTTCACTGTCAGTCGAGTTGACGGCGAAAAAAGTAGGTATTTTCAAATAGTTCCAACTCGGCCATTATTTTTTTTTCGGCCGAGTTGACGAACAAGTATGTGTATAAATAAATGTCAATGCTCGTGACTGTACACCTTACACCAGCTTACATAAAGGCACTTGCCTTTCATCGTCGTTTTCGTGTCATCGTCGGAAGGCAAGACGTGCGAAACAAATCTTTATCTTACATGACAGATCATGTAAGAATAACGATAGTACAGTTAATATCAGCATTACCTACTCTAATTTCAAACAGCAGAAGCATAAAATCCCAAATACATTCGCGAAACATAAATCTTTCGAGCACTCGCTATTAAATCTTCAATATTCAATATTATAGAGAGATGAATAAACTTTTTCAATTGACATAAAAAAGTTAATTCTTCAAGGAAAACGTGTTCTGGCAACCCGATTGGTTTTGCAATTGAAATATTCTTAATAGAGTTGAGCCAATAGATATGAAATTATTGGCGCCTTTAAACTTGAACGAGCTTTATTTATGTCTAATGGAGATTGAAGACGTACATCTTATTTTTCATTATTTAACTATTTTTCTGCTCGTGTTACAATGCACTTAATAATAATTATATTTGTAGTCTAATCGTAACTCGTATAATAGTAAACGAAATAGTAATAACACTTAAAGGCTATATCTTTTTCATGACTTATTGTTTTCTGTGATCTCACGTTCTGATTATTGTAATGCACTTGAACTCTGATTGTATTGCACAATGAATCCGCAACAATTCCATGAATTGTTGATGAGAAATAAAAATAATAAAACGGTTAAACGATGTCACGTCTCAAAATCACTGCTTCAGTTATTAGTCATGTATTGTTTTCTAAAGTTTACGCGTACACTACACATTGAAATGAAACAACTTTTACGGATCTACTCGCGTTTACATTAAAAAGTAATGTGTAAAATAAACGCGAGTAGATCCGTAAAAGTTGTTTCATTTCAATAATAGTAAAGTGACAGGAAGTGCTAAATAATTAGAAATTACAAAAACGCTAAAGTGTTCTGTTATATGATAGTTAGCGAGTGTCTTAGGTATGTAAAATAAATCATATTAAATATGTTTTTATTAATATATTAATTGTTATCTCACGGTGCTGTTGGACTGAATGGGTAGTGTGTGAAGCTTGCCGCTCTGATAGCCAAGTGGCGCTGCAGGTGACATAACAGATAGCCGAGCGCCGAGCGTGCCGTTCCTACTGGCACCACGTCCGTCGTATCCTATCTACATTCGGTAATGTTTGTGTTTAAAAATGTGTGCTGTCATTTTAACTAAGTTGATATTTTATTTATTTATATACAACGTGTAACAGAAAGGTGTGGTCAAAATGAAAGATAATATACTCTAAAAGTATTATGTCTATATAATACTTTTAGGGGTGTTAGAACACCCTGTCGGACCAAGTGGGTTAATTAATTAAGCAATTTTTCATTAAGTATTTCTATTGTGACGTCACATCAAAATAAACAAGTCACAGCCCTAATGGTTTAGTAAACTCTGTGTACTTACATTTGTGATCACTACTGCTAGCTTATGCGCGCCTGTCGTGCATGACTTGACTAATATAAATATTTAATTAGCAATTGCATGACAAATTAAAGTTAACAATTATGTCTCAGTTACAACACATACAACATCTAGATCGGATACGCTTATGATCTTTTCATTTTGACCACACCTTTCTGTTACACGTATATACATGACGTATATACACTTATATACTTTCAATCTAGATTTTGATTCTATCGTATTTGCCAGGTTATTTTATTTTATTTGTTTATTTTTTATTTTTAAATAAAATTGATTTGAAAACAGCTTACAGACCAAGAAACGTAGTCACAAGAACAAATAAAAAAGAAAAAATTTATTTTATTTATTTTTATTTATTTATTTATTTATAACTACATACAACTATCTTTACAGGTTTCTTTTTTTTACCCAATACAATAGTGCAGCTATAATAATAATATGACTAAAATACACAACAATATACTTTACACTTCATACGACACAGTAAACAACGCAATTCTTGTGAATTCGCTCAGAGCACAGCAGAATAGATCAACCTTATCTATTAGATTGAGTCTTAAAGAGTCTTAAAGCCCTAAATTGTACACATCGTATCAAAAACATAGTTCAATTATTTATTGCTTAAATTAAAGCTCATCAAACAATCAATCAATCAAGTATATTGCTTATATATCTAGATGTTTTAAATATTTTGAATAAACCTCTAAAGACTTGTAAACACAAAACTTAAATGTGATCTTAGCCAACAAGAAGATCCATCAAGTTAACAACAGGGTTAACGACATAGCCGCGATCAAGTTAGTTATACAATGCATTACAAAGATTATAATTTGGTTTGTAGAAATGGCGCGGAAGTCACGTGTGGACAAGATGGCGCCCGCGCACTTCCGCCGTCATGCGTGAGCGGCCAATCACGATTTGTTTTTTTACATTTAATGCGATTTTAATTAAATAAACTTTATTGAAGGCACTCAGAATTATCTGTATATGTATGTGAGTGTGCACGCTTGCTATTAATGTGCTAGATACATTAAAATGGCATCCATGGTTGGATTGACCTCTCTACTCGACATTTCCGATTGGATGTACTTTACGTAAGATTACATACACTTTGGTTATATTTTTTAAGATAGATTTGCTTTCTCTTTAAATAAATCTGACCTTCTTTCTGTCGTTGTCATTGATCTATGTGGATGTCCCGTTGTAGTAGTGTAGGGGTGATGTGTGGCAATGTTTTAGTAATGTTACGTTAGTACTTAGGTATTATGGATCGGCATACCAAATTAGCCACGGTCAGTTTAGTTAAAAGGAACTGGTTCTGTTCAATTACTTGTAATTGCAAAAAAAGCGAAGGTTAACATGTTTCGGTACCGAAGTGAGAAAAAATACTTTGACAGAGGAACAGTACGAAAATAATAATAATCTTAAAAATTTTTTGCGAACAGTCATAACAATAACTTTGGCAAATGATCTTTTTTGCAGCCATTGACTGTTAATCTCTGAAGATTTTTAACTTTTGACTGCTGCTAGTACCTACCTTACTTCTACTGTGCATAAATAAGAAACAATAGCCTTTGTCCAGCATTGGACGTCTTTTGACGACTCTAATGAATAAAGGTTATTATAAAGTGGAAGATTATGTTAATGACAAATATGTACGGATATAGTTGTATATATACAATAGTGCAAATTAATGTTATGTATGTGATATAATTATTGGCTCTTTTTTTAATAAACTTGTATTGTAACACTACAGGAGAAAGAAACAGCCCTTGCCGAGTTTCTTGCGGCTTCTTCTCGGTACAAGGTCTCCACCGTAGGGTTTACAAAGTCATGGCTTTGAATTGACGTTCAAAAAACACTTGTAAAAGTTCATTTTGAATTAAAAAAATTGAATTTTGATTTCTCAATTTTTTTGGCTGAAATGATGATGATGATGAAAATATTACATCCTCCGGAAAAAAAGATTTTGCTAAATAGACTCTGTTCATTGGTGTACAAATAATTTTCCGCACGTAGACCACGCAGGCGTTTGAGGCTGCATTTCCCTCCTTCGGCTAACTGTCAATGTCACTCATTCGGTTTTGTCATTGTTATTCAACGTTTTGGCGGGAAAGTGAAGTGACATTTCACAAGTTTGACTGTATTTTATTTTCTTGAGTTTGTGTTTTTTACAAGTAAGTATTAATAATCAAACAGAATTAAAAGAAAGCAAACAATTAATAAATAACATCGTCTTTTAAAGTTTCGTGATCTAAACATGATTTTATTATGACAATATAAATAGTGCTGTGTGAAAAGAAATTTCTTATCATCACAACGACGGTACTGAGTCGAGTCAAAGCATCCTAACACAAATATTTATGAGCGCTTATCTCTAATATTATGATCAATTAAAAGTACACGAGCAGACTAATATGGTTTGACGTCAGCAGACTAGATTATGGAGCATGAACGTGCTTATTATGTTAGTGTACCCATGATCGTTTGGACGCAAGTGATCTCAAACATTAAGTTAACTTATATCTTTACTGACAGTTAGCTAAATCGACCTATAAATGACCGTTGGCCTTTTAAACATGAGACGGAAGTAGGATTATATACGTCGCTTCCTGTGTATGTGAGTTGAGATTAATATTCTTAAAGTAAAACGCTAACAAATTTTATATTGTAAGACAGTTTCAAGGTTCAAAGACAACGGCTTTGATACAACACCAACTCAGCAATTTTTGTAGTGTGTCGCACAAGTGTGTCGCACGAGTGTGTCGCGCGCGTGTGTGTGCAAACAAGCGCGGTGTATGCTCGCTCCGGACATCGACGTGTTTTAGTGGATGTACAAATAGACGGACACTTTAATTCGGCGGATAATGTAAACGGCCTGTGCTGAACATGACTATATCATGAATAAGGGGATTCACGTCACGAGATTGTATCTCTGGTTAAAATATTGTAGACAAATCTTTTGCAACCTATTCGCATGATACACTGCATAACATATTATTATACGAAACTTTGTGTAAGGAATTCTTATTATTTCCGTTTGAGAACCAGCTTTTAGAAAGTTGACATTATCATACAACACGTGAGCGAAAACACGTGCATGCGGCATTTCGTTAATTTTTGCCAACATATATACTCAGTATACTCAGTTACACGAATACCACTTTAAATGAAAAATGCTTAATTGTCTTTTCCGGCTGAATACTTGTACTTCATAACGGTTGCTTCCTAAAAAAAATAACTTACTATATTGAAAATAAATCTAGTCAACTAAAATATTTATATTTGAATGTATACCAAGGACTTTTGGGTTACCATAAGCATAAAGAGCATTAGTAGAAGTATTAGCAGCTTATGGCCTTGTTACACTTGCTGTCTCCATCCAAAGCTAAGGTTCCTTCGTAGGTACCTGAAGGCCGTCGGAACTATCTGGAATTGTCTCGTCAAACACCGCGCCGCGCCAATATTTGCGGGCGCTGATGCGAGCACAAACAAGAGCCCAATTTAGGCACGCGTGCGCCGGACTCCTCGCTCTCACGATCTTTATAGACGCCAGCTCCGCGCAAACAGAGTCTGCAGAACCGTGATAACCAAGGGAGCTTTATACATCAATATTTTAATTATTTTGTTCTATGAAACATGGCTAACATTACAGCTTAGTGAAAATTGACTTGGACCACATCTGTTACTAGTAGTTAGATTTCTTATTCTACTAGTAAATAATACCTACATTATAGGTTTTTAATGCATCAAATATGTTCAGGTTAGCTACAATTAAACCGCTATTCATTACTTTAAGAAAAAGTAATTAGTTTTTATCTAAATACATTTAAGCTAATATAATTTTTATTGTTTCTATGACGGATCTGGCTCTGAGCAGGCTAAAGGTTAAGTATTTGGTAATAAGAGTACGATACAAGTTTACACACATGCGCCTGTTTAAAAAAAATATGACCGTGTATACAAACAATTTCAGATAAAACCATCATATTGAATTGCTCCGTTCCATCGAAACAAAATTTACGAGCCGTTAGTGTTTATCTAATGTTTGTTGAAACAGCCTTCTTTGCGGACAGCGCCCGAGAAACCAGTTGTGAAACAAAAACGTGGAACCAGTTTGGACAGATCACGCCTGACGAATTGCAACCAGTTGTCTCAACTTCACTTTTGGATGAAGACAGCAAATGCAACCATTTTATACTCGTAAATACGAGTTCTCACAGTTTGTGTGAACAAATTGATCGTTTAATTGTTAGCATTTTATTATGTAGCTACCACGTAGAACTTAAATTGGTTTCTTGTTCGCATGTAGGTTCCTATAATATAGTCAGTTATATTTTTTATCATCTCAGCCAAAAGACGTTTCCTGCTGGACAAAGGCCTCCTCAGGCCTTTGTCCAGCAGGAAACAGTCCAGTTTGTTTAGCAGCAAGGATACTTAGTTTGTACAAAAACATTGTTGTCAAGCTAACATCGAAGATGGGTAAGAACAAGCCGTGCCGATTTTTTGCTTGACTTGGCGGGGGCACTACCGTGCCCCTAGATATATTTCTCATTTTATTTTACTTTTCTTACGTAAGACTAGCAATTTTCAATTACTACACTCCATGAAAAAAATATTCTAAGAGATTAGAGAAACGAAAATTATTTATAAAAATAATTAAAGTGTTGTTTTCGAAAGTTTACGCGAACACTACACATTCAAATGAAACAACTTTTACGGATCTACTCGCGTTTATTTTATTTAAAGGCGTAAAGATGTTTCATTTCAATTATTTAAAGTGCTTTGAATATTCAAAAGTCAATAGTTTAAAACGTTTTTCCGCACGTGCCTCACCGTCGCCGCATCTCCGGGTGACGGATGACCCATACGATAATCTCGCTCAAAACATTATTATTGTCGAGTTCACAAGTTGGACAATGTTGTAACCATAACAGTTGTGATGTCACTCAATTCATATTAATATAACGGAACATTTGGTTTATTGTAAATTTTCCATCGATTCGAAATGTTTGGCAATCAAAACATGTGTCATGTTGTTATGAACCTATAGAAATTATTGCCTTATTAGAAATAATAGTTACCTTATAATAATATTTACAAACACATCGTATATGTTACATGTAACATTCCCTAGGAAATTGAGCCTATTGAACTCAAACAAGCCGTTTACTCGAAGTGCCCTACAATCTCCACGTATCCACGAGCACAATGAAGTATGTTTACGATACAATATGATTACCGTAATGCACCAGTGATTGTTAAATCATTGCGTACGTTTACATAAGCCGAAGCGTTTTGTTCGTCCGTTGTGAAACGCGAGGTCGATTTAAAGGTTAAAAGTTTCCATTATAGATTAATAAATTTGAGGGTTATCTAAGCAGTTAACATAATTATATTTATTATTGCCAATTAAAAAAAAATTGCCTATAAATGTCCCACTGCTGGGCAAAGGCCTCCATTAAAATCTACTCGTTTCTACAATTGATGGGTAATGGGTAATGGGTAATTTTAACCGCCTCTGTGGTACATGTTTGTGTACTCGGTTTGGTTGGTGGTAGGGCTTGTTTGTTCGCCTGGTTAGCTACCACCATCTTATCTAAATATGTTGCCATAACATCAATGTTTCTAGCATTGTTGTGTTCCGGTAGCTAGAGATACGATAGCCAGTGCCTCACTAATGAGGAGCCCGGGTGAAGTGCGCTTCCATCATTGGCCTTATCATCACTTACCATCAGGTGAGATCAAGGCACTGTGCTTACCCTTAATTTTTTTTTAATAGCTTAATCACAATGTTTGTCAAATGCAGGTTGGTAATCACAAACCTGGGCAATGCATCGAAAAATCTGATACACACTTTGCCCGGCCAGGGATAAATTCTCAGGAGTTGCGGTTATCGGGCCGACCGCTATGCTGCTCGGCCACCAAGGCGTCCAATTCTCATTTTAACAACAACATCATCAACATCTAGTGCCATCTTCATACCGAAGTTTGGAGATCAATATACAACATTTTCTACGATCTCATATCATCATCATCATCATCATCATCAGCTCATTTTTTTTTATGTCCCCACTGCTGGGGCACGAACCTTCCCTATGGATGGATAGGGAGAACGGGCCATAAACCACCACGCGGGCCCACTGCGGATTGGTGGTTGTTAACGGCTGCTAATGCAGCCGGGCCCAACGGCTTTACGTGCCTTCCGAAGCACGGAGGAGCTCGAGATGATAATTTTTTGGTCATCCATCCGATGACCGGCCTTTGCGAAAGTTGCTTAACCTCAGCACTCGCAGACCGGTTGCGTTAACCACTGCGCCATAGAGCTCCTCCCATCGATCTCATATAGCTTGTTTTAATTGGCGATAACCAAGTCCAGTCCACTTTTAAATGTCGTCCAGCCATTTGCGTCGTGGACGTCCCGGAATTTTGCCTTCGAGGATTAGCCGTGGGAGCTCGTATAAGAATCTTCTCTGCATGTGTCCGAAAAAGGCGATCTTGCGTCTCATGACTGTAGACATCAGCTCTCTTCAGCAGTTGGTCTTTTCAAGTATCTTGGCGTTTAAGGAGAAACTAGTTCATGGTATCTTGAACACCGAAACGAAAGATTATAATTTGTTTATTATCAAAACTAGAGAAAGGTTGTTGTTGATAATGCCAAGTCCTTAAACGTGCCGATTACTTTCGCAATCGCATCTCCTTATCGGCGTGCGCAGGTGCGAGCGGGATGCACCGAGCGATCGGCTGCAAGTGACAATATCCGGCTCGGGTAACTGGCCATCGGCCTACATTCCAGCGGCCCTTCCAATGCACTAGGCTTTATATATACAGGACCACAACTGCGTTCAACTGTTTAACATCTATCTCGAATAGTTGGCCCACAGTCGCCCTCCATGCACATTTGTGTACAACTCTAACTGATCTTGACATAGTTTTGCGATATTGTACTCTATACATTTGAACCAAAAAGTTTTTATTAAATTGTATGCATTCATTGGATCACTCTATCCGCATCAATCCGTTACACAATAATTAAGTTTACATACACTCTAGAAAGTAATATATTAATGAACTGGTTTTTAAATAACGCAAAGAAATAATCCAATGATATCAAATTACATTTTATAATAAAATTGCAATTTCATTAATACAATTCGTAGTTCGACAAGTTTGAGAGATTTTTAATTATCATATTAAGCGAGTGACGACGTAAATATGATATACTCTTATAAGATAGACTATTAATTAATTAGTGATCAAGGCGACGGGCTTTGCAAATTTAAGCTATGACCATCGTTAGGCGAATTGATCTGGAGTTGATTAAGCACTAACGTCAGCAACCCACCGCCAGCCATTAATAAACAGGTCAAATGTTAATGGTAGAGCGCATTTCAGAACAACAGCGACGCCGCCGCCGCCGCGGCCTTCACCCAGGCGTCCGTATGCAGCGGCTCATCTCTCAAGTCCTGACATCCTAATAATGTTTGCACTAAACTTCGTGCTCATTAATCTTGTGCTAGAAACTATTAACAACTTTTTATAGTTACGCTCAAAGTTCATTTATATAAAACATTTTAAACAGTTCTTATATTCGTTTTATGACTACGTTTTTTATAAATTCTACAAGGGGCACTTTTATTCACTTGAATGTTATTGAAGACAAGGCCGATGGTGGATCTGTACTTGACCAGGAGTTGTCCCTACTGAGGGTTAGGCTATCTCTAATGGTCAGTTATGGCGGATATTTAGATGAAGTAAGTGGTAAGCCATCAACTAAAGATGCAATATGTACCCCCCATTTTGAATTGAATTCGGGACCTGTGGGTCTAAAGCCGAACCGCTTCACCATAGCGGCTGTTAAAATGTAAACGCCTTCAACTGTTGAAACAGTAGGAACTTATTTATTACAATTTCATATCGTGAGCAGGGTAACAATTTCAGTTTCTTTACATTTTTACTTATGTTTTTACTAGACTTTGCCAACTCGTCCCATCTCTCCATGAGTCGAGGTGACTAACGATTCATGATGATGACAAAGTACAAATACAAATATACTTTATTACCAAAGCTGTGTTACAAGGGGTCTCAAAACACAAAAGTGTGCAACCAATAAAGCTAGGTTATTCGAGAACATCGTAACAACACAAGATGCATTGACTATGGGTCCCACACTAGGAAAAACTGTTTCGTGGGCACCCAATTAAGGTAAATAGGATAACGACAGATCTAACTGGCATAGGCACCCCAGACATTTAGTACAGCTAAGTGACTGACTACTGAGATGTACACAGCGCCATGCGTGACCATGGCGCATGCAACTGTGCCGAAATATAGAATACTCACACACAACAAAAAACATGGTAGTATGGTATTACCATGTTTTTTGTCAATAATAATTATTCTAATGTAGAGCTTCTTCTTCTTAAGGTGCCTCTCCAACTAGTGAAGGTTGGCAGTAAGCTCTGCATACTTGGTCCAGTCCTTGGCGAAAAAGTTCAGTGGCACTCGCTATTCCCGTCCATTCCAGAATATTCCGCAACCACGACTTTCTTCTGCGACCAGGTCTCCTCTTTCCAGCCATTTTCATCTTTCAGCTCATCATAATAAGTTGCAAGAGTTCGTATCTAAAATGCCTAAGCACATGACCAATAATATAGAGCTAAAGTTAATTAACCAGAGCTGGTTGCGCCAACACCACGTTAATACGGTGCAAAATATAAGTAGATATTCCCAACGGTATCCAGAAATTATGGTTTTCTTATAAACACAGACTCGGCAAGGTTACGAAGTTTTCCATGTTTTGTATGAATCTGTATGACTACGGAAAAGTACTCTCTCGTGTCCGCCAGCCATCCCGTAAATACGTCTGTGCGCTCATTACTTACATAACGTATGCAAAATTGTAGCATTAGTGAGGATAATACAGAACATAACACAGCAGACATCTCTGTAAACTAACTCAATTAGATGGTGATGATTTATAGAAAAAGAACAATAGTCGTTAAGCATTTATTTTGAAGCATTTCATTGCAAAGTAGCATTGTTTCGTCTAGGCAGTTAGCGAATGCGTATATAGCTATTGTCACAGAATAAATAAATTATGAAATGAGACAATAACATAACTCACTTGGCAAGGAATCTTCAAAATACAGACAAATTACTTTTCTCAAAGTCACAGCTGTATTCTAGACATTAATTTGACACACATTTGTTGTAATTTATCTTTACGCGTGAATGTAACAATAAAAGCGTTATTTTAAAAAATGGGATAAAGGTATATTCCCGCTTAATCCTTACGCGTATAAAGTTACACTTTATACGCGTCGGGGATCAACTGTTAATAGACAATTAAAAATAACAGGTTTGCTTTTGTCGGGGGATTTAATCACATTCTAACATAACAACGACGCCAAGTAGTGACGTGAAAAATAATACGTAAAAGACAACGTGAATAAATTCGCATAAAGTTTGTCTAATTACAACTTAAGTAAATTGTAGACTTGAAATTAAATATTGGTATAAAACTTGGCATTTCAAATTTTTTGATGAATATGTAATAAAGTAAATATTTTTCTGATTATTACCGAGCTTAGAAAAACATGAAGAGACTTTTAAATTAAATGTAAATAAAAACATTACCGTCTTTCATGAGTATAGTAACACAGAGTACCCATAGTGCTGCTGTAGGTGCTTTGAAGCTTTGACTATCCAATAAGAATTAAGGATGATTCAAGGTAAGTACCAATGACTATGATAACATAACAAGCGCGATATCTAAGGCAGCATTGTGATGAAATACTCGATGAAACAGGACGACAGTTAATAGTTATGGTTTTTATTATCAGATTCGAAGCAATCGTCAACGTTTGCCTTCCAATTTACAGACAGCTAACTTTAATAGCCAAGTAACATTTATGTTTCTTTTTTATGTGTACAAAAAGTCACTATCAGACACTTAAGTTGTTAGACAACACAATTTGCAATCTCCAATAGTGATAATAACATTTATAAAAAGAAGATATTTTCAAGATTAAACTACTACAAGGGCTTAGTTCTTATCAGAACTTTTCTTTTACGTACTTATTCCCAACTTATACAACGAGCCTCAAATGAATTTCCAACTTCTTTCTAACTACTCAGTTACTATCAAAGATCTTTGGAATGTCTTTTTTATTCGATTTCGCGTGACCTGGTTCATTAACGAAGCACCGCATAAAAGGAGATGTCATCTCAATTAAAAGTTGCAAATGTGTCTAGATCCCAAAATAAGCGCTTGATTTACAAGGAATGTAAGCGCTCTATGCAATTTATACTCCCTGATTACACTAGAATTGTACGTTCCTCGCATTCGAAAGCAAAGTATGTGTTGGAATAGTTCGATCCATTGAACTGGTAGCTTTCGCACGTCGCGGTGGGTGAATGGGCGGAGGCTAGCGGCGGGTAACGGGACCGAATTCCTGCTCCTGCGCCGCCCTATAAATAGCACGGCGCGGCGGCGCCGGCGCTCATTAGCGGCCAGACCTTCCCGAGCGGCTCACTTACTTGCCCAGGCTTTCCTAGACCCTCATTACAAGACGTATATCCTTTATACAAACATTACTGAACTAATAGAGAGCTTATAATATAATTTTACTTAGCTATAAATCCACTTCTTAGAAAACCAATCTAGAAAATTGCAGTCCCATAGTATACCGATATCAATCTGTTAAAAGCATTGCTCAGCTGGGACTACTAGTATCGTTTATTGTGTATACGTACAGCGATTAGTCGTTTTTATTAGGAAAATTGATGGTATTGACTGTGAGTGTAGACATTAATCTCCAGGCCTTTCTCATTTTCAGTAATGTGTATATTATGAAAACATAGTTAAGGTTGGGATGACTAATAATGGAACGTAAGAGTATGCCCAAAATACTATGTTCTAATATTGAAATATAATAAAAGCGATAAGTTTGTCAAGTTTATATTAAAATATACCCAACAGAAACAAAAATTACCTAGCTCAACCATAACAAAGCTTGTACAATAAATTGTGTAAGCTGCACAAAAGCTATTCGGTGCTCGTGTATCGGCACAGCTCGCCGCCGCCGCTACCGAAGACAGATTGCAGCTCTCTATACTTAACTCTTATAAATGGAAGTACCTATCGCCGTATAAGGCCATTCGCTCCATTCCGCGTATTAGATTTTACGACAAATTTACTGTTAACTGCAGCGCACTCTTCACAACATTATATTGGAAGTAGTGATTCTGTTTTGTTTCTTTGGATTTTTAGTATGAGGAAGCATTGCAACTTGCGAACCTCTTTTTTATATAGCAGCGGACGGAGAAGCGGTTGGCGTCCTTCTCACCTGATGGTAACTCAATGGTAACGTGATAAGGCTGAAGGTAGAAGCGCATTCCACCCGGAATTCTCAACTTTTGATGAACTGGCTAATCTCTAAGTGCCGGAATACAACCAACACAACTTACATTGTTGTTATGGTATTGCAACATCAGAGGAATCGCAGATAAGTTGCCAACCTTTAAAAAAATTGTAGGCTCGTTTCTGTTCGTGTCTGTAAAGTCCTAAGTCGTAACGACCGATCCGACGAATAGCGCTGCTAAAAAAGTGTTGTGGTAGTAAATTTAAATAGTAAGAAACCTCTTCACTATATTAAATTTATGTATAGCAACATAATTATGTAAGCTTTTTCTTCTTGACACATAATGAAGTGCGTGCGACAAGGCGCTAAACGATCGACACTGCCACAATACATCAGTATGCAGCGGGTACGAGCGCAGTACCTGCGCAGGCGCAGTGAGGCCGCCCGGTTGTGGCGGTGACATCAGCGAGGTCAGGGTATAGCGACCTTCCAGGGACGCGGTCTTAGGGTGAACTGGAAATTCGTATTTGTTTATCCTATTCTATCAAACAAAGGCACCAGATCTTGTGGTTACCAAGTTTATAATAAATATGTTATATTAATTAGAATCATTAAAAACATTAAATATTCGTATATTCGTAAAGTACCACTAAAAATTGTAATTACGTTAGATTTATATAATCTGAATTATTTAATCTAGTAATCAAGGTTAAGTTAGATCACGCAAATTCTAATTCACAGTGATAAGATAAAAGTGACAACGGTCATCGCCTTATATCTCGTACTTCAATAAAAAAAATATTTAACCCCGATTTTTTTTATTTAATAATATTATTTTTGATAATGACACTTTAGTTTTTCCAAAATATCAATCAATGGTACCTACTTGGTAAGCTACATTTAAAATGTGTTTTTATAATTTGATATTATCATTATTATAATTGCAGTACTGCCTTTGTATACAATTTCATGCGTCAAATTATCCTGTTCTTATCGTCAAATACAAATTTATTTTTATATTTTAAATATACCCATGTTTAATTTTAAAATAATTATTTTCATTAAATTTATTTAGCTCGTCTATCAAACGCCTCTTTCTGATAAATAAGCATCTACTAATAAATGCAAAACTTGCTAAATAAGCTAATTGTATTATGATCGCAGTGTAACCTTATTCATATGCAAATTATATTTCATTAATTTTTTTTCTGCAAATAATACCTACATATATGCAAACTTTTTAAGTTACATTTTAGTTTGAGCTATGTACTTGGAATCCTATACTTTTTACTAGTTGTCATTAGTTTACATCACCTATTTGTTCTAAAGTCGTAAAACTTGTTTTGTGATTATGTCAATATGTACAGTTTGAGTTGAAGTTTACTTTAATAAACATAACCAATAAAGTAAAAATATTGCACAATCCCCAAATAATTATTATTATATGAAAAGGAAAATACAAACATAATTACAGTCCAAATTCAAATGTTATTATTGTTTATCACTTTAAGGAATACTGTAACAAACTTTTCGAACACAAAATGTTTGACATAATCCAAACCACAGATCCAAACCAAACACCGATACCCGCGGAGCTTTATACTAGCTTCGTGATCTTGGTTTCTGTACGACTTCATTACTAATAATGTATTTATCACATCATCAACATTAATTTCAGTATTGTTAATACTTGTATTTTTAATCAAAAGTAATTCTTATTTTAATTTTAATAGGAATATCCTTACATCAATGCAGTTTACTTTACGCTTAAGCAAATGAGAACGATCAGTGTAATGTTATTTCCAGACGTTTCCTTACTTTATACACGAATTATAAATAATTATAACCAACTAGTTCTTCTCATTTTCCTGTCTCGTTAAGACGGAAAGGGCTACAAATCATTATTTTCGATATGTGCCAACGACCGAGCTAGGTCGACCAACGGTAGCGGCAGTATAAAGACGACTGTAAATAAAGTCTCTACATTAAGGTCTTAAGTATTATTGAAGGTTTGGCGTTCATTGTACTGGTCGAACACATTTGCGTTTAAGGTCATCCTCTATCAACCTTTGGCTGGTAGAGTACCTCGGGTATCGTGAAGGAACCGATGAAGTAGTTAATGCCTCGATATTTTTAGATATGTTTAATGCACAGCGGGCAAGCGCTCGGCCTTCATCGATGTTTGTCATTATGGCGTCAGAATAATAACTACCAATAAGCGAGCCAAAGCCCAATGTGCAACTCCTATAAAAAATGAACCGGGAACCTTTGTGTTCTATCAGACCACAGAGACGATAGAACTTGTAATAGACACAACTTAATTTCTACTACTATCTTTTTCATTTGGTTTTTATAATGGCACATTCGCTACTTTCGCTTGACGTCTCAACATTTTGCCAAAGAATTTAAACGAGCAATAAACCTACTTCGTCGCTTTAAAATTATTATCTTCGGTCTGTATGCATGTGAGGCCGGCACTCCTAATTACATAGATAAATGATGACATAAATGAACGCTGCGAGCGGGCTGCGCGGCTGGGAAATAGAACCAGTCTCGTATGTCGTTATAAATCCGTGTTAACTATATATCTGTAGATGCAATCAAAATATAACTAAGTGCAGGCGTGCTTAGTGCAGTAACTAGTTAGTTAGAGACTTAGGTCTCAGCCCTTACAGCAATGTAAGATCAAAAGATGAAGAATAACTCTAAATTGTAATTGGCTTGAAACAAAATATTTTATACACAAATGTATATAAGTTATAAAAGTACAAATAAAGGTATTTAAATTAATTTAAAATTTTCCCTGTATCACCGTGTAAAATGAAATCTTATGAATACAAGCCGCTCTCATTTCCCTACCGCTCCCAGCAGCATCCGCCCGGCTAAGTTGATTGACATAATCCACTCGCGCAGTACAGAATAAACCATCGTTTTCAAAACAAGAAACCACGTATAAGGCACAAATATTGACAATGATATCATAGGTTTTTGTAACGTCTAAAAGTAGTGAGTAGACTGTCGTCTTGAACGTGTCGCCTCTACAATAAACACGTAAATGATTTAAGTACAGTTTTTTTTATTTTTACTGATTTAAGATCTGACGCGATATTATTTTCGAACGACAGAGGTTAGCGTGTACGTGTTAAGTAAGATAATACCGAAAATAGACTTAAGGGTAAGCGATGCAAGTGTCTCATTGGCTTGGATCTGTACCTGCAGTGTTGGTTCTCTTAATTTAATCGTTTTGGTCTCAAACTTTTTGTATCCTATGTTCATCGTTCGTCGCAACCAGCCGTTTAACCTCATGCAACGGCTAAGATAAACGTTACTTCAACGATTCTATTCGAAGCAAGAAAACTTAGTAAGCTTTATATTATCATATCCCCTAGCCTGTCGAAACGCCATATTATAGGACGTAACTATTGATTTAACCATTGTTATACGTTATTGACAGACGAGGAATTATCATCACTTGATAAAAAATAGTATACATATTTGTTATTTACTTTAATTCACAAAAGGTACAAGTTAACATTATTCCAAATGAATATTATAATATTAATACTAAGCGTGGTCATTGACCAGCTTGCAATCAAAGAATCATCTTTACCTCGCGTGACCTTCAAATCATGAGCGGAGATTAATGTAGGTATCGGTGGTGCCTAAATTTATCTATCGACTGGATTCAGAAACATCTTTTTTTGATTTTTTATCTCACTCGCCACCAACATGTATTTACGAGAATGAAACAATGTAACAAATTAAAAACTAACTACCTACATAAAAAGCAATATACATAAATGTATAATATAAACATTGAATGGACACGAGTAGACCGTAATTCTATGGTGTGTTGACAACCACCAATAAATATGAAATGGTATCTCGCACTGTGTAAATGCGTGTTCTTGAGTTACGGCTTTTTGTCGCGGAGATGACGCAAGCGCGATTCGTTTACAGTAAACATTTATACATTATTGACATCTTAGCGGACCATAAACATTTCTATCGAATTTACAAGGTGTAAGACGTAATCATGGAAAAACAGCTTACGAATAGCATATTCACAAGTACTCAAAAAGTTGAAGTTCCTAAGTCTTTTGTTTGTTGGCAATTCAACTAACGACTTATTAGCCTCAAACCTGTTCGTAGGGTCTCATAAATAATAGACAATTATTCCTTGTCGATAATTAATTATAAAAAATTGACATGACTTGAAGGCTACATGAATACCAAAATGATTTGAAACTCAACTGGTATGTGGTTTCCTGAATTTTAATATTGGTATTGTATTAGTTTTTGCATTTGAGATGCACTTTATAGTGCTACAAACATAAGTCAATGTTTGGTTTTTGCGACCATTCATTTTGTGCTATTGCTATAAGTGTAAAATAATCATGTTTGTTAATAAGACGTGAAGTAAGACGGAAGACACTTTGTTATTTTGGCAGATCAGTGCAAAAGTCTTGCAAAAAATGGCAAGTGTATATACACGAAAAACCAGTACCGACCACGATCGACCTTTACCGACCTTTGTCTAACTCAAATAATTTAACTATTATACAAAAAGAAGACAAAATAAACTTTTATAAAATGCAGTGAAAAAATTAAATACCTACCCGACCCATCCAGAAACAGAACCTGGTTCTTCCGCAATCCGGGCGGCTGCACTGACCATTATGCTAGGAAAGGCTGACGTAAGCTGCCTTTTTATTTTTGACTGCTTTTTAGCGACAGTGGTTAACGCGCCCGGTCTGCGAGTGCTGAGGTTAAGCAACTTTCGCAAAGGCCGGTCATCGGATGGGTGACCAAAACTTTATCATCTCGAGCTCTTCCGTGCTTCAGAAGACACGTAAAGTCGTTGGTCCCGGCAGCATTAGCAGTCGTTAACAACCACCAATCCGCACTGGGCCCGCGTGGTGGTTTATGGCCCGTTCTCCCTATCCATCCATAGGGAAGGCTCGTGCCCCAGCAGTGGGGACATAAAATGAGCTGATGATGATGATGATGATGATACTAAATTTTACTTTTTATTTTTTAGTGCTGATTGCTGCACTGAAGCTGAACTTTTCACTGTATTTTATAAATATTTATTTCAGCTTCAGTGCGGCAATTAGCACTTAAAAATAAAAAGTAAAACAAAATAAACAGTTCAGCAAAGCAGAAACGTTTAGCATTAATGTTTGTTCGTAACATAATAAAGCAACAGGAATAACAAAGGCACCACGAGCTATTAGACATCCTTCCTGTCTGTGGGGTCGTACGGCATTGCACACTGCGTTTTGAAACTGTTCGTCACGAAACTGGTCTGTCTGTCTGTCCGTGCATCGGCGTCGCTGACGAAACGAGACGCGGTAATAGGTTTGTGGACTCAACTTTTTAGCCACGCACTGTCCGAACGAAATTCTTTTACATTAATTATATCGGAATAAGACACCAAGAGCCATTAATTATATCGAAATATTGTCATCACATAAATATTTTAGTAATAACTTTTTGTTTTGTTCAAATTTGTTTTAAATTCTAATCAAAGTATATTTTAAAGTTTGCAGTATTATTCGACTGTCAACTGTATATATCAAGTTAGAATTATTTGTAATTGTTGTCCATAACCCTTTTAGCTGTTGCCAAGATTCACTGCCTCACGTCACCGTCGCCGCGCGCCGAATTACTGGCCAGCCGAGCGAGCGGCTCTTCTTTGTTTCAAACTGTTGAGTTGGTATAATGGAAGACCTTTCAATCACTTTCCCGTCAGAATATTATATTTTCTTTATCAAAAACTGACAATTAGCAGATAAAATTTCATCTCAGTTTTGGCTTGTCTAGCAACAGGTTGTATTTAAACAAAACTGATGTTTATCCAACATTTTGTGCCTAGTCAACGTGAAGTGTGGTTTTATCGTAACACGTGCGTTAGTAGAGAATTAAGAGCTGATGAGCTCGATGGCGCAGGGTTAACGCGCCCGGTCTGCGAGTGCTGAGGTTAAGCAACTTTCGCAAGGCCAGTCATCGGATGGGTGACCAAAAATTTATCATCTCGAACTCCTCCGTGCTTCGGAAGGCACGTAAAGCCGTTGGTCCCGGCTGCATTAGCAGTCGTTAACAACCACCAATCTGCACTGGGCCCGCGTGGTGGTTTATGGCCCGTTCTCCCAATCCATCCATAGGGAAGGCTCGTGCCCCAGCAGTGGGGACATAAATGAGCTGATGATGATGGGTTAACGCAATAAACCAACTTAATTGTCAAATATCTAACCTAATTATATAAACCTGATTCAAATTTAATAAATTTGATTAAAAAGCTGGCATCGTTTCTACTCTATCCACCACTTACTCGGATTTCTTTCGGCTTGCACCAACGCGTTTCGCAAGCTATTGCAGTACGCCACAGTGCTATTTGACGACTTCACGGCCTAATGGACAGCAGGGCTTGTAATTTAATTTCAAATTCGATATCTCCACACATTAAAGCGGTTCGAACGTGTATTATCTTAAGCCACACTTTCGCGTTCGCAATGTATCTGTTGAGTCATAGTCATATAACCGTTACAATTGACTATACATTATTACATCTATCATTACTAACATATTAGGAATATAATGCTTTTTTCTATTTGCGATTGAATTTCGTAGAATTCTCCTTCAAACAGAGTTAGAACTACATTTTTCTTGGTAAAGTATACTTTAATTCAATTCAATTAAATTTAACACACTTTATTTATTTTTCATCACTAGGTACAAAATATTGGTACAACAACTTAAATAAACAAATGTAACCCATAGTTACCCCTTGTGAGAGACTGTGTCTGCGATAGGTTTATACAAAACCCGTATGCCACAAATTACCTGTGCCCTATACCGCGGACTTAAGAGCGCACTATTAATAAATATTATTATTATTAATTATTTTATGAGTTGCTATAAATATTAATATGTTTACTATTTGGGTGACCGTGGTGGGAAGTGGGTGGTAGCGGCACGCGTGGCTGCCGCGGAAGCCTGCCGTGAAGGTCGCCGCGAACTTCTACGGACGCGATTCACTGCGCTCCAATGTGTGGCAGATCACTACTATATTTGATGAATATTCAAAAGTATAATATTTTTTATTTAAAGTTATACTACACTTCTCATCAGAAAAGTCAAAACACTTCCCCGTTTTTTGGTTTCTGTCCTAATTTTACACAAAAGAGTTTTCATTCCATGAAAAAAATCACATGATTGTATAGCTGGCAGTTTGGCCATTACATGACAAGCGAAAATTCTAATCGATGAAGAATCGTATGGAAGCAGTAATAAGAGTGTGTTGTTTTATCAATTTCTTTCATACTCCTTACAGGGTTAATTTTTTTTTTAATATAAGAAGTAGGCAGACGAGCAGGCGGGTCACCTGAAGGAGAGTAATCACCGCCGCCCATGGACACCCGCAAAACCAGAGGAATCGCAGACGCGTTGCCGGCCTTTGACTTGTTGAACAAAATACGAAACCTATGAAAATTTAATTTGAATTTAGAACATTAACATTAGGATTTGAAAACCTTATATTATATACTATTAAATGACATTTGACATATATTCCTAAATATACACATTTTTCTGATAATCCTTACAAAACATAAATTTGCAAGGTGTTTCGATTTTTCTGATGAGAAGTGTATTTTAGAATTTACATTTCCTTACTCTGTTTTCTATTATAAGCAGTTGTCTAAAATACGAAAGTCAGTGTTTCCTATCTTAAATTATACCACAACCCTTAATAGCACACATTAATTTCAAAAATTACACTTTTAAACTTATATTAACTAACAAAAATAGGTCATATTTTTGTAAAAACTAATGTCAACCACGAATACCACGATCACCCGTGGTTTGTGTGTTATGCATGAGTATGTTTGAGTGATTGCGAGTGATTGTATGTGTGTGTGTGTTTTAGTGCCATCCGGTAGTTTTTCAAGTGGTATCATTAAATTTTACGTAGCCAGGTAATAACTACTTTTTTAACCGTATTATGATTACACCTTTTTATTTCACTCGTATTATTTTATTCTATATTCGTATGTAAGAAGTATACAGGAACACTTCACACCCATGACGTTACTAAATGTCATAGCGACTGTTTGTTTCTTTAAAGAACCGAATTTATTTTAATAAACAATCACAAGAGCAAGGCAATAAGATTAAAGCCTTAAAGCGCTCCATATTCATAGTTACCTACTCATACTTAAATATCAACCACCTCTCACCTACATTTGCATAAATATCGAGTAGGTAACCTAGTGAAGCTGTATTCTCGATTAACTTAAACATTATCAAAATCAAAATATTTTTATTGAAAACAACTTTTTGCAGAATCTTTTTGAACGTCAAATCTAAGCCATGGCTTCGTAAATCCTATAGCGGAGACATTATACCGAGAAGAAGCCGCAAGAAACTCGGCAAGGGGTTCCAATACAAATCTAGGTTGTCTAGGCTAGCTTGTTTGTGTGTGACCGAAATGTAGAGCTGTTCGGGAATGTTGGTATCGGAATGCGCCGGCGCCGGCACCTGTGGCCGCGCGCTCTATGCATGTATGCATCTGGGTTAACAACCTGCCGATAACCGCTGTTCTATCGACACACGCCACCAACTCGCAAGCAAAGAAGATAGCCACAGAAGGTTCACAACAAATACTTCGGATTGCTAGATATACTTGTGAACTGCAATAGATTGTTTGCACGTCTCTAGGTCGTAAAGTACAAACACTCAATGGGCTGACTCTTCCAGAAATATCTACAAGATCATATTTTCATTAATAATATACTTGTATATGTCTTAAAAGCAAGTTGTATTTGTAAATATTTTGAATTGATTTACAAAAGTTATAATTTTGGTAGAGTCGCTAACCAACAAGATACAAGAATGCTCAAAGGAAATATCTGCGATGTAATTCTTTATAAACTAATAGATAGTAAACGATAGATAGTTCTAATGATTTAAAGTCACAAATTAGGGCGCAAAACTTAATCTAGAGCATGTCGTATATGTGTAGAGCGATCCTTCTGCATGCGCTTATCATTTATTACGCTGTACTGTTGCATGCAACACCTTATTCTATAATGCAAAGAATATCGGTAAGAGCCATAAGAATAACTTTACTTATAAACGATCTCGTTTATAAAATCCAATCTCAACGGTTTACCAAATGTATTTACCTAGATAATTCTGGTAGTTGTTGTCTTGTGCTGAATATTCATTATTTACCACCTCGTTGCAAACAAAGCAAAATGCAAAAAACAAAGCTATATATATTTATTCTCTATACACGTATATATATTCTCTGATGCTAAATACTCTTTGCACATATAGACAAATCTATCAGCAAAAACGTGAAGCAAAAACTTTGTACCCGTTTTTACGCAAATTGCGCGGACGGAGGAATATGAAATTTCGCAAACATATAGTTTATATAGAGAAGGTTATCCGAATGTTATTTTTTTTTAAATATGCATGAAAAATACATTAAATCAACAAAAACAACATTACACACACTACCATGAATTTGACACACACGTATTGTTTGTCTTTAATGCGGCCGACATCTGTCAATGCCAATCCAAACTCACATTCTATCTTTTTTAATTTTTCATTGCTTAGGATACAATCCGTGCAGCCTTTATAAAATTACGGTCGAATTTCGACCACTGGGCGACCACTAGTATATATAGATAGGTACCCCTGAAACATGATTGTCAAATGAAGAAAAGCAAATAGTTTAAATCACATTATATATTTATAAATAAGTTTATCTAAATACACCGTTTAATCTTTACTTGTGCAAAGAGTTGTATTTGCACATTCTAAAATTCCTAACGCTGCAGACCACTTCTCTAGCTCGCTAGTAATTTTCCTTGTACTTGAATGATTAAAGCAAATAAAGTTTCATCTCGTATATAATTACGAGCTGTGGAGTCGTGGGCAAGTACCTATATGGTTCCGATTCTAGAATGTTCTTACATTCGTATTATAAGATTATGTACTTCAACGTTCAAAGGTCAAAGATGGCGCAATTAGTGGAATAATCAACAAACTTCTTAAGCGATCGACTCCAGTTGAAAGATAAAAAAAATAAAAGAACCAAAAGGACTACATCGAAGCCGTAATCAAAACAGCCTCACGAAAACTCGGTATTCTGAACAGGGTGCGGCCTGATTCTTTACACCTGAACAGTTGTGCCTTATGTACAAGACACGGGTACGGTCTTGCGTGGAGTATTGCTCGCAAATCTGGGACGGTTCCGCAAAGTACCTTCTCGATGCCTTGGACAAATTGCAGCGTCGCGCTGTACGCGCGTATGCATTATCGGTAACGCAGAAGTCGCAAATACTCTTGAATTTCTGCAATTGCGTAGAGATATTGCGTCACTCAGCGTGTTTTACCGCTTATACCATGGCGAGTGCTCTGAAGAACTCTTTGACCTCATTCTACCTTCTCCCTTCCTCCATAGGAGTACACGTGCTGCTCTCCGGAGTCACCACTTCACTGTCTCAAATATTCCAACGCGCACAAAGAAATTTGGTGACTCGTTTCTTTGTCGCACCTCCAAAACATGGAATAGTTTGCCAGCTCCCTCCTTCCTATGATTTAAGGTTCTTCAAACGAGGCGTGAAGTGGCACCTTGTGGGCCGGCAGAGTGAGGGTAACTGATGCTGCGTTGTTTTCACGCTGCACCAGAACAGTTGTCGTATTCCATATTCACTTAACATCAGGTGAAATGGAGTCATTTGCCGTGCTACGTATAAAAAAATAAAAAATAAAGATAGCCAGTACCTCCGGACTCACTTTTTTAACTGAAATAAATCATTCAGTAGCACCATTCCTTTGTTGAATCTATGATTGCACGCAATTAAGGTACACCCAAAGAGCTAACTATCAACTACTTCGTTTTGTGAATTTGCATATCCCATAATTATGCACCATCAAAGTTTTTAACTCTCAGTTGTCTTCTACAGGTTTTATAAAATTTAAAATCAAAGCCAAGAATTCGAATAATCGTTCGACGCACGCGCATGTCTTCCTCACATTTTACTAATCATGCTAGGTCACCGACCGTATCGCTATGAACGTTTTAAATAATGTATACTTGAATATCGTTACGCTTTCTGGCGATAGTCCCTTTACGGTGTTGCAGACATACGAAAGGTTTCTAATAAACGTTGGTAAAAGTATCAGTTCTTGATTTTTTATGCATTGTACGATATGAGGAGCTCTAGAAACATGTGGTTTATTTTCTTTATAAATCTCAATCTTTGACCTTTTAGGCAAACTTGTGGTAACAACATGTTTTCAAATGTATTTTATTAAAAAGTATTTAACTAAACGGCCTAAACATAATGTTTGCCTACCAGCCTTATTTTAACAAACACATCCTTAGTGAAATAGAGCTGATGAATGCCACGAAACAAAGTGAACTTAGAACAAACTGAGACAATAACCCTTAATCGAGCAAATTGAACTCTTTCCGGCGGCAATAAAGGTCAGATCGGTAGTAAATCAGAAGTCGGCGGTCGTGGATGCCGCCGAGCGTGGCGTGGGAGCACCATGGACAATGCTGCTTGGAATGTGATACTAAAAGGTGCGAGGGAGACGCCCGGGGGAGAGAGACGGGAAGCACGATCACTAACCGCGCTTCCGCTGCGAAGGAGGGAGCACCAGCTCAGGTGCAACAAAACCATACAAGTTGAAACGAATCAAAGGCAAGATCGAGTTACCAAAATGTTAATATCCTTAGACGGCCCAAATATTATGTTCGCAACAGAGATGCGAGTGACGAGGTTGCGTTCAAGATCACGTTAAATGATCCGCCGAAACTGTGCCTAGGTCACGCAAACCTACATAAGGCAAAAAAAAACAATAATTCTCATTTGACATGTCTACTTAATGGAAACGGTTTATCAGCCTTCACTTTTACAAAAATAATTGTATCGTGTCCTTTTGAAGGCTTTATGTTGACCCTAACCCGTTGAGCGTCGATCGACCACCAGGTGGCCGATAACAATTAAAATTCTATTGTGTCTGGTATTCGCGCGCTCGAGCTCTTAAGTTAATATCCAACGGCTTTTAGGGATATATAATTATGTAAACTTTATATGAATCTAGCGTTAGATAAAATAATTTGGTGATTTGGAAGCTACTGTTATGATATTATTGTATTAATCTACTCGTTCTACATCTAAGTCTATTTAATAAAGATTAAAAGCAGTTTGTGTATCTTAAATGCAATTGTGTAATGCAGTAGTTGTTAGCATATCTAATCACCGCGCTACGTCAGCAAATCTACAATAATCTCTGTATCCATTTTAAGTGTATATAACTAGCTATTAAATCTCTCTAATTAATCCGCAAACACATGACTAACTACCATGATCCTTGATCTTAACATTGTGCGCAGTAGAGTTTATCATGGGACCTCCACGTCACTGCATCAAGATAGCGATGAATTACGATGTGATAGGTGAACTGTCTCGGCGGCGTCCATGCACACGTGCAGCGCTAGGCTAGGATCATACATAACAAGCTTTTTTAAAAATCATCTTTAGTTAATTACGCGTTAGACTACGCGTTACTCTTCTGATCTAGTAAAATATGTTTTTTAAATTGTTGAAATGAGCAATGCATTTCTTGTTACAAAACATTTTTCAGTTGATACTATCATTGTCGCTGACTAAGAATTAAATTAATTATCATTTGTTAAGGATCACATGTAAATTGGGGTTCTATTTGGAATTTATGTTTCGCAAAAGATTGATGTTTATTTCAGTCAAATGCCTTTACTTCCTAGAAATGCTTTTCATAAATACAAATATTGAAAAAAATTCCACGAGCAAGATTTGAACCTGCACCCTTCTGACATTCCGGGTCAGGTGCTCTTCTAATTGAGCTATCGTGGTTCTAACCAGCCCGCCGAAATTATTCAAATGCTTTTCATATTTACTACTCCCAAGAATGTAGTGATTGCATGCCAGGATTTGATGCCAGAATGTGAGATGGTACTTTCACTAGCGCGGGCGCACGACCCCGGCGGCACCGGCGAACAAATTGAGTTTACCGCGGGCCCGACGCGGCGCCGACGGCAAGACTTTCATCGGTATTACCGGACATTAACGCTAACTTGCCTGTAAGAACATCACAGAAATCGAAAGTTGCTGTTTGAAAATTTGAATGTGGTGAAGAGCGAGGTCATCTTCAGCTCTATCGTTATTTAGAATCTGATGATATAACACGAAGGTGAAACGAAGCACACTCATAATACTCGTAACATTAGAGCATTCTTCCTATTGGGAAGCGCATAATGAAAGATTTCTTGAAATGGACAAATTTTTCGAAGTTGTCTAAAATATTTTTTTTGAACCTCATGTTTAATAATTGTCTATCGTTTTGTATATGTAAAAATATATTCTAATTAGACATTTTAATTTCAACCTTTTGATAAAAATTAGTAGTAAATAGAATACGACAATAAAAGAAACCATTTCGCTTTTACTGAGATATCTTAATCATTATAACAACCTCGACGCATGACAGAAGCACAAAACGAAAGTAATGTACCTAAGTAATCATAGATATAAAGCACGTTCGCTTCTATTGATACCGTCTCTTTTCCCCTTTCTTTAAAGATAGATCTTGTTACTTTTTTTTTATTAGGAAGACTATCAACTTCAGCAATAAATGGTTATCAACAAAGTTATGGAACTGACAACTTATAATTAGAAGTCACTTGTGGATAGAAACGACAAAAACTTCATAAGAGCAATAAACATTAATGTGTACCGAAGCAAATTTGCACACATAAAGTAATACAATTATTTGATTTTACCTACGTCTTTATACGAAAAAGTCAATATGTACTCTACAAAACTTTACTATGTCGCTTTCTTAATGAAGGTAATTTCGGAAATATCGATTTTATAATCAGCGATGTGTAGGGAGGCGGTTGGACTCTTCGTAGCTCTAACGGGCTTAAAATAGGCATAAAAATAAACGTAAACGCAGCCTGTTTACATAAACAGAACCAATCGCAGCCGCACTTATCAGCAGTCGTACAAACCAGAAACAAAATAGCTACCTACCTACATACCAGGCAATGCCGTCGCGCTGCGCGCACTAGCCACACCGACACCGTGGAGAAATAAGAATTTAAAACTATTGCGATTCCATGAACAGTTATTTCAAAATTATTACATGAATTCCATTCCGAACTAATTGACTCCCCCGGCACCGCTGCCGCAGCGATTAATATTATTAGGATTGACTATGTTGTTATTAACCGGCCTTTGGTGACGTACGTACAGACAGATGGATAATTGAATAATTCATAAATATTGTATGACATTAATTCAATTATTTTTAGGTTAACATTCCATTGTCATTTATATGAACATAATAAATATTTGAATGTTGTTGAATCATCAGTGTATCAGCATTATTGTATTGTTACATCTTCTCTTAATGAGATATTCTTATTTAGGTGTTTTCAGTGCACTCACATTTCTATAACATTTAATTTTTATATCGTACATTGATTTTGAGTGTTATTTGGCAACCTGATTGGGCAGCTGCTTTCCATCCGTATATTATGCAGAGTGCAAACAAGGTTTTCGTGGTAAGACCGGTCCATGTCACGGATCAATTACAAAAATGATTATTATATTTCAGAGAGTCATAATTCTAAGGAAGTAAAAAAATACTTTTGATTTAAAATATTACTTAAAGATATTTGTTGTTGTTGATGAAAAGCTCATAGGAGATACCCGGTCTCTGACATCGCATCGGTGGCGGCATCACCAAGGATAAAAGCCAATATCACGTCATCAATGGTGGGTTCATTAATAAATTTGGCGATCTAACGTTTTTCTTCGCATCGATAACTAGAACCTTGAACCAGTTTGTGTAATGTAATACTCTACCGTTTATGAGCAAAAGGTAGTTTATTTTATTAAGCTCTACTCAAATAAATATGACAAATAACGCAACACTGTCTCAAAACAAATTGACATTACGAATTATCGCACTTTGTGATTCATTGTGTAACCTCTTAATCGCTTTAGTTGTAGTTACTAATTTTAACTTAGTAAATATCTCAATGTGCATTTGTCAAGACTTTGCACTTCTTATCACGGTATAAATAATATTGTAAATACTTAATTGTGTAATACCTATTACAATACAATATCACAAGTCACAGCAAGTAGTGCAATAGACGACCCAATCGCGCACACTGAACAAAGGCAAAGCGCAGGTGCGCCAATGGCAGTCATGGCAACAACATTTTTCTACCAGATAACCTTAGCGACGATTGAATGACCCATATACGGAAGATAACCGACACTTATTAAGCGAACACGATTGCCAATAGTGTTACATTGCAAACGATAGATAACATTGCCGGGGACTAATGAATGGAAAGCGGACTCACCTCTCGCCCAGCCGGTGAGGACGTTGCCGAGGTAGGCCACCTTGTAGATGGGGTCGGGGTCGCTGATGCGCACGCTGTTGGTGCGGCGCAGCAGCTTGCCCAGCCCGCGCGACAGCCGGCCAATGGCGCGCGTCGTGAAGTCCTTGCCCGCGCCCTCCGCCAAGCTGCCCTCGCGCGGCAGCGTGGAGCGGCCCTGCTCCTGCGCCCTGTGGCTGATGAGGCGCGGCATCGTCAGCGGCATCGATCTCTTCTTCTCCGGCGTCAGTGTCTTCGCCTGGTTCACGCTGTACACGTTGCAATTCTTTTTAAAGCTCTGGTTGGTTGCATCTTTGGCATGCTCGTCGTCGGTCGCGTCGTCAGTCTTGTCGGGCCTCTCCTTCAGCACCGCCAGGCGACCGTTGAGGTTCTCGCTGAGCGAGTTATTGTTGGCCTGGTCGCCGAGGTCGCTGTGGTCGCTGTGCCGGCGCTCGCCGTAGTGCCGCTTCTTGAGGGACGCATTCCGCAGCAAGATGCTGGTCTCACTCGAGCTGCGGTTCTTCATTATGTGTATCTTCTTGACGCGCGCTACGGCGTAGTCGACCTCGTCGGCGCTCACCGTCCTCTCGGTCTTTCCCTCCTCGTCCAGGAAGCGGACTCGCAGTCCATTGGGCTTGCAGTCGGCGCCCATTGTTTTGTCTGCGTCTTGCAGGCGATCCGATTGACTTTTTGCGCCAGTGTCTAAGCACTGGCGCTCGTTTTCACTCAGTGTTCCGCGAGCCATTTTCATGAGTGCAAGCTTAACTTCTCTATTACCTTATCGCATCGCAGAGACTTGCTCTACCAGAGCTTTTGTGAATTTGTCCAATTTACGATATCGACACCACTTTAGTCACTTTCCTAACGTTAATAAAACACACACAGAGTAGTACACACCTCGTCCATTAAAGAACGACACCGGTTTGGAATGTAGCCTTCTCCACACTGAGGTACTCGATGCACTTGTGCGTTCGTAGGAGAAAACGTTCACAATTATTTTGTTGAAAGAAACTTTGAATATGTTACTGTTTAAGGAAATGTTATTGCCTGATTAACTTATTTTGAAAGAGTTTAGCTAACGATAGAGCGCAGTCAAGTTTCCGGAGCGGTCGCGCTGCGTGTGACGCATGCGTGCGCGACGGGCCACGGCGCTGGAATGGCGGCGCGCGGCGGCGGCGGCGGCGGCGGCGCGGGCGCACGCGGGGACCAGCTCTGCGCCGATAGTGCGGCCCGTTGCCTGCACCGCTCTGTAAACAATCAATGGATTTCAAACGGCCCGTTAGCGATAAGTTTTTCATCTTTGTCTAGAAGACAAGTCAACCAGTCAAAGACATTTCGAAAAAATCCAATAAGATACCTTTTTATTATGTTTCGAAATAAAAAAGTACTCAATGCAATTAGTTTTTTTACACAACATCATAGTATGAAGTTTTTTTTCCAAAACTTTGTCA